>OZ012681.1:77921130-78521130 GCA_963942445.1 Argyra leucocephala | reverse complement strand
AGAAATAAATAGGTTTAAGGGAAATAGGACAAGAATTTGTGTTTTAATTGGATGTGAAATGAAATTTCCTAGTATCTTTAAATGTCACAGTCTAGTTTTTGTCATGTTATAAGATATTATTATAACAGTATTGTTTTATCTATGTTTTTTTTATTTTTCTAACTTTTTATAGATTCTTGAAATTTTACTCTTTAAAATTTCCGTTGTAAATAAACCTCGATTTAAATACTATTTTCTTGTGATATATAATAGTAATTTTACTACATTTTTTCTATCTTATAATTTCTGATAAAAATATCTGCATGATATGTGCATAATATATAAGTCAGTTGAAGAGTGTGGATGATATACGATTAGGTACTGCATACCGTTTGGGGAGTTATGATAGTTGATAAAGAGAAAGCTAGGAAATTGCTTCAGTTTAATAGAATGAAAATTAGGAACATAATGGGTATATTGATGGATTACCTGTTTGCTCAGTAAGCACTCAATACGATTGCGATTTCTCAATACTAACGATATGAATAGATAGATATGTGTTTGGTAACTCGACACCTAGATCTCTAAAATTCTTTTTCAGGCTACCCATAGATTTGTCACAGATATAGCTGTATAGAAGAGATAATAGGTGGAAAATAGATAATGGTCCAGTTCATGTTTTTGATATAGTAGTGATTTTAATTGTTATAGGCCCACAACTGGCCTAGCTTGCGATGGCAAAGAATTGATATGTCACCCAATTTTGACCTGAACTAAACAACCCCCATTTATAAAAGTCATGATTTATCAATGCTATAAAATGCTTGTAAAATCTCCTTCACAACAGAAATAGATCATAGATCAATATAATAGAACTAGCTTTGTAACCCGTCATAAATGACGGAAGCAAAATAAATCCTTCACAGTGTTCACTTAACACTGAAAATAAAATAATATTTTTGGAATGGAGCATGCAGAACATACAGAATACAGATACAGCAAATAATAAAAAAAAAACAAAAAAAAATAAAAATAATTTTTTTTGAGTGAAGTGAGTTACGCACACAATAATGACAAAAATAAAAGGTATAAGCAATAAAGTAGTATAATGTATAATATTATACAATACAAATATGCTGATACACATGTGTATTATTATGTATAATTTTAAGTAATAAGAATAACCTTTGAGTGAATTATGTTTTTTTTTGTGTTAAATGCTGTTTGCCTTTTGGTTATTATACCATATTAAACTATTGATTAAAATTCTATTAGTCCTTATTATTATAAATCAAAAAAATTGTTTGTTTTATTTATATTATTATTATTATTTTTTATTTTTCCTTATTATTTGCGAAGAAGACTAACATTAAATTAAAAAAATATAGTTCATGCAATCAATTTTTCCTGCAAAGGTTCACGGTTGACAGGGGTTAAAAAAAGCACCAAAGCAATTTGTATATATATGCATTTGTATACATATGCAATTTGTATATGTGTTGGAGCGTTCCGTCGAACTTACAAATATCCAGATAAATGCAGAATAATATATATATAATTATTTTAATTTTGCATTTATTTTAAATTCAAATTACAATTATTTTAATTTTGCATTTATTTTAAATTCAAATTATAATTATTTTAATTTTGCATTTATTTTAAATTCAAATTTATTAAAAAAAAATATGAATTTAAAATGTGTTTATAAAATAGTGGATCTAAATGGCAAAAATATGGAATTGATAACAAGATAAAAAAAAAATAATACATTTTGAGGCCAAATTCCACACTAAGTTTCTGATTATGTTTATTGTTACCTCTATCTTACTTTGCAAGTAATCTACGAAATCCATTTAGTTCTCAATCATTTGAATATAAAATGACTACTTTTTCATCATGTGGATTATGTTTACAATCAATCAGTTTTTTTTTATACATAGTTTTCGGTGGTCGTTTTATTTTAAGAGTTATACTGGCGTTTGTACCTGTTTTTTTTACATCAGCATTATTTCATATATATTTAAATCAAACAATTAGCGTCAGCCTTATTTGGGGTTTATTATATAATTTATTTTATCAATATGTATTTATAAAAATGATTCGTTTGGTGAAGCAGCTTTTGTTGCACAAGGTTTTACTTTGTACATTTTAACATCAATTCTTCAAATTCAAATTCCAGCTGATGATTTCAACAAAATTAATGCTATTTTTATGGCTGGTGGTTTTTTGTCATCGTTTTTGTTTGGGTTATATCAACATTTTCAATATTCAGACGAATTTTTCCATTCTATCTTTTGGTATTAATATTGATTGGAGTGATATTTTGTATACCAGTGAACCCAATTTACCAATTCTAGAAGTTTACAATTTTGTATTAGGTGACACAAGAATAATTTTTATAATCATATTTTATGCTGGAATGTTGGGTATGATGAGTCCAACTGCCATTACTTGGCAAGTAAATAAATCTAAAAAAGCAAAAACATCCGTTCGTAAAATTTTTCATATATTATTAGTATTTGTGTACATACCAGGTCTTTTATACCAGTGCACTTTACTATATATTTCTACCGGAGTCGCATTTTGTGGAATTATTTTGCTCGAACTAATGAGAGTATGAGCAATATATTCTTTTGATGATATGCTAAAAAAATCTTTCAATGTTTTTGCTGACGAGATAGATGTGGGAAATGTAGCTCTAACACCATTTTATTTACTTGTTGAATGTTCTCTACCTTTATGGATACATGCTTGTACCTGTGAAGTTGACAACAATTCTGTTGCTCCAAATAGTTTATTAATTTTATTATCCGGTATCCTGACTATTGGAATAGGTGATACAGCGGCGAGTGTATTTGGGTCTAAACTTGGAAAACATAAACTACCATATTCCTAATAATAATTGCTAACATTTTATTACAAACCCTTACTGTAACTCAATTATATTCATTGAATTTAATTATATTGAATAACATTCAAATTATAATAACATCATTTGCTGTATTAATTGTGTCATTAATAGAGGCATATCACAACCAAGTTGACAATATGGTTCTCCCATTTGCATTTTATATATTAGCTAATTTATCTAAATATTAAATTATTTAACTCACTTATACTTAATCTCCATGTAGTTATTAGTTATTAAATGATAATCAGAAGCGTTTTTAAGTCTGAAAACTGATCGATAAATAGTACCAGCAGTACCACTTTATGCATTAATATTATTCAGACTATTATTCACATTATATTGTACAAACAACCTGCATTACAATTCATGTATGTAATATAATTGGCTCCCAGCTTCAATATTATAATATTAACACACTAGTTTGAAATTTTTGAAAACTTCCACCTACCATTTGTAATCCATTTAATTTAGAATTTCTTTTTACTTCACTACTTTTCCAATTATTTTTTTCTACATTTAATTTGAAATTGTTCACATAAACAAGAATCGGAACTATTTAAATGAATAGGCAATTTTAAATCTTTTCATGAAATACGAAAAAAAAAAAACAATGAGCCAATTCGTTAATTTTTTGTTCTGCAATTTTAAATAAAATTTTAATGGCATGCAAATTTTGTAATTGCAAATATTCCGGATTGAAAAAAGCCAACCAAAAAATAACTGAAACATCAAAATTTGCAATTTTAACATTGTTAGTATTGTTTCCACCTTTATTTTTATGTCTTTCTTCTTTTAGTTATTTTTCACACCCTGATTTTTATTCGATTTATTTTCATTTTAAACCGAAATATTTAAAAAAGAAAAACCGCAAATCATTTAAAAATTACAATCACTAGAATCTTAAAGTACAAACCATTACCTGACTGACATTTATTTCTGTATTTAATTTTATTATTGAATAAAAATCATAGCACTCGTAAATATAGCTAGCTAGTGTTGTACACCATCAGACATTCAAAACAATTGCAAATGCATGTCATTTGATTATATACTCTTGGTTCACCAGATGCCGTTCCTGTTTTATTTATTTATTTTTTGTTTTTTTTTTAAACTATTATTATTTTTACAAAATGGAAATAAAAAATATAACAACAAATATTGAAAAATAGGGTTATTGTTTGCAACGGTAACAAGAATGTGATAAGAAGTTAAATATAACACCTGAAAAATACATCCATATTAAATTAGGTAATACGGTAATACCAATATAATTGCGTGACATTTAAATATGGTCTAAAAAAAAAAACGCGCAATAACTTGGACACAAACAATAATGTCATTAATGTCATTATATACTTAAGATTCAATTGAGTGCATTTAACACGAATATTATTCATATACATATACGGTTGTAGATTTGTATGTAGATGTTTATTTTCATTTTTGTGAACGTGACTTTAAATTTAGAAAATTTATTAAAAGCTTAACAATTTTAGATTTAGAATATAATTTTATGGAATGAAAAAATAGGAAAAAGGGTTGGTTTTCACTTCTTAGAATTAATAATGCGGTATTTTTGAAACAATAATAATAATAATAATAATAATGAAATAATAGATAGTAGGTAGTAACTTCCAATTAATTCAAGGTGACATTTCAAATGATTTAATAAATAATTCATAAATAATTGTGTAAGTTGCAATTATTTGCCACATTTTCTATGAATGGAAAATACCAAATAATGAATTGGAATAATTTATAAAGGGTGATATTAAATAAAATATTTTATTTTTCATAACTATTAAATCCAGAAAAGTAAAATATTTAGTAATCGACTGCGAAGTTATCGATTTCATAAATTTTGGTTTAACACTAATAATATTCACTCATTCACCTAAATTTTTATACTCTACTGCAGCAGATACATAAAAAAAAAGGTTAGCTCTTGCAAGTACAAAACAATATTCCAACACATAACATAATGATAATTTTTTGTAATACTGAGACTTTTATCAACCGTGTAAGCTTCCAACCATTTAAAATTCATCATGACCAGAATAAAATTTATTCCACTTTTCTTTTTAAGATAATGAAACTGAAAATTTTGTTAAAATTCAAAATATTCAATACAAAATTTATTAATATTTTTGTTTTTATAAATTTCCATGAAGTGTATTCGAACAAATGTTTCCCAATTGCTTGTATTCTGTCACTTGTAATAAATCGATAGGTATTCATAAGTATATTATTGCTAACATATCGCACAATATTTCTTCTATGTATGATGTACGACAAGTAATACAACATTATAGTGTGCCATAGCGTTACCTTTAAAATTGCTAATATTGTTAAATTTTACTAAACTCGAACCAGCCAGAACCTTGAAAAACTGTACGAAATACGTGTTTGTTTATGTTTGATAGGTTAACTATGTATAAATTTTCATGTCTGTAACACAATTGTTTTCTGAAACATTCCTGAAGTGCGTTAAGAATTGTATTACAGCTACTCGAACCAGTCTAAAGTTTGGTAATTTTCGAAATCGGTAACAGTTGCATTTCTTTAGTTTTGAAAAAGTATATAAATGTAAATTTTCATGTCTGTTGGGTTTTCAAAGATTTCTGATGGGTGCTAGGAGTTATCTTAAAATAATAAACTTGTTTGCTTTTGTTTATTATTTTAAGATCTCCCAGTTATTATAATTTACATATGTACTTGCAAATGAATCTACGTACATATGCCAAAAAAAAACAAAAAAACAAATTCATCTAAAATAAAAAATATAAAAACAACAAAAAAACAAATCACTTGAATTCTTCATTTTTATCTTCTTAAGTAACTGTTTCTAAATTTTGGTTATTTGTAGTAATAATATAGTTTTTATTAAAATTGTGTATTATGTAGGTATATACAAACAAAATTTTTTATTTTTAGTAATTTTATCACTAAATGCCACTTACTATAGGGAATATATCGGAAACGAAACAGTATATGAGGGACGTGTATTTATGTGTCCTAAATAAAGCTTACTAACCACAAATCTTTTTATTAAACACGAGTGGTTTCTGCAATATCGTGCGAAGTTTATGTCAGTACGTAAATTACTGTTTTTTTAAAAACTTTAAATTTGACTTCAACTTGAAATATAATTACTCAACAGGGGCCCCTAGTAATAATTATAAAAGATAAATTATCATAATCCTTTAAACATATTTACAGACTAAAAGCAACCGAACCCAATGACTACTTCGTTATGATATTACCCATTTTGGCCTCACATAATAAAATAAAATTAAAAATATGTATATATACATGTATTTATTTATATTATGTATATACAGTTTAACTTTTAGCACAGTTCTATAACCTTATCTTACAAACAAATTTTGTCAAAACATGTTTGTCAAACATGTTTCTATAAATTCTGATTAAAAGTTAAGGCGAAAGTCTTCTTTTTAACATTTTAAAAGATCCTCAGCATTTCCCAATTCTTCAGCTCAAATTAATAAACAAAGTATCAAATATAAATTCTTTGTTTCAGATTGAAAAAAATTAAACTTAAAAAATTAATCAAATTATAAAAGGTTTATTACAGCCAATTGCAACGAAATAAACAAGTTGAAGCAAAAAAAAAATTACAAAAGTTTTGCTTAATATATAAAACACCTTTTTTTTTTTTTTTTATATTATAGCCAAAACTTAGGTTTTGAACCTTTAAGTACTTGCGTACCGTTGACTATTTGAAAAAGGAAGGGATAGTTAGAGGAAAGGAAAGAAAATGGAAGAAGAAAAGTTTTGTGGGAAAGAGCGAACAATGTTGTTAATATTCGTCTTAAATCTCTGTAAGTCATAAATAAAAAATCCTTCTCTCATTGGGAATGCTTCGATTGGGACGCGGTTCCACAATCGGGATGTTCTTACTATAAAAGAATTTCCATAGCCGGACTTAAACCATCTCGGAATTTCCACTGTGAAAGGGTGGGCACTTGATGCCTCTCGTGTTGTGCGATTGAATTGCTTAAGAGGAGGAAGAAGTGATTTTAATTCCTCGGAACAAGTGCCAACACCAAGCAGATATCTATAAAATAGAGTAAGTGCTCCAACAATACGACGATGACCAAGTGGTATAAGGGATGAGGTCACATTTATGTCGCCTATAAGACGAATGGCGCGGTTTTGAACTTTGTCCAAAAAATTTAAAGCAGTTTTTGGTGCACCTGCCCATAAATGTGAGTTATACTCGAGCTTGGGTCGTATATATGCTTTATAGATTTTTAAAAGGTCTCGAGATGAAAAATCCGGCGCCGGCGCCGGCCATCATTGTTCTTTTGGAGGTGACTGCAGAAGCTGTAGCATTAGTTTGTTTTAGAAAATCATATGATGCTACTAGAGTGCTGTCATCAGCAAAACTATGGATTGGATTGAAAGTTATTTTGAGAAGGTCATTAATGAAAATGAGAAATAGGGTGGGAGAAAGGACAGAGCCTTGTGGAACACCAGCATTGATTTGAAGTTGGTCGGAAAAAGAACCGTCAACTGAAACTATGATAGATCGATTTAAAAGAAAACTTTCAATTCATTTAGAAAAGGTTGAACCAAGGCCTATAGCGTTGCATTTTGCTATAAGAGCAGAATGCCAAACTCGATCAAAAGCCTTAGATATATCCAGAGCTACAACAGTAGCTTCACCAGATTGATGCAGGCTGGTGTTGAGCTTCTCGCAGAGGCATGTCATGAGATCACCAGTGGAACGTTGGGCTCGAAAGCCGTATTGGCTATCATGAATTATACCTCTACTGTCAAGATATTTCTTCAGCTTATGATTAATTAAGATTTCCATCGTTTTTGAAATAATGGAAGTAATAGCTATGGGCCTATAGTTTGAAGGATTGCTTTTGTCACCTTTTTTAGGAATAGGATAAACTTGGGCAACTTTCCAATAGGACGGGTAAGTTCCTGAAGAAAAGGACAAATGGAATAAGTTGCGCAGAGGTTTAGAAATAGCGAAGGCAATGTGTCGCAGCACAATTGCACGTATACCATCAGGACCGGTAGATTTTTTTATATCGAGATTCTTCAAGACTTTTGCTACAGCTTACTAAATCATTGTCAAAATATCTAAAGTGTAGATTCCTATTCCACTTCAAAGGGTTATCATAATCTGAAGGTGCTTTTAATAGTTTGATTTAGTTTATTCGGTTTTAGCAATAATTATATTCAAAAATCTATAAACGATGATATCTAATTATAATAATGTGTTAAAGACACTAAATGTTTTGTTCCAATAAAATATTCTATAAGAAATATCCTATAGAATTTTTCATTTAGAAGTACTAAAACTACTTAAACAATCTATCAGATGTTGCATCTCTATACCGTGGAAATACAACTTAATTAATACTGGGTATGAAAATTCATTCATTGTCAAATTATATGTAGATTCGCATTCCACTTCAAGCATTCCCAAGAAGGGTTAGGAAACTAATATCTACATTCATCGACAAATTGAACCAACCTAAAATGCACAATAACCAAATAAATAATAAAGAGTGCAGACCCAAGAGAATCGCTGCATTTTGTACGGAAAAAATGAACACCCAGCATCATACAGAAATTGCCCTCTTTACAAGAAACGGGAAAAATTAGAAACAAAATATAAAAACACAATCAACAATCAAAGAAACAACACCAATATATAACAATAATTACAATAACACAAAAAAATTTAGTTCTGTTATCATTAAAAAGCAAAATTTTAAACGATATACACAGAATTTATAAGCAAAGATTTAATTTCTCTCGCTATAGAATTCAATCGATGAAAAGTCTGTTAAATAATATTAATTGTCTAATAAAACAACAAGTAAACATTGAAGTTAATAAAAATATGTTTTCTGAAATTAATAAAATTTTTAGAAGGAAAGAAAAGAATGATATACCTACACTGAGCAAAAAAATATGTTTGGCTCAACTATAAAATTAAAGAACAATATAATGGTTGGAAAATGTAGTTACACTAATACAATTATATTACATCATGTAGCTATTGGTTTTATATGAAGCTAAAAAGTTTCTTATACAGGTTAAACGAATTATAATATGGTATATGGAACAAAAATAATTTATAGTCAACACAACAATATTATTATATTCACAAACATAATTATGTTTGCAGCAATATTATTTATAATTGAAACAAAAATAATTGTGTTTGGAATAAACATATTATAGTTACTTTCTACAACACGATATTTTGTCCTCAACTATAATTTTGTTGTTTTAAATATGATTCACTAATATATTATGTTTAAAATTTAAAATTTATAGTAGGTTCAATAATAATATTATACTCACAAACTTGAATTATGGTTGCAGCAACATTAGTTTTAATTGAAACAAAAATAAATATAACTAAGGTAAACATATTATACTTAAAATAATAACACAACACAATATATATTTAATTTCTAGTACTTAATTAGCATTTGACAAGAAAATGCCATAAAAATAAGTTTTTGATTTAAACAAATTATTAAATAATCATTATTTAACCAACCTGTTCCTTTACTTTGTCTTAATTTTGGTTATTAATTAATTTTTAAAAAAAATGTATCCAGTTTCTCCTAAGGTACTTCATTGTCTATCAAAATCAAGAGAAAAATTAATGGTTAGTTTATAAAATGTTATGCAAAAATTTATGCAAACACTTACCAACCTAGATAGTAATATATCAATTAACTGAGCATTTTTATATTACGCTTGCATTTGTAAACACGTTTTGACTTCGTAAAGAGCAACAGTAGACTGAAAATTACAGTAAATTTATATTTTTGAAGGATTTTATTTTAACGTCAAATATAATATGATTATTTCAAACGTAATATGATTACTTCAACCTCAATATTATAGTTACTTTTTGACCATAATATGATTAATTCAATCATACCATAACTATAATATGACTGGCTTTGTAACCCGTCATAAATGACGGAAGCAAAATAAATCCTAGTTTCTTTTTTTCTTTCATTAGATTCTTTATTCCGAAATTACAGTACTTATGTTTATATCACTTTTTATTTATTTTTATTTATGTTTATATTGGCCTAACACTAATCTTTTTATATAACAGAAAAAGAAGTACCATACCAACAAATTTGTATAAAATGTTTGTATTCACTCGTACTCACTTCCATTTAGTTATAATTCGTTAGTTGGGTTCCATTTAGTATAAATTATACAGTATTAGCGTTATTGTGGCCTCTGGGAGAGCAAATTTAAAAATGGGATCTTATTTTCATATAAATTTTGTCTTTTGTATAATGTATAGGGATCTTATTTTGCTATATGAATAAACTGTTATAATGGTATTGTGTTATTTTTAAAAAAATATTCAAAATTTTGTATCTAAATTGGTAAAATTTACAAAAAATACAAAAACATTTTCATCAATAATTTTCAATTTAAAAAAAACAATGTTTTATTATCCGACGTAGAAGTAGAGTTTATTATCCTACTCTACTTCTATCAAGTTCTATTGATTGAACAGTGAACCTGAACAGTGAAAATAAAATAATATTTTTGGAATGGAGCATACAGAACATACAGAATACAGATACAGCAAATAATAAAAAAAAAACAAAAAAAACCAAAAATAATTTTTTTTGAGTGAAGTAAATTACGCACACAATAATGACAAAAATAAAAGGTAGAAGCAATAAAGTAGTATAATGTATAATATTATACAATACAAATATGCTGATACACATGTGTATTATTGTGTATAATTTTAAGTAATAAGAATAACCTTTGAGTGAATTATGTTTTTTTTGTGTTAAATGCTGTTTGCCTTTTGGTTATTATACCATAATTAAACTATTGATTAAATTTCTATTAGTCCTCATTATTATAAATCAAAAAAATTGTTTGTTTTATTTATATTATTATTATTATGTTTTATTTTTCCTTATTATTTGCGAAGAAGACTAACATTAAATTAAAAAAATATAGTTCATGCAATCAATTTTTCCTGCAAAGGTTCAGCATGGTAGACAGGGGTTAAAAAAGCACCAAATCAATTTGTGTATATATGCATTTGTATACATATGTAATTTGTGCATGTGTTGGAGCGTTCCGTCGAACTTACAAACATCCAGATAAATGCAGAATAACATACTATAATATGATTACTTCAACTATATGAGATGATTGCTTCAACCAATATTATGATTACTTTAATCATGATTAATATTACTACAAATATTTTTAAAACAACTATATTACAATAAAACTATCCAGCCCAGAGTAAAATTGATAGCCTGTCAAACACTTGTAAGGCCAATTCTGGCATATGGAGCACCCATTTGGTATAATATAAGTGCTAGCAGAGACTATAATAGAGACGTCGAATTGCGAACAAAATATCGTGCATTTTTTTTTTTCTAACTATCAGTTTTTAAATTTAAAAAACTGATACTTGTCCAAGGATTTCTACCAATTTATTAAAAGGTAGTTGTCCATGTTGAAAAATAAGATAATTGTAGCCTGTACAAATTTAAGTAAAATAAAATTGTTATTTTTAGCTTATACCATTTACATTACTTATACCACTTATACTACTTATACATATTATTGGCTATTATTATTCATTATTCTTATAAAATCTTGTGTATATGAATGAATATGTGTGTTTAATTTGAATGATAGTTCAGATTGCAATGATAATGAATATTAAAAAAAAAATATATATATATTGATTGAATATAATAAGGTAAGCTGCGTACATTAATTTTCTTAATTTATTTCTAAAGTTAGAATACTTTTTTAGTGTAGATGAATTAAATTTTCTTTTTTTTTTTCAAGTTATAAAGGTACATATTTTTCAGAAAAAGAAGAGGTCCGGGCCCCAAATGTCAGGACCGAAAACCTTGAATTTTTTGTTTATTTGTCATCAGTACAAATATATGGTCTTTGATCCAAACTTCCGCACATTCGGACCTATCGAAAAAAAAATTTTTAAAATTATTTATAATAATTATTAATAACCTTTTTTCAGAAAAATACAATTTAAGCACATGATATTGGGCTTCGGCCCCAATTCCTGGGACCCCGCACCTACTGTCTTCATCGCATTTAAGAGCCATTGTACTCATGACCAAAAAAAATCAAGTTCTTCAGCCCCGACATTTGGGGCGCCGAACCTCTTGTTTGTATCGTGCTTGTGACCCATTATACAAAAGACATGTTGAAGAAAAACAAAAAAAATTTTTTTTCAAGTGCTTTGTGAGACGGTACCCCGACCTATTTTTGCTGGAGGCTGCTCAATTTCTTGACTTGGCACTTTCAACCAGTCACCTTTAGAAGATGTAGTTTTGATGCCGTTGATTGTTAAAAACTTGCTACATGAATCCTGTATTACTACATATCCAGTCAAATGAAATTCAAACAAATTAAAATGCAGGCAAATCGCAAGAAAACAGGCTAATGATACTACGGGCAAATGAAACACAGGTTATGACACGCTCCCAAGTATTTTTGGTCAAAAGTATTTTTTTTTTTAAATTAAAAAATTATAAACTTTTTAATATACGTAAAACCGAATGTTACAAACGTAATGGGAGAATAAATACCTTACAAAAAAATTTCTTAACTCTGTACAAAAATTCATTTTATTTGGATTCAAAATCAAAAAACATTCTTAATTCAAATTGATTGTAACTCAACCATACAAAATCAAATTATATACATATATATTATTTATATGAATATATAAATTGCTTTAGTATGAATAATAACGCAGCTGCGAAGAAAAAAATTATTTTTCGTATTTTGTTTTTAATTCCATTCTTAGCTTGCTTTGAATTTTGAAAATTTTAATTTTATAAGAATCATAATTTTTATCATTTCATTATTTCATTTCGATACTGTTAGCGACATCTGTGCTATTTTTGCTCCAATTCGACGTCTCTATTATAGTCTCTGGTGCTAGTAATATGGAAAAAATTAGGAAAATGGAACGGAAATGCATTAGAGTTTGTCTGGGGGAAAATAGAACACCGCAATCAGACTTTAAAAAATATTATTCCAATAAGTTTATATATAAATTAGCTAATATAAAACGATTCGATAATTTTTTTATCAATCTGATTCGTACCCATTTCGATAGATCAATATCACATGTATATTATCATAATGATGAATACATAAAAATTAGCCTAAAAAAAGGATTTTTGTCCCCAGAATCCTTTATTTATCTAGATAAGAATGGTTATATACAAAACCAAAACTATGTTCCAATATTATTTCGTTATAATAGACGGGCTACATGTAAAATTATCGATTTTGATCCTCAAAATTTAATTCAGGATCAATTAAAATTTGATATATTCATCCCGAATAGGAACAAAAGATATAAAGTTGATTACTGGTGGTTGGAGGAAGTTCCATTTAATAGATTAGGATAGTTTAAATAAAGTAATCTTAAGTTTAGGTTAGGATAAGTTAAGTTTTATTTTAGTTTATAAGATTTTTTTTTTGAGAATTAATTTGGGTTTTAGTAAAATTTTACCAAAGATAAATAGTTAGTAAAGATTAAAAATACATAAGTTAAGTAACTTGCTAACTTAGAAGAAAAATATTAAAAGTACAAATCTGAACGAAAATTAATAAAAAATTCATTTAAAATTAAGTTAGTTAAATAAGATGTGGCATTATGTAACTTTGTTTCAAACAATTAGGTCGAAACAAAATTTGGATGACATTCCGTAATTTGAAACGTTAATTTATTTTGAAACGCTCGAAAAAACAATGAAACACTTTACATAATTCCATTTTTGATTTGTTTCGTTAAAATTTCAACAATTACTGCTAGAAAATAATATTAAAAAAAAAAAATGGAACTAAAAGAAATTGCAACTAGATACAAGTAAAAGAAACTAATAATAATACCAACATTTTTTTTGTTTTTTATTCTGAAAATTTTTTTTCTTGAAAGAAAATCATTATAAATTTACTTAATTTTTCATTTTATTGGAATTTTTATTTCTGTGCGTTTCTAAAATAAATATTCCAATAAAAATCATGTATTAATTTATTATTTTTTTTAAAATTTACCTACAAGCGTCAACTATTTTTCAATCGCCAAAATTTGGTCGTATCAAATGTAGAAAAAGTAGCGTTTCAACCTTACGCAATACCAAAATATGTCGTACCAATTTTGAAAAGATTGAAACAAAATAAAAATGGTCGAAACAAAATTATTATGCAATGCCACTTTTTGAAAATAGTCGAAACAAAACGAAGTTTCAAATTACACAATGCCACCCAAGGAAATAGCCACCGTTTTTGTAAATAATTTTTTTTAAGCTTCGCTTTTTGTTCTCTTTTAGTATAGAAAAATTTATTGGCACAACGACGAAAAATGGATTTAATCTTTTTTTTTTTCTTGGCAGTATCATTGTGGGTGGGAACGTGAATTTTAATACTGTAAATATTTAGTTATTAATTTAAGTTACTAGAAATTTATTTTCTCAATAATTTTTGTTTTTTTTTTTTGATTTATTTTAATAAATAACCAAATAACAAAAGGTACTGTATAGAGTATAATACATAATACCCAACAACATAGGATACTGAGGCAGGTCGAAAGACCCACAAAGCGTGGGGAATCGAATGCTTTTATCGGGAATCGCATCTGGCATCTTCCGGTTCTTCAAAGACAGGCGTTATACTATCCTAATCCCACACATAGCGTCAATTCACAACAAATTAAAAAATCGATTAAAATTTCAAAAATGATTCAAACGTTTACAATAAACATTGAAAATATTTTTAATTAAAAAAAAAAATTTAAATTAGTGAAAACTATTTTTAATAAATTATCAATAATATTCCGATAAATCTTTATTAATTTATAAAATTATATTTCACCTGTTCACATTAAAATTGCCCTTAAATTCATTCATAAACTTTTTGATCCGAAATAATCCAATCATTTAATAACAACTCAGCCTCCCAAACATTCACAATATAATATTTTAAAACCATTATTATTCAATAATTCTTTTCCATTTATTTATTATTATTAGTCTTATTATTTTTTCGTTATTATAAATTTAATTTTTATTTTTACTCAAAGTAAATCCTTAAGCCTTTCTTACTTATAACTTTGAAGGTTCACCTTTTGATTTTTTTTCCTTTTCTCTCTTTTTGTATAAATTTAGCTCCTTTTTAACTCAATAATAATAATTCATTATTATTCTCATTGAGTTTAAAAAACAACAAAAACAACAACAACAATACCAAAGAAATGGAAAAAAAAAACGATTTAATCCTTTCATTATTATTATAAAAATGAACAACAAAAAGTAGAAAAAAAAACCTGTATCTATATTTTTTAATGGTCATTTTGAATGTCTCCTAGTTGAAATTGGTATTAACAAAAAAAAAATCATAATAATAACAATTGAAGTGACCAAAAAAAACTCAAAAATAATATTTTATTAAATAAACAATGGCGAAGAAAGAACAAACCAAAACAAAAACGATAAGGAAGAATGCATTAAAAATTTCCTTAAAATTTGGAAACCCTTTCATGATCTTAAATCTTATTTATACCAAGAAGCTTTCTAAATTATTATGGATCAACATTGAATATCATATTCAAGCGTATTGATTTTCAATTTTAAGTAGGTAGCAACTGGTGTACTTAACTATGTTCCAAATTATGTTATGTCCAATAATTTTTTTTTTTTTATATAATTTGAATTTTGACTTTTTAATAATGAAATGAAACCTATTAACGGGGAACAAACGGTTGCACGTCATAACAAACAACAATTTAAGTTGAATTTCCTTTCATTAATAATTTATTTTTGTTGTGCAAATATTGGTAGTCACAAGCGTAGATGAAGGAAGTATTTTGATTCCGAAATGTCGAATTTGCACAATTATAATAAATAATTAGTGAAAGGAAATTCGACTTTTACTAAACTAAATAATATCAAACTAACAATAAATCTGATTATTAAAAATAACTATTTAAGCTTCAACGTGGGTGGGTTAATTAATAAATATTAATATTTAACAAATCACTATTAACAATCGACCGAAATAATAGTCCCTTATATTGTTTGTATACAGAAATTACAGAAATTCATTGTGCTGGTTTTCAAATGAAAGGGCGGTGTAATAACTACCGTCAGTAACTGTTAATACAGTTGTTTTTTTTTGTCAATTTCGAAGACAATGAAAAACAATAGCTACATGATTAGATTTAATTATTATCATTTTTTTATACACTTTCTTAAATATCGTATATATTCTCAATAATTTTGCTACTTCATAATTACACATTTAATTTTTATTATACTATTTATTTTATTTCTATTATACAGATTAATTTGTTGAGTGCCTACTACTTTTAAACTTATATAATATAATTTGCACTAATAATGTATACACCAACTGACTCTATAATAAACTGATGATTACTTAATTATAATATAAGCAAAAAAATTATCAAAAATGTTGAAATAAAACCCAAGAATATGTTTCATCTAATCAATAAAATCATTCTATATTGGGGAAGGGGTCATAAATCTATATTATGATAGTTAAATCCAAAAATTCATTAACAGAAGTAAATGATTCGTATTATAGATCAATCAGTCTGCTCCCAAATATTTCTAAAATATTTTAGAAAATTACATTACAAAGGCTGAACCTTATACTTTGACTAGAATTATCTAATTCTGATTGATTCAGCATACTCATATACAACATTAGCAAACTCAGCACACACATAAAGTGATAAAAAAGATGAAAATCAATGGCAAGAAATAATATTTTCTAGATATTTCTCTGAACCAACAAAATACTTTTGATAGAGTTTGGCAGAACGAACTTCTCTTTAAGCTAAAACAATAAGAATCACTTCCAATGAAATTCAGTGAAAAAGTTATATGAAATTCTTAAAGTATATCATTTGACAGTACCTACCTTAAGCTTTATGATATTTATTTATTTCAACGATTTATGCCCGAAGAAATAATTATCATAAAAAGACTATATAATATACAAATTAGAATGTTTTATAAATTTCTGTAAGTTCTGTAATCCAATCAAATTAAAACAATCACATATGTATTATGCTGATGACACTGATATTTTTAAATTTGTAAGGTTAACTTTGTAAAGGATATTGTATGAAATAAATAATAATAATTTTTATATTTTAGCTACTCAATGATAAAATCCGAAACAAGACAACACAGAAACTGTAAAGGGAATATGAATTGAATTGATAAAAGACTGAACAAATTGAAAATTATTTCCAATACAAATAAGTAAAATTTTAGGTCTACTGCACAATTTCTTTATCAAATTATTTATTTTCTTTTTTTTAATTAAAGTAGGATGACAATTCCGTCATTAGAATCCAATGAAATTATTTTCACTTAACCTGACTTTATTTAAAATAAAATTATGACATATTATAAAAACAAATAAGATGAATAATTAGATTCTATTTGTGTTTCTGAAATATTTTAAATCAATTCTTCTAGTTTGAGCTGTCTGTCAAAATTTTGTGGATGTGTATTGATATATATAGTCCTGATATAATAGAGAAATTATAAATTAAACAGCGAAACTTATATTGATCACCATTCCAATTTTTTTTTAATTTTTTTATATTCTGATAAGAAGTGTAGCTTGAGTTTGGGTATATCATAAACTCAATAATGATATATCATAAATGATCACACATAACGAATAGCATTGTAGGAATCAGCCAAATGACAATGAATGTCGATATAAATTAAATAGGTTTAATACAAACAAAAAAATGGTAATAGATTATATTAAACACAATCTGATGAGATCGAATGATATATTGAATTATATCATGGAGAAAGACCTAAAGCTACCTACACTCTGTGAAAAATCCTATAAAATTAAAATTATTTCCTATATTAATTCAATTAGATTTTACTATTAAAATTCGTCAATGGAATATACAGTTTTAAAATAACCATTTGAATCTTATTAAATCAATAGTTGAAGTGTACCATTATTTTAATAGTATTGTCCTGCAAATATTATAGTATGTCACATTATAATTTAATACTATATCCTATTATAATAATAGTTTTAATAATATTAATTTAATAAATTTAATAGTACCTATGTATACTATCATTTTAATAGCATTGTCGAAGTGGTATACTTTTTTTTTAGGAGCATCATATTAATAATATTAATATTAAATATTGTTACTTTTATAGTTTTATACTTCATATTAATTTAATGAAGTAAATTCTATTTTTTCAGTACCTATATTTGTTATGTAAGGCTAAAGCAGTCCAAATTAAATGAAAAAATATTAATAATTTAGTAATTCATTTTATTCCATAAACATTATTCACTTTTACTTGTACTACTTAACAGACTTGTTTCTACTTTATCATAAAAATAGAAATATATCTTAAATGTATCAAAATCACTAATAACAATAATAACTAACTAATATTAAACATATAAATATATTAAAATTAGATTTAACAAAAAGAAAAAATACTCGATAAACAAAATGTGTCGTAGAAAGCTGAAGGAACACAATGTGTTCCTAATTGTGTACCTAGCAGAAGAGAAAAAATAATAAAACTATTTTTTTTTTGTTTTTGTTTTACTTGATTTTTCATTTCTATAATAATTATCTACGTAGAACATAATTTTTAAATCCTAGCAATAGCAAATAGCTTGGTAACTATGACGACGAATGCCATAAAGTTTAATAGTATTCGGTTGACAAACTAATTTTTTATTGCGTTAGTTTGTTATTGTTTCTTTTTAAGTACTAACCTAAGTGTGTAAATAAAAAACAAATTAATAAAAAATAAAATTATTCTTATAATTTCTAAAATAAACAAATAAAAGTTATAAATTGGATTGCAATAAAAGTTAAAATACCAGGTATGTTGCAAAAATTAATGTAACTCTTTAAATAATTTTAGTTCTAAGTTGAACCTGTTTTTATTATGTTTCCAAGTAGATAATAAAAACTAATTGAAATAATACTGTTAGCAAAAATATGGACTAAAAGAATAAGTTGTACCTTCTTTGCAGTGTCCCTAAAGTGTCTCTATTGTGTCCGTATTTTTACTCTTACAACTTTACTTATTTTATCGACTTTTCTTTGCAGTGTACCTGAAGTGTTTCTGCTGTGTCGATATTTTGATTCTTAGAAAATAGGAGTTTGAATCTAGTTTTGTAGAAAAAAATTCAAGGTTTGTTAAAATTAGAATTTTAAGCAATATTTATAAATTAGTAAAAATCAATTTAAGAAAACAAAATAGTTTAAAACTTTCAACACCCAAATTACGAAACAGTAGTACATTAAAAGATCAAAATCTGAAATTACTACAATATCTACAGAATTGAGATCAGCTATGAAATCTTCGGAACCAGAGGCACGAAAGACAAAAAAAAAGGCAAAAAATTTTATTGTATAGTCAAAAAATTAAATTATTATATAAATTATTTAAATTAAATAATTAAAACAATTAATACGTTAAAAGTTATTATTTCTACTTTTTTCATTTTTTTATCCTCTATTCTAGCTGGAAATATGGTACAATAAGCAAGCACTTGGCACAAGAATTGAATTTTGTTTAATATTTGAAAAATATTATAAGAGAATATAAAATGTGTCGACATTTAATGGACTAAATTTGCCGTAAGTAGGAGCACATGTGTGTGAAGTCTGTCGCCACCTCCTCGACACATGTGCTGTAAATATTAGGAGGAGATGTGTATGAAATGTGTCGACACTTTGTCGGCTATTTTCATTTACTGTAAATATTAGGTGCACATGTGTGCGAAAAGTGTCGACGCTTTCTCGACACTTGTGCTGTAAATATTAGGTGCACATGTGTCGAAAATGTGTCGACACAAATATTAGGAACACATGTGTCCGAAAAGTGTCCACAAACACGCGACACTGTATTACAATGAGAGACACATGTGCCTGGACATTTTCGACCATTTGCACCATTTTTATCCCTACTTGTGTCGTGAATGTGTTCCATGGGCACGGAACACATTCGCGACTTTTTAGGAACACTTTCGTCAAAATTGTTTACCAGGATAATCTTAAGATTAACTATTATTTATAACAATTACAACATTTGTTTGGAAATGCTCGTTAAAATAAGGCCCAGTTTTGTGTAAAACTATTTCGTCGATTTGATAAATTGAAACTTTTTGAATATCCAACTTTGTTAAATAGAAACTTTTTCTTTAAATTTATTCTCAAAATATTATTTTTTTGATACACTTAGCTTCGGACAATTCAATGTTTTTGTTTAAATGAAATATTAGTTCTTTATTATAGTTGATTTAGCAAAAATTGTTTATCACTATTTAATTATAATTGTTAAGCACTATTATTTGAATAACGTTTTTTTTTGGATTTTTATTTTTATTTTTAATGTCCACTCAAATATAGTATTTAGTTTATTAACTTTTAACTTTAATTTAGTAAACATTTTTTTATATTATAACATTTAACTTAAGCACTATTAAAGTATATTTTTTTTTTTAAATTTCTACTTATTCTTTTATTTTAATACTTTAATTTTTTAATTTAATTATTTAATCTTTTAACTTTTTTTAGTCCTTCAATGCAAGCAAATAGAGTTCGGTGATATTATGTCTTTAAACAGTTTTTTACTTTTGAATAAATATTACATTACTGGGTCCTATATAGGTTATTTTTACGTCGTTTTTTGAATGATATCCGAATGGTAACGTTGATTTTATAGTACCTATATACTATTAAATATATGTGTCATTATTAAAAACAAGCGCGGCAAGTACAGGACACAATGACAGTATTATAGTTGAAAACCATAAAAACAATAGTATGTGTAGAATATTTAATAGTACATGTGGTTAATCATACAATTAAATTAATTCTGGTAATGTTGTTAAAAATTAACTATTTTGTAATATTGAAGTAATAGTATAATCTAATAAATAAAACGAGTAGAACAATTTTAAATTTACAATATTTCTAATTACATTAATGCGGTCTACTATTCATATAATAATAGTATCCATCAAATTAAATTAAAACTACAAAACATATTTTTTTAAACAGAAAACTATTGTTTTTATAGTAAAAACCTATTGATACCTGACTCCTATTGAGTCAATAACTGTACTATTAAACATTTAATAGTATGTTTTTCCCTGAGTGTACCAACGGAAATATTTGGTGTCGCCTCCAAGTGTTCAATATTAAAATTTTTTCAAAATGTTTTCGTCTGTAGCGAAAAGACACAATACAGACACTTAGTATCCGAAAATCAGGAAATTTTTTATTTTTCGTTGGTGTCTTTTGAAGTTGCCTACAAAATGATTACGTGTGTAGTGTTGGGTATGGATACATTTTGGACACTTCTGTTAAAATTTTTTAAATGACGTAAACATTTAACAGAAAATATAAGCTTATTTTATATCATTTTTTTAATTATTTTTTACTATATTATTTTGTTTTTCTTAAACTTAATTAGCCATTTTTGTTTTTGTTAATTATTTTATTTTTACATATAAATTCAATTTAAATAATAGTTTAATAATAATAATAATCTAGTAATAAGCACAATCTAGTTAAAAGCAATTTTATAAATTGTTATTTTAATTTGTTCTTTACACTAATAAATTTATAGTTTGTTTTCTTTGTTCGGAAGTTTCTCCGTCTGTAGGTAGCTTAGGCAACCATGATGAACTTTATATTAGTAAAATGAAGCAAATTGTTAAAACTCTGACTTCATCAGAAATGTTTTATGCCAAATATGAAAAATATTTTGTGAATTTGAGTTACGTAACTCATTGCTTCACAATATTGAAAAAAGAATAATCATTTGCTGTAAATATATATAACAGGAAGACCGTTGTGTTAGTAATCAGATAAAATAACATTGAAATTGTTGAATTTGATGTAATTTCAAAAAAAGTGTATTAGCTAACGATAACGGTAAGTTTTTTGGATTTAGTATTGATTAAAAGAAACTAAATTGGGAACTATTTAATTTTGAAGATTTATTAAAAAACTCCAAAATTATATTAAAAAACTCATATCTACATATAAAATCTCCTATACTTAAATAATATGAATTCTTTTACACTTGAATCGTATTTACTGTAACATTTCGTTTTTAGATTATATTATTTTTTTTTTCATAATATTTTTATTTATATTTATTTCTTTTCTTCTAAAAATCAATTTATAAAATTTTTCATCCGTAACATCCTGTGTGGCCTATAAAAATTATATTGCTTGTGCTGGAGCTTCAATCATCTAAAAGGAAAAAAGGGGTTTCTTTTTTTTATTCTTTTTTTTTGTTTTGTATTTGATTCGCTCTTTATTCTTTGATTGTTTCGTATTCATCATATAGGACAAATTCTCTTTCTATTGTCTCAAAAAAAAAAAATTTTCTACATTTCATATAAAATGTCCATACAGTGAGCACCTACACATCGTATAATCCTTAATACTGTAAACAAAGTAAATTTATACAACAACATAGAGTGTATAAAGATTTTCTAATGTTACAAAAAAAAAAAAATCTTTTAGAAAACAAAAATAAAATAAATAATTTAAAAACTTAGTAATAATAATAAAAATAAAAGACAACAAAAAAGAAAAGAAAAAAAACGAATTTTATAGTCAAAATATGTCACAGCTTCCGTATAATAATAATAATAAAGAAAAAATATTGATTTTGATTAATGTCCTTTGAACGAAATTGAATAGAAAGAAAACAACAAAATTGAATTTTTGTTTGTTTGAAATTTCGATTAAGAAAGGAAATGATTGGTTATAAAATAAAGTGGGTATATAAATGATTGCCCAAAGGAAATCATCTTTAAACTTATATATTCAACTGCACAGTTATTTCTGATTTGTCAAAATGTAGAAATAACGCAAATAATTTAATATTGAAAGTTTAACTTTCATTTCATGGTCTATTTTTAACAATTTATAACTATGTATGTGTCAAGTTTCTATTCGTCTTTTGAGCAGTATTCTATTTTCCTCGCTTTTTTTTAATTTTTCCTGGTATTCAGTACGATTCCTGTAAGATGCTGGATGATCATATTTTTTGCACAGACTACAAAACAGCTTTTCTCCCGGATCTTCCTCATTAAGACATAGAATTAGACATGTATACATAATGTTTAACATAGTCATTAAGACATATATACATAATGTTTCAGATTGAAGAATAGATAATACTAGATTAATTAAGTAACCTATAAAAAAAACTTTATTTTGATCTTAAGAGGTTAATAAATAAACATTTTAATTGAAGAAGGTAATCCAATACTTCTGTAACTCATAATACAGTAGGTATTCTAGAGTAGGAGCTACCTAAGCAACTCTTAATTTAAATTTTATTAGTTAAATATCTTATGTATCGTTATTGATTTAAAATAAAATCATATGTGAGTTATAAAAACTAAACGAAATTTTTCACTTTTTTTAGTTTAATTTGATAAAATTCTATCCACAGAACCCCATGGTGAGTCAAGTACAATTGTTTATGCTCCTTATAGGAGTAAAGTGAAACAAAGAAGAAGTACATGATTTCATAAACGTCGGACTATAGTCAAGATAGAAAAAAATATATTTGCTCTATTTAAAGCTTCTTTGTAATAAATGGTGTTTAAGACTCAAATGTTAATTTTATTTCAATATGCTTTAAATTAAAAACTCTAAAAATGTGTTCTATTAATCGTTTTGACTTTCTTATACATTTGCCCCTTTAGGAAAACCTATTATACCCAGATTGTTGTCAAAATAACCATTATTTTCTACTTCTATATATAATTAAGCTTATTAACAGCAAATTTGACCAATTCACATACATAAATATAAAAATAAAGTTGCCAAAAAACTTAGCCTGCTGTTCTATTAAATATTTTGTGCCACTTTTACGTATATTTGATATCAATAAGTGTAATTAACATCAACATCTACAAATTTTACAACAAATTTTAAAAATGAGCCTTACTTTACAGTAAATAGCTTAATATTCGTTATACAAACTAAATATCGCTTCAAATAACAAATAATAAGCATAACAGCGTATATTGTTTGAGGTTCTAGTTGATAAATGGAACTTAATGATTTTTTGTTTTTGACATTTGTAATCTACTTTTCCTCAAGAACATGATGTAGAAAAAAGTAGTTTACTCTAGATTTAATAGATCATTGTCCAGGTATGTGGTTATCTCTACATTTGACACATCTGAAGTTCATTCTACAATTTGATGCAGAGTGTCCGAAACATTGACAACGTCTACATTACATGATGTCGGGTTTGTGAATACGTTCCCAGCGTATTATTTGGTAATCAAAAGCTTTTATTTTCAATATATCGTTTGCTGAGCTGTTTGGTGATGCCTGCAGTATAAAATGAGGCAGTGTTACTTGGTCCATTGGTGGCATGCTAAGACGTCCTGACATGTGTAGCTATTACTTAACCCTTTCAAAATACGAATGAAATTTTTTTATCCTCCTTTGGTGTGAAGGTATAATAAATGATACCGGATTTTTCCACTAAACCACGTGCTTTTCTTAAGTCTTCAATGTTAAATGTTTTTTGTGCGAAATTCCTTCATCAACTTTATATCTGTTATGCCGAAATTAATAGGTGGCATCCGTTTCTTGGCCTGGTCTTGACATTGGTCGGTTGCTTCTGATGTAGCCTGGGCATGTGTGCCATTCTCAGCGCCAACTCCAGGATACCCTGTTCGAGAGCTTGAGCATTAGGATCATCATTGTCTTCTTCCATAAGAGGAGCAAAGTAATTTTCAGAAGAAGTACCTTCGCCAGGCAGGTTTATCAATTTACGATTATTTTTCATCAACGTGTTATTTGTTTTTTGAGATCGTCAAGTTCATGAAGATGCTTGCTTTTGGTCTGCTTCTTGTTTCCATTCATAGTCTTCTTATTTATGGCAGCGCAGGATTCAATCACTTGAGTTGATGATTTTGGTGTTCTATAGTAGTTCAATATTAGTTGGTTTTTTGTCTATAGAATTTTAGGTTAGAAAAGTAAATTCCGTTACGGGGTTTATTATTCCGTTTTTTTGTTTTTTTATTTAATTTATTTAATAATAAATTGTTTACTGTCCATGAGACTGTCCTCTATCAAAGTCAAAATCAGACTCCGTACATTGAACATTAGGCGTTAGGTTTCTGATGTTATTTTCATTACAGTGAATATAAAGGGCAATGTAAAATTAACGTACATTTTCAGCGGAAGATCAACATTAGAAATCTGCACCATCTATGATGCTCATTCAATTTATTTAAAATCAGTGATCATAGGACTAATTAAGGCAAATATGAACCTATTAATAGAATGTTTGTTATAGGTAACAAACATAAATTTGACATTGACACTACACTATCAAAATATTCCCAAAAACAAAAATTATACAATGGCTATTTTTAGGACTTCGCTATTCTTTTATTTTGTTTTGCTGTTTTATTATTAATTGCTTATTGAATTTTAACTTTAATTTTAAGTTTTAATTTGATTTGTATCAAAAATATACAATAGTTTTGTAAAATGTTTGTGCTAAACAGTATAAATAAATAAATAAATAAAATAAATATATAACCTTAAAAATAAAATATTGTTGAAATATATAGGATGTTGGCTTATAGCGAAAACTTGAATTCAAACAATGGAAAAAAATATCGAATGGAATATGCTTTCTAAAATATAAGAAAATTCTTTAAAACCGCGATATCAATCTAGAAACAATAATCCAGCTTATAAGATTAGCTCGTGATCAGTACTGACAGCAAAGACAATGAATTTAACTTTTCAATAATTGCACATTTTTTGACCATTAGTTTATATATGAAAACATAAAACCAGTTGCAGTTCTTCGCGCTTTCATATAACAAAGTAATGCAACATAAATGTGCAATCAAACAGTTGTAAAATCAAAAAAATGCATGTCTGCACCTAGCCTGAGTATTAAACCTAACTCTATATATTTAAATAATATAATCTGTAATTAAAATAGTTTAATCAATTTGAGCTACTTTCTAAACTATTCAAGCATGTTTCGATTTTATTATTTTCTTATAATAATTTTAGTACACTATCTAAATATTTATTACACTATGATGCGACTTCTTCAATCTAAAACTGGAACGTATAGTGCGACGAGCGGAAGTAAACACGGCCAGCACTATATTTTTCAGATCTGTTCAGCTACTAGGATATGCCGATGACATATCAGATCACAATGGGCGGTCGTCGAGGACTTTACCCAGATTGAAGAAAAAGCGAAACGAATGGGTTTCAAAATAAATGAGGATAAGACAAAATATATGTTGTCGACAAATAAAAAGGCCTCTAAACATCTTATTGGTCAAAACATCACTCTCGGCTCATATAACCTCCAGGTAGTTCAGGAGTTTGCCTATCTTGGAAACAGCGTTCATCCCACAAACGACATCAATGTGGAGGTACGCCGAAGAACAACCCTTGCAAACCGTTGCTGCTTCGGTTTGTCAAAACATCTCGGGTCAAAGATCCTCTCTCGAAACACCAAAGTACAAATCTACAAAACGCTCATACTCCCGGTTTTGCTTTACGGAACCGAATCATGGACACTGCCGAAGGCAAGTGAGCATGCACTTGGTGTCTTCGAGAAGAAAATTCTTCGTCGGATATATGGTCCTGAAAACGACGATGTGGTCTGGAGGAGAAGATATAATGCCGAACTATATGAGGTGGACGTAGTCATGAAAATTAAAGTCAAGAGACTACAGTGGCTCGGACACCTAGAGCGGATGGACGAAAATGCTCCAGCCGAAAGAATCTTCGAATCCAGACCAGAAGATACAAGACGTCGGGGCACACCAAACCTTCGTTGGAGAAACGAAATATCTGCGGATTTATAGCAATTTCGAATCTTCAAATGGAGAGTATCCACCCGAGACTGGCAAAAATGGAGGATGCTGATGAATCAGGCCCAGGACCTACATGCTACAGGCCAATAGGCCAGCTAAGTAAATAAGTAAATAATTTTAGTAATTAATACGATTAGGTGATTCATTACCACTTTAACCATCTGCCATTCTACTTACGTATTCTCTCCGCAGTTACTTCATCTATTTCGACTCCAATGGACAATATCTTAAACATCGCATCCGTCCCTCATTTTGGTGCTACGTTTCTCTTATATCTTAATATGTATACTAACATATTTTCCTATGAGTTCGCATTTCGGTTGTTCGCATTTTATATTTTTTATTTAAATGAGCCCGAAGTTGTCTCAATAGCGTAGGTGAGTATTAGTCGAATACAGCTTTTGTATATTCGTATTTTATTTTGTATTAGCATGTATTTGTTTCTCCATATAACATCTCGGAAATAACCGGTCATGGCTAAGAGCTGGTAATATTTACGCCCAGATATTTAAAATTGGGCAATTATTTGATACTAGCTTTGTAACCCGTCATAAATGACGGAAGCAAAATAAATCCTAGTTTCTTTTTATCTTTCATTAGATTCTTTATTCCGAAATTACAGTACTTATGTTTATATCACTTTTTATTTATTTTTATTTATGTTTATATTGGCCTAACAATAATCTTTTTTTTTTATATAACAGAAAAAGAAGTACCATACCAACAAATTTGTATAAAATGTTTGTATTTTTGTATGGTATACTCGTACTCACTTCCATTTAGTTATAATTCGTTAGTTGGGTTCCATTTAGTATAAATTATACCGTATTAGCGTTATTGAGTCCTCCGGGAGAGCAAATTTAAAAATGGGATCTTATTTTCATATAAATTTTGTCTTTTGTATAATGTATGGGATCTTATTTTGCTATATGAATAAACTGTTATTATGGTATTGTGTTATTTTTAAAAAATATTCATAATTTATATATTCAAAATTTTGTATCTAAATTGGTAAAATTTACAAAAAATACAAAAACATTTTCATCAATAATTTTCAATTTAAAAAAAACAATGTTTTATTATCCGGCGTAGAAGTAGAGTTAATTATCCTACTCTACTTCTATCAAGTTCTATTGATTGAACAGTGAACCTGAACAGTGAAGTGAAATGTGAACACTTAACACTGAAAATAAAATAATATTTTTGGAATGGAGCATATAGAACATACAGAATACAGATACAGCAAATAATAAAAATAAAACAAAAAAAAACAAAAAAAAAAACAAAAATAATTTTTTTTGAGTGAAGTGAGTTACGCACACAATAATGCCAAAAATAAAAGGTAGAAGCAATAAAGTAGTATAATGTATAATATTATACAATACAAATATGCTGATACACATGTGTATTATTATGTATAATTTTAAGTAATAAGAATAACCTTTGAGTGAATTATATTTTTTTTTTGTGTTAAATGCTGTTTGCCTTTTGGTTATTATACCATATTAAACTATTGATTAAAATTCTATTAGTCCTTATTATTATAAATCAAAAAAATTGTTTGTTTTATTTATATTATTATTATTATTTATTATTTTTCCTTATTATTTGCGAAGAAGACTAACATTAAATTAAAAAAATATAGTTCGTGCAATCAATTTTTCCTGCAAAGGTTCAGCATGGTAGACAGGGGTTAAAAAAAAGCACCAAAGCAATTTGTATATATATGCATTTGTATACATATGCAATTTGTATATGTGTTGGAGCGTTCCGTCGAACTTACAAACATCCAGATAAATGCAGAATAATATATATATAATAATATAGGTGCTTTCGAAATAGTCTTTGGTTTTAGGTGATATCTTCATGTTGTACAATTTGGTAATTTCACTAAATCTGAATAATAATTTCTGCAGATCATCAACCTTCTCTACGAGTAGTGCAGCACCATCTGAGAAACATGTTAACGTTCTTATCATCAGTTATATATCCCAAGGTTTGTTAAGTATATTTCTGATTATTTTATCCATTTTTACGCTAAACAAAGTTGGAGTGAGACTATCACCTTGTCCATTATCTATTATTGATGTTGCTATATTTTTGAAGTTAACGTTGTATGATTTTATTTTTGTTTTATTATTTGTATATAGATTTTATATCAGTCCTACTAAAATGTGATTGACTTTTGCTTTTATTGTAATATTTTGATCACATCATTCAATTGTACTCTGTTGAAAATTTTACTCAAATCTACAAAGCACATAAAGATCTTTCAATCCAAATTTTAATTAAAAATTTCAATTCAGTTCTAGCACATTGACATTTCTGTGAAAATTGAAGTATTTTCTTATAATTAACATGGCCAGTATTTGAATTGAACAGAGTTAAATTTTGTTTGCATTAGATTTAAAATCATACCATATGTTATGTCCTGACTTAGTTTACTTTAAAATCATCGTACGCTCATTTTATAGATATCGCGTTAGACGTTAGAACTTACTTAGACTAAAAATACTAATATCTACCAAACAATTCCGTTGAGGAACAAGAGAGGCTACATTTACCCTATTTGACGAAGTACAAATTCCTAATAACTACAGAAGTGCGCTTGTTGTTAAATTATGTCCAAAATTCATAAATCTAGACTCTAATAAACTTCAAAAATTCAAGAAGAATATCAATAAATTCGTTCAAATATCGCAACTCAGTTCTGTGCCATTTTATTTTCTTCGCTCCTTCCCTAGTCCGAGCTATATAGATTGTTTATTAAAAGAATTGCAAACCTAATGAACATGTAATCAGAATTTTTGGTTGACTCAACCCATTCTATTTCCTTTTATTTCACTTTTGATGATAGAATAATGTTTTACATTTTCACCTAATTTCTACTGCAGAAGAAATTGTTTTTATACTGATCATTTAAATCATAAACAATTTGAAACAACCATCAACTTAAGACCATTTAATAATATTTCATTATATCCTTGTTATTTTATTATTATGATTTTCAATTTTTCTAGTATGAAACACATATGCTCATTCTTTTATTTTTATTTATTTTCTGTTATGGTATTTGGGTAGAAACCATATTTCATTTAAAAGAACTCCGAAACTCAAAACATATCACCTTTAATTTGAACAGTAGACAAAAAGTAACGGAAAAGAAACATAATATATATATAGGAAAAATAAACAAAAAATACAAAAATACACAAATAAAAAAGAAAAAAACTAAAAAAGTGTAATAAAATTTATAAAAGGATAAGGTTATGAAAACCACCAAAGATCCTTTAAGAAAACCAAAAATAAAAAATCATGTTTTTTTTTTAAAGAAATATTAAAAAAGAAAGAATAGAAAACCAAAGTAGAATCCATTAATCGAAGGAATTGAAATTGACCACAAAATGATACTTCGAAATGATGGTTCGAAATAAAGTGAAAAAAAAAGAAACCAAATTTTTATTGTGACCAAATTAAGTAAAATAAAGAAAAAAAACTTCCAATTTTTTTTGTTAACGAAAAATTTTGTATTGCAATAAAAATTCTGAGATCTTTTGGCGAAGTGTTTGCAATGCATTTCTCGATTGTTGTTTTTTTTTGTGAGAATCCTTTTTGCAAATAATTTAATGGTCAGATGCAGTTAGTGAGTCCAGGTGTTAATAACAATTGATTTAACCTTTTGTACTTTTTAAATATATTGATTTTGCACAATACAATTTACAATTTGATTTTGTTGAATCAGAAAGGTGTGACCAATGTTAAATTATAACTACCTAGATGTGATTCTAATTTCGAAAAAAAAAAATAATTTTTTGACAATTTGTTTCACAATTTATTGCCATTGTTAAATTTTTGGAAATTATAAAAAAAAATATTTTTTTTTTTATTTTTTTGGTTTAAAAATAATATTTTGTCGTTTAGTTACCTATAATAAAAATAAAAATAATACTTAATGTGAGTGGCCCTAAAAACTACAATAGAATAATGAGTGATTTATATTATTGAAAATAGTGGGTTGTTTTTTTGGCAAATAAAATAAATTTTTATGCACACAGTGAGAGACTCTTTAATCATTGCCTGTTTTTATTCTTTCTTTAGAAATAGTGATTTGTTTAGATTTTTCTGTTAAATATTGAAAAATAGTTTTTTTTAGGTCTAGTACAGTAGGTATATATGTAATAGGCGGCATTTTAATATCAAAGCACAAATAAATAATATGAGCTGTAAAACTTACCACATACAGTGTCAAAATATTTGTAAAAAATCACACTTATATAAAGAAATTATTTAAGAAATTTTTTTTTTCGTAATTTCGTTTGAAACTTTAAAAATAGACCACCTAACGCGTTATATTCAAAAACATTTTATTCTTAATTTAGTACAGCAGCACCATTATTGAAGTTAATAATTTTATGTTTTTTTTTTAAATTAAAAATTATTGAAATATAATTTTATTTATTTTTTTAATTCAAATTATTATCAAAACTAGTATTTAAAAATCTTAAATCTATTCTCGAGTCCAATTATAATAAAATTTGGTAAATAATACGAATACTCCTTCACTATTTCATCAACTTACGCCAGTACTTGATTTGGGATCATTAGTATTATCTTATAATAATATTTTTGATAAAATAAACAGCCTTGATCTAAACTTAGCACCTGGCCCTGATGGCATTCCTTATGTGGCTCTAAAATATTGCGTCCAAGCTTTATTGCATCCTTTATGTTGGATATTTAATAAATCATTGGAATTGGGTATATATTTGGACGACTTGAAGGTTTCAAGCATTGTTCCAATTTTTAAGTCAACTTCTAAACTTTTTATTGAAAACTATCGACCAATTGCCAAAATGGTTATCAAATCGATACCATCTTCACTGATATTTCGAAGGCATTCGATTAAGTAATTAATATCTTACTATTGGCTAAATTAGAAGCTTATGGTAAGTTTTTCGATAAAATCTTATTTGATTGATCGCAAACTGCTTGTCACTATTTCTAACGTAAAATCTTACACATTTATAGCTACTTCTGGCTTTCCACAGGGTACTCATATGGGGCCACTGCAGTTTCTTCTTTTTACGAATGATTCACATTTTAACATCTCAAGTAATATTTTATCATTTGCTGATGATACTAAATTATTTGCAGTAATAAAATGTTCGATGGATTGTCTTACACAAATAACATTGTCCAAGAGCAAGACTCTACAAAATTACAAAAAAGGGCTCATAAGACTCTCATAACACACTTGAAACTCTCATAACTTTAACTCTTGTTACAAGAATTAAATTAGTTCTCATAACATTCTTATTATGAGATAATTACACTCATCATGTATTACTCCCATAGGAAGACTCTTGTAATACACTTGCTATGAGAGTTCAACTCTCATAGAGTTAAACACTTGTAATAAGAACGTTATGAGAGTTTAAGTATAAAAATAGTTTATCAAAATACACTTCCTATGAGTGTTTAACTCTCATAATGCTCTCATAGGGTTGAACACTTGTAAGCATAACGCTATGAGAGTTTAAAAATAATAATACTTATTAAAATTCTGTTATGAGAAGTAAAATATTGAATCCCTTCAAATCAGATCATTATGATTATAAAAGGATATAGACAAAATGGAAAAATTTGATTGGAGAAAGGTAAAAAAAATACTGTAGCTTCCGTATAAAAATTGAAAAAACATATGTTGAATTGAAAACGCCCAGGTATATTAAAAGCATAGGAGTAAATTATAATGGGCAATCAGCGGTAGCTTCATCTAAGGATACAATTATATCTTTTGATGCTTCACATCAAAGCAAAACTTTCTTAGAACCTAATCAGCAGTAATTTGATCCAAAACCACTCAAATGCAGATGTCGAAGAATCCCGTCCTGTTCATAATTCAACAGAACCAATGTATGTATAAGTTTATTTAAATTAACAGAAAAAATAGTTAATGAGATAATTGCGGTATAGTTTTCCAGCAGGATTATTATATAGGGGATGATGATGATGATTATGAAGAACATCAGCTCTCTATGAAGAATATCGACAGTGAATTAGAAAAGGATGAGGGTTTTGGAAATGAATTAAGAAATTGGGCAATTAACTAATACATAAGACAACATAAGACAACAAGCACTGACAGTGTTGTTAGGAATATGTACTAAGTAATTTTTTTAAATAAAAATATATATGACTGTAATTCAATTTTATGGTTCAACGTTTAGACGTCCATGTAAATTTAATCAAAAAATTATCCAAGTACTGGTCAAAATTATATTATATGTATAGGTATTATTAACATTACCATTTATTTGGAAAAAATTTGTCAATTATAAATTAATTTCAATAATTTTTCAATAAATTTCAAATACACATGCACATAGGACTAATTTTTCAAATGCCCATAGGACTAATTATACTTTCTTTGAGCCATTAGTAAATTCCCAACGCTTGTTTAATGAATGTTATTCGGTGATTGACTTCAATTTTAGTCGAATTGTTTTTAAGAGAAAAATCACAAATTTTCTTAAATTGAATCAATAAATAAAGTTTATTACATTAAGTTTAATTAATGTTTCGGTGATTTGACTTAAATTTTAGTGAAGTTGTTGTTAAGAAGAATCGCTAAGTATCCTATATGTATTAAATAAATAATATATTAAGTTATTTTTTATTCTATTTTTTCTATATTGTATTTTTTTATTTAGATTTTAATGCATAAGTAAAATCGTAACGGCATAGCCGAGTAGATTGAAATAAATAAATAAATAAAATATCTTACTTTGAAACAATTATGTTGGCTTATTACGTATCACTCCAAAAACTTGGCTTTTAATGTGGATTGAAGTGAACTTAGATATTTGATAGGAAATTGTGTTGTATTTTGGTCATTAATAACTTTAAATTTATTTGTAAAAGGTTCTCTAAGTTCATATTATTTGAAAAGCTAAAGTACTTATTCAAGTACTTAAAAAGATTTCCCTTTTTAGGCATATGTTCTGATATTTTAAATTGTAAGACTTATGTTTTCCAACAACTACATCTTTTTCAATTAACTAAAAAATATCACACGTAATAATTTACTATAGATTAAATCCAATAAACCATTCCATCTTATGTGTTCCCCAAATATGATACATTCTATATAATTATTATAGACCTACATAAATTCAAGACGAACATCAACACTTTCGATCGTAATTGTCGTCCTTTCTCTCGTCATATCTTCTTCGTTCTTAACTTTCCTTTCTCATCCTAATAGTCAAGCTTACCAATCGGGTGCTCTTCGGATGCCCTAAAAGGTGCTCAGTCAGTGTTTCGGCTGTTTAAAAAAAAAAAACATTTTATATATATTTTTTCATTTACATATTTGTGAAAGCTTAACCGATCCATTGTTTTAAAGTTTAGGTAAAAACAATTAGTTTTTAGATTTGTGTAAAATAATTTCGATTCAGTGGCTTTGCTTTTTGTATTGTGACAAAAATTTTGTTATGAAAATTTTAAAAAGTATTCTACATGGCTTAGATTAATCTAACAAAAATCAAACGATAAACTTCGCCAGACTCATATCAGAGCGAGCAATTATAATATTATTTTTAATTTTGAATAGTTGTTTAACGTCCAATAATAATTTACATTTCTTTCACTATTGTTCTAGGTTAATACTAATGTCGAAAAAAGTTTCATATTGTTTTATCTCTCTACAATGATACAAATTTGAAATTAATTATGATACATTTACAAAGGAGATAATTTTGTAACGAAATGAATCAAATTGATTTATACCGATTGTTCATCTAAAAACTTAATAATATTAGTTTTATTTATAATATAAAACAAACCTTTCCTAATTAACTGCTCAACTGACATATAGATAAAAACAAAAAAAAAATGCTCAAATTTACAAAACTGTTAAATTAATAAATTAATAATGAAACTAAAATTTTCTACTGCAATTCCAGCGGAGAAAGAACAAAAGAATTTTTACTCTTCTTCGATATTATTTAATTAATTTATTATCAAAATTGTATATCCAACTAATATATACATACCTATACACAGATACTATATTTAGAAAATATCTTTTAAATATTTTAAAGTTCACTCATATCTTAATTGCCTTCTAATTGTGGAACAAAACAAAATCTAAGCGGCGACTAGTCACTGAAAGCGGTATTCTTTAATCTTTTGATCAATTTTTATAAAGCAAAGAACAACACCTTTAGCTGATGTTCACATTCTGCTTATATACCTACAAAATATTTGTACCTGTAATATCTAAGTCTTTCATAAGGAAATTTCTATTTATTTAATTTTAATTTTTTTTTTTTTTTATATTTTTATGAAAAATAAAAACAAAAGAATCAATCCCCCATAACAAAAAAAAAAAAAAAATAACAAAAAAAAACAAGTAGAAAACTTTTTTGTCGGATCACGCGGTATCTGAAATTAACTCTTTTGTAAAAGTGTTAAAATTCAATATCAGTTTTCGTTGTCGATTGATTAGATACTTTTCTTTATTATTGTTTTTATTTTCTGGTTCTTTGCATGAAAATATTATAATACAGGTGATAATATTAAGGTGTTTCGAAGTCATGTGTATATAAAAAAAAACACGAAATGTTATTTTGTACGTTCTTTGGAAAATAATTTTAATACATGAAAACGATACAAATAAATTGATCGTAGTAAATTTTATGTATGTAGGCATGTGTATACATATTTAATATCAGTCTAACACTAAAATTGAATGACACTTTTACAGTTGAAAATAAACTCAGGATTTTTATATTTGTTTCCAGTAAAATATTTTGAATACCACACGCATATCATAGAAAAAAAATCCATAGTCTTTTCTATTTTAATTTAAAATATCTTTTAGCTTGTGAGAGATAGCTATTTTTAAGTCACAGTTGAGAAAATTTTTGTTATTTAATTTATTTTTTAAAATTAATTTTACCAGGTTTTGAATTTCCAATTTTTATTACCTACTTATACAAATATTGTGTATGCATATAATATACATACATATAAAATTTCAGGTAATAGATGAAAAATTTCACACATTTTATTGCGCAATGAAATTGAATTTTGTAGACACAATTTGTTACTGTTTCTCGACACAATTTCGTATTGCTGCTACTTGTTTTCTTTATTATATTTTTTTTTATACCTGTATCTACTCAGTATAAATATCTGGTTTTAATTTTTTTTTTTTGTGAACGATAACAGTAATATAATGGAAAAACAGAATTAAAGTTGTACAATATTCGTGTTAAGATAATCATGTAGAGCAGCAGCGCGATCATTTAGGAAAGGATAGTAAGGTTTCGAGGCAAAAAAATATTTTTAAATCAAATTGCAAATAACCACATCTTTTAGAGGAACTGGGAAGGCTGATAAATTAACAGATGAAATTTTAAATAGCGCAATTTAATTTTATGATTTTAGAATAATTTTTCAAACTAAGTAAGTCTTCCCAAGAATGTAATATAACTCAAAATAACAACTAAAAGTTAGAGTATTGACTATAAAATAAATTGGGCAAATGAAGAGATGACAATTTGTTGGATAAAGAAAAAAAATTCAAATTTTGATTTAAGATAAAAACGTTTTCGAGCTACTTGGAAGAATTAATATAGAAAAAAATATAGAAAAGCAATAATAATTCAAAAAAAGAATTAATATAGAAAAACACAATAATACAATATCAAATACTCAACTATATTGTCTGATATCTTATAGTTAATATTTAAAGTAAAAATTATGTAATTCCATAGAACCAAATAGTAATAATTGTCCTACCACATTGTCAGCATAAGAAATAACTAAATTGAAAAATAATTGATATCAAACTCTTGGCAATTATTTTTTGAATCATTTTTCAGGAAAACACGAATTCTTCTTCCCTTTTTTAAATCATGAAAAATAAATAACCTGTTATAGTATAATAGATCAGTTCTGGCTTAACCTTCGTATCTCTATCTTCAATAATGCTCCAATCAAATTATCCTCAACCTTTATATCAAACCCTTGTCTTGTTACCCAAACCTTTGGTACATTTCTACCAATACTGTTTTCTATAAATTTTGTGTTGGAGGTATGAAAAACATTTCTTTGTTGTTTTTTTATTTTTATTTTTTGTAATCCAAATTAATTCTAAAATTCAGTTTAAGAAAGTGAAAAATATTAATCTTAAAACCAGTTTGATGCACGACAATATTCTTTTAAAAATTTGTGCATCTTACATACTAGTTTTTTTCTCGTACTTTCAATAATTTCACTTTACAAATTGCAAAACTTCTTACAACTTGTTTACAACCCGTTTATATTAAATTTAGAAGAATATAACTGTTCTGGAAACTGAGATTCGGTTAGCTTTTAGTTTCTTTGTATTTCTATTTGTGTCGATTATTACCAAAATAATTTAATCTCACTCCACGCGATCTTATTTTACCACATAAAATCTTTTAACCGATTGTTCCGACCAATCAGTTGCTATAATTAAATTGTGTGTCTTAATCATCAGTATTACCACATCTTATTTAAGTTAAATTTCATCTTGTGACTCCACATTAGATACCTCTTTATCTGAAAAATTATAACTAATTTGTTTGCCGTTAATATTTATTGCCACATCATCATGAGCTCCTGAACAATAGAAATATAGCCAGGCGACTCAAAAAAGTAAAACCTTTTGAGTTAGTGCGGCAATAATCACCCACATTCTTGAGGACTCGTCGTGCTGGTGATCGGAGGTTGACCCGCTCCCACGTTTAGATAGATTTTCTTTTACGGGATTTGTGAAGAATTTCGTTATGTTGACTGCCAACGAAACGAGGTTTTTCACAAGTCTTCCATAATTATGAATTCGTTCGGAGAACTGGTTGGTTTTTCGTCGCTGATGCGATGGGTCTTCAAGGTTGTGGATGAATACGTCAAAGGAAAAGTTAGATAGACATCGCCGGATGTATAGTCTACATTGAAAAATAAAATAAAGCCAAGAAAAAATTGATCATTAGTCCTGTAGGACTAGATCGCAATATAGGAAGGGTGTGGTTTAGTGGGTAAGAATCCCACACACAATGTCAAACTACGGGGCTCATTGTGTCTTTTGAAGATTCCCACCAGTCTGCCTATAAAAAAAAAACAAATCGTTGTGTTCCTGTAAAATGGAAAATAAAGATTTTCCTTTGTGAATACAAAAAAAATAAAACATAAATTCCCAGATAATAAAAATAAAACCAAACGTTTGCACAATGTTGAATAAATCATTTGAGCTCCGCAAACTTCAAATGTTCCACCAAAGTATATATGTTTTGACTAAGTTTTCGAATCACAACATCATATATTGAGTGTCTCAGAACCAGACAACATCAAAATTTTATTGCGAGAATTAATTTGAAAAAAAAACGCAATTTTAGAATGTTTATAAAATTTACATTTTTAGGCCACCGACTTCCAACAAAAACTTTTTATTCTTAGTTTTTCAGTACTGCACTCACTTATTACTAGCTTGAAAAAGGTGCTAAATTTTCTGGGTTAAGCAACTTTGGCATTACATATAAATGGTGAAAATTAAAAAAAAACTATTGGTTTTGACCAATATTTTAACTTTTTTAATGCCATTATTGAAAATAAAGATAATATATATATATGTATATAAAACAACTAGTAACAAAATGAAAAAAAAAACAATTGTTGAATGTTTTACTCCTCTTGCGACTCCGTAAAAATAACATCTATATAAAAATTACAAACATCAGTTTGGATTTGAAGATTTGTTTAAAATTCATAATGAATTGGTGTAAGGTGTAAGATATTTTGTTAGTACCATCAAATATTTTCCTCCCATTTGGATATGCCAACGTTTAAGATTTAGAATCGGGAGTAGGCCATTCTCATTTTTTGATATATAAAATGAGAAAATGTGCTTCCGAGCCATTTGAATACTTAAAAAAAAATTTAATTTGATGTTTGTTTTTTTGTATTTTATTTTGAACCAATTAACGGTTTTTGTTTTCTGCTTTGGCTCTATGTGTTATTGAATTTATCATTGGTTTGAGTGAAATGATACAATTAGTAATCTTCTGCCTTCATCTCAATCACTAATGACACTTTTTGAATCGTAGTTTTAATTCCTGTAATCCAATCCAATTGGGTATATAAATGTGTTTAAAATATTTTTTATTTCTTTTAATCAATCCAAAATTTTAATCAAAGCCCAAATATGAATGAATGGAACAAAGGAATTTGTGAACAATTTTATGAATACTATAATTTTCACTTAAAATCATTTTCAGGCATTATCTTAATATTTTTGTTTTGAGCCAGCCACATTGGTCAGAGTACATATAATTATACTGGATGATGTTAAGTTATGTTTTATATACTTTTTTCCATTCTAATTCAACATTTTTTCAAATATCAAAGAAATTATAAACAATTTTTCATTCAAATTCAACATTTTGTCAAACAATTTGTTTGAAGAAATGTTGAATTTGATTAAGAAAATGTTGAATTTACTGGCAACTGGCGACTTCGTCAACATCTCTTGAAAATATGATTTCATCTAAGACATATATAGAAGCAGGATTATTGCCTAAAGATAGAATATGAAAAATATCCTGCTTTCGGTAATTTTGTCTGCACGGCAACTGTAAAACGCTTTCGGTTATGCAGTTGACGACAATTGACGATCGTCATGCTTTCAGTTATGTAAAATGGTAGTCAAATTTGAGCATACAAAGCAGCAAAAAATTTTATGATTAGTTGTTGATCTTCATTTGTTTTGTTTTTTGATTGTGTAGTAAACAAATTTTTAATGGTTCTACATGTTTTTAAGTATGAAAATATGTAACTTCAAAATATTGTTTATAATTTTTATTACAAGTTTTTATAAAAAACGGATTTAAAAAAAAAAATCAAATAAAAACCAAAAATACACACAATAAATTACAATTCACAAATCAAAAATTTATGTTCGGTAATATCAAAGTATGCATTTGTCGATTTGATAGTTCATAGGTCGCATCAAGGACTCCTAAATAGGATATTTAGGATGCCTTAGTCGCATCAAATGTTAATTGATTGATCGTCAATTCAGCATTACCGAAAGCAGGGATATTTTTAAAACTAATAGCTAGTTATTAAAATTAATTTAAATAATAAATATTGTCTTATTAACCTAAAATAATGTACACCTAGCTAGTATATTCCATAATATCACTTATAATAGCAAATGTTCGTACAGGAATTGGTACCGGAAGCGTTTTAACTAAGTCAAAACAATTTTGGTAAGATCATTGTTGATAATTTTTGTTTGTTAAGCGTCAAAATTCACACTTTGTCGGGCAGTTTCAGCTATTATTTAAAATTACAATCACAATAATCATTTCAAATTTAACTACTTATAAATTATAAATTAAACATAAACAAAAAAACTCTAAAGTATAATAAAAGGTTTAAATGTGTATTTTTTTAACTCAAAAGTAATTTAATTTCTTCCGAAAATCTATCTATTACAAAACTATACTTAATTTTAAAAAAAACTTAATAGTGAATTTATATTGACTTCATAAAATATTTTTATTCTTTTAGAGCCAAAGTGGCCTAACCCACTTTATATGAAAATATTGTGGGTTAGACCACTTTGGTTTTTAAAAAAATTAAATATTGTATAAAGGCGTTGTTTTTTCGGTAAATTACTAAGAAATTTTTTTTTCTGAAAAATTAAAATCACTGATTTTATATGAGACTTAAACGACCGGATAAAAGCAAAAAAAATTATTTGTATGCAGGCCACTCTGGTACTTAGACTCTATATATATGATATCACAAAGATTCAAGACTGTAAACAGTGGAAAAATCCTCTTAGAGAAAAAACTGTGGCCTTAAACTGCACAAATTTTTGTGCAACGGGTCTGGCAACAAGATTAAACAATATTGTATTTAAAAAACGCAACAGAAGCAGATAAAGAAAGCTAGTACATAAACCGACCTGAATCCTTACCCTATTATTAATTACTAATTTAAATTAGAATTAACATTATCCCAGGCAGATTTCATGACGAGCATTGCAACATTGCATTGCAACATGAGATAAGAAGAAGACATTTCATTTAACAAAAAAATGTATACCTACTAAATAATTGAAAAATAAGATTTTATGATATGAATGAATCCTACATTAGATTAATAATATAACTTTGAGATGGTTGACTTTATATGTATAACTATAGTTAAAATTAACCCGCATTATTATTTTAAAAAATGTCTGTACAAAAAATAATGTGAAAAAAAACAGAGTCAAAAAATAATAAAAAAAATTTTTAGTCCGTTATTCGTAAATCGTAATATTATGCAAACTACTTTTGAATGAACTATAAGGATACTGTATCTATACTGGATTAATAGCATTTCAAAGTAAATACATTTTCTCCTCAAATTAATTTTTTTAATTGCATAACATTTTAATTTAAAGCAATTTTTTATAGCTGTTTTGTTGTTTTCGTGCAAAAAACTCGCTCACTTTTAATGTGGACTACTATAGAAAATTTTTAAATTCAACAAACTTGCATTGAATTTTCACCATGACTGACTTGAGATTATTTAATGAAAAATATTTCTTTTAAAATAACATTTCAAAATTACGAATTCAAAAATGAATCAAATAGAAAAGAGATTGAGATGCAAAATTAATAATATTTTTTTTTTTTTTACTTTCAACTTGGATCATTAAAAATTGAAATAAAAGAAAAAAATTGTTTTAGAGTAATCACCTCAACAGAATTTTTATAATGTAGAAATAACAAACAAAAAAAAAAAAAAACAATAAAAGTAAATCAAAAATGTATTAGACTAGATTTTTAATCAGATTTTCCAATTTGGTAGAATGATACGTGCAAAATTTCAGCAAGTTAAAAACGCACCTTTAAAATGATGGTGAAGTCATTTGAAATATTACTTTAAAGTATAAATGGAGTTGAATCATCAATTTTGCGTTCACACGTCAAATTTGAAAAAATAAAATGAAATAATTTTTTATTTGACTTGCCGATAAGTCATAAAAATAATGCTTACTTGAAGTAATAAACTAAATTAAAAAGAGATGGCGCTATTAAATATTTATATCACGTACACTAATATTACTGATTCTTGAGATATTTTTTTGTTTTCTTTTTTTTTACAAAATTTTTTATTCCTTTTCTTAATAATTGTTAATAAAATTAACTTTTAAATGGCAATATTCATTATGAATTGCAAATTTATTTAATTTTTTTATTTTCGGGTATTTGAACTACGTACGATTCATGGTCAACATTTATTTTTATGAGAACACAATATTATAATAAGAATGAACAGTTAATTATTATGCAAAAAAATTGAATTGTTTTTATGACATAAAAAAAAATATATGATTTTGAAATCATTTGTGTTATAATAATATATTGAATAAAACTAACATGTCAGAAGTCTAATAAAAGATCATAAAAATTTGAAATATTTCCATTTAATTTTTGTTTATTTTTGAGTTGGTTGTCGTCTGGGGGTCTGAACATGTTAAAAATTTTAATTAGTTGCAAAATTCTTATTTTGAAATACATTTTTTTTTATTTATTTTTTTTTTTTTTGTTTTAATGTTAAAAACTAATAACGACTTATATAAAAAAATTTTAATATAAAATATTCAGGTCCTATTCATCAATTTTTTAAAAGAATTTTATGAATTTTTTTCTTCAATACAAATTATTTATTTTTGTGTTTTACTACTTTACCACCACGAAAGTAAATGTCACCATTTATAATAATGCTATTCCATTTCTTAGAACAATTATCTTTTACTTGATTAAATTTTTCTTCTGTGGTTTAACTTCATTTATTTTCCTTTTCCTTTGGCAAAATTTAATTGTCCTAAAATATTATGTAAATTTTTGGGAGTAAGAAATAAACATGCCCTGAAGGTAAATGAGATTATCTGCGATTAAAGAAAACAAAACAAAATAAAAAATACAAAACAAAATAATAATAGGTAATTCTTTTTGCGGTACAAGAAAAAAAACGTAAAAAACAATTAGACCTCTAGGATTAGAATATCGGTAAATTGGTATTGGCATAAGGAATTGATTTTAATATAATGCTGCATAAAGGACTATTTACAAAAAAAAAACCGAGACACAGAAGGAAGTTTTTGTTTTGTTGAAATTGAAAATTTTCTTATTAAAAAATTTAAGAAATTCACAAAAGAACAATAAAAAAATATATCTTTGTTCTTGCTCTTATTGTTATGGGTATGGGTTGTTTATGTTTTCGGGCATTTTTGTTTATTCTCTTTCTTTAATTTTAATATTCTAAGACACCACAGAAAACTATTAAAAATAAATAAATAAATCGAATTTACATGGTAGGTACAATAATGATCTATTATATTGTTATCGGTTTTTTCATTTGATTATTTGCCTTCTCTTTCTTTCGCTGTTATAGTAATCATCTGTATTTTTCTTATACTTTCATTACTAGAGTTAATATCTTGGAAGGTGGTTTTGTTCAAATTTGAATACAAATAAACAAATGAAATAAGGAAATTTATTTATAAATGTCCTTTGTTCGAAAATAATATGTCCTCTTGCCTTTTAAAATATATAATATAAAATCGAGGGAATACGACTTATACCATATTTTATAATCAAAATGGCTGATGTTTTTTGTTCTTTTGTTTTATCTGAAGGCCTTATCCTAGAATAAAATTTTGTTAATGAAATTTTAATATATATTTCTCTGAAAATGTCGCTTATTTGATTTCGATTTTTGTTTTGACCCGTTACATTGTCGATACCTGCATAGGTACATATGTAAATTATATTATATATAATATAAATTAATATGATTTATTTCATTAAATATAATTTGTTTTAATTCAATTTTAATGTCTTAAAATATTTCTTTTGATATTACATTGTTTAACGTTTTCTAATTCCTACGAGTCAAATAAATTAAAAACTTCAATTTGTGATAGCGACCATCTGGCTATCTGTGCTGAAGTTCAACTCAGTAATAATCAGTCTTTAACTATAAATATACCAGAAAAAAAAACAAATTCATACACAAAACAAACAATTTATAATTCAGCAAGAACTTCTTCTTCCGCCTAATACCAGAAACCTAACAATCAATCAAATAGTAACTTATCTTAAAAATATTCAAACAGTTACTTACAATACAATGTGTGTTTCCATTCCACTTTACACAAATGGCACAGAAATTTATTCTAACTCCACAATAATTCGTTTACGTAAACTTTAAAGTCAACTTCTTTCAGCCAAATTCAAATTAATAAAACTAAATTTAAACATTAATCATCCATCAATAATAAGAACAAATTCATTAATTAATAATATTCGTTATTAAACAAAACTTAAATATTTCTATAAATCAATATTGGTGTAATAAAATCAAAAAAATAAAGATTAAAAACAACAAAAATATGTTTAGCGAGATAAGAAAAATTTACAACAAAATTAACCCTACATCAGTTATATCACAACTCAAACTTCCTGCAGGGGATTCTAATATTCTCAGTGATGCTAATATAAATCTTATTTCTTTAAAAGTTGTAAACAACAAATTTTTAATTGATTCTGAACAGAATATAGTCGATACTATTGTATCATATACTTAATCCAAGTTCATAATAAAACATCAGCCGAAATTTCTCCTATAAGTAATGTAATTACAGCAACAATAAAGAAGTTCAGCAATGTGAAAAAACGTTCCGAAACCCATAATAAAGCATTGATAAATTTCACAAAGGAAACTCATGCAAACCGATTAAGAGAAATTGAAACAAAAAACAATTATTTTACGACGTTTAAAGAATTAAAAGAAATCTTCTCGAAGCTTTGTAACAAAACCTCAGCGGGTATTGACGAAATACCTAATATTGTTCTAAAACATCTTCCCGATTCATTCGTTGCGATATATTGTACAATATTTAATAATTGCTTATGTCTCAGCTATTTTCCAAAAGCTTGGAAAAAGGCAATCTTTATAACAATAGAAAAACCAGGAAAACCCTCCAACGCTCCTAATAGCTACAGGCCTATAAATCTATTAGCTAACATCAGTAAAATTTACGAAATTATAGTAAATAAATTTTTAGCACAAGAAACAGAAAAAAGAAATATAATTCCAGTTAACCAATTTGGTTTCCGTTATAAGCATAGCGGATACATGCTATGACGAAACTATCTTCGGATAGTGTCGCAACATGTTTTATAGATTTCGAAAAAGCTTTCGACACTTTCGTGTGGATAGACGGTATCATATACAAGCTTCTCAGTTATCAGTTTCTTACACATTTAATATACTTAATTAGTAACATGGTAAGCAACAAAATCTTTAGAGTTTCTTTAAATAATAAAGTTAGTTCTAAAGATTATCACTTAAACAATGGCCTTCAACAAGGCACTGTTAATTCGCCAATTTTGTTCAACATCTTTATAAGTGACTTACTTAATTCGCTGGACAACAGTCTAGGTTTAAATTATAGTCTTGCCTTTGCTGTCGACTCAACAATCTATACAGCTGATTCCCACTTGGAAATAGCCCAGTATAGTCTACAAAAATAGTTGATAGTTGTATACAGTAAGAAGTGGAAACTGAAAATCAATTACAGAAAATTCGAAACGATTCTGTTTTGAAATACAATAAGGAAATCAAATAGTAGTATTAAGAGCAAATGGAGAGTTTTTCATATAAAAGCTCCAGATACCTCAACAATTAAAAATTCAACCAATTTCAAATACTTAGGAATAGATTTTAACTACCTGCATAATTTTAAAAACCACATAAAAAATTAAATTAAGAAGGCAAATAGTGCCTTTATTCTACTGAAAAGTCTATTTTATTCCAAAGGGTTATGTTACAAAGTTAAAATACTTTGTTATAAAAGCTTAATAAGGTCTATATTATCATATGGTTGTCCTATATGGTTCAATATCAGCGCGTCTATAATGGAGAAATTAAGATTATTTGAACGCAAGTGTTTAAGAGCGTGTACAAATTTAAATAGGAAACCATCAGCGGACGATTTACACTATTATTCAAATAAAGCATTATATGAAAAAACAAATATAATCAGAATGTTTTAGACAGTTTTATTATTCGTCTCATACGTAACCACATACAGTGCAGTAGTGAACAAATATCAAATTCATTAATTTGCCACCCTTGGTTCATAGATGACCAATATATTAGTACATGTCTACACACAGGCTTTATTCCCCCAGAAAGCTTCATACTGCTGGACATGAATAACCAAATTGAAAATAACGAGTTTATACCGTTAAGTTACCATTTTGATAGGCATGCATGTGACAAAAAATTTATCACAAATTTAAATAGTATTAACAATAGCGAACTTTTCAAGTTTGATAGTTACATTCCAAATAGTAATAAGCTCATTAATAATAAGCAGCCATATTTCTGGAAACAGTAGGTTAATTTAGATTACGTTAGGGTTAAGTTTAGTATAGAATTAGGATTAGGATTTAGATTTAAGTTTTATATTACATAATTGTATTAAAGTTGATTTTTTTCTGTATTTTACCAATACTTAATTCAAAATTTGTTTATATAGTATCAAATCATTTAAATTGTTAGCTATAGTTTTCTAGTTATAGTTCTTACATAATATAAGTCACAATGTGAAATAAACTTTTATTAAATTAAATGGGAGAGCTGTCATGACAGCCACGTACATTTTAAGCTAGATAGTAAGAAAAAAATGCATTTTGTTTTGTTTAGAATTAAATCCATATAAATAAAGAAAATAAATAAACAAAACTTGAAAAAACAAAACGTTTTCTAATTGCCTAAATGAAATTTTTTTTTCAACATTTTTGCATTTATACATTTTTTTCAACATTGTGTTATTCAATATTTTTAAAGCGACATTTTGCTTTTCAACAAATTGACCGACACCAATCATATTTTCATTCTTAATTAAATACGGTAGGTACTGCAAGTTTTTACTATATATTTTACTACAGTGTTTCCTGAGTATTTATATTTTGTCAAATATCGGACTTATTGACTCATTAAAGGTGTAAAACCACTACTATTGTAAATCCTGAAGGTTAACGAAAACAAAGAGAAACTCTTTTAATAGCGTGGTGTAATTTTATTTAAGTTGTTACCAAATTATGCTATCAATATTATTTTTGTCTTTTATTTTAACCCAATGACAAAGTACTGAACCAGATCGAAAATCCCATAAAACATTTATCGTTCAAAAGGCTGGACATCGAACCTGGGACATTTCGGTTGAAAGATAGGTACTTTACCTTCTAAGGTACCAATCGTGTAGTTTTTCGCTACTTCAAATTTGTATTAAAAAAATTTGTTTTTTTTGTTATTGGAGTTCTAATTTCATCAAATCCAAACTAAAATAAATATGTAGTACCTAATTACCTACACAACTTTTTTTACTGCGATAAATTTGAAGGTGGGCCCAATTTTATTTACTTTACCTAATTTTGAATAATAATTACTTTATATAAACTATAATTTATTTAATAATACTACGGATCAATACGACGACGGACGACGACGACGGAATCAAAAGTATTACTCCGTATTGATCTTACATGTTAAGTAACTTCGAGCTCCGCAAAAAACTTTGAAAGTCCGTATAATATCTTTACCTGCAAGATAATTTAGCAACTTTAGCAAATAGGCTTCTGGATGCAGATCTTCTTATGATATACATCGGGACAGACGCATCAAATATCTTAGAACTTTTTAATTTTTTCTTTTATTATAAAAATTAAAAATTTTTTTCAAATCGAGCATTTTTTATTAAGATTTAGTTATTACTATATGAGGGTGCAGTAATACCAATACTTAAAAATTATTTCAAAACAGGTAGTAATAGGGAGTTATTCAAATTTGAACTGAATTTATTTTTTTAAAATATTTTTACCATTCCTATAATTTTATATTAAAATTTTAGTGCCAACAAACAACCCCTATATGAAAATTGAAAATAAAAAAACTTACGTACCCACATATTCATTTTACGAAAGAAACGCTGTAACTGCAAATTTTCAATAATTTATTTTATTTTTAATCCGGTTTCGAAATCTAAAATCAAACTTAAACCTAAAAATCTAATACATAATTTTTAAGTGCTCTTAGCAGCAGATGTTCTGAACAGCTGATATGTTTTAAATATGGTTTTAAGAATGGTGTGAACATTATTGTAGTACCTAGTTTACTATTTGGTAAACAGTAGAAAATAAAAGAGTTTATTTATTGATTTTTACCTAGAGATCATATTTTTAGTATCGATAGAATTTAACTGAAAAACTAAATATAAATAATTGGTTTAGATTAAATAGCAATGTCTAATATAGTTTACTGTTAACAAAATTATTTCGTTCAAGCATAAAATTTATTTTGCCATAATCTTTAGACGTTTATTTTAAATCACCTGTAGGTTAAGAAGATCTGCATAATTTTAATTAATTAATATTATATTATTAACATGGTAATTTACAGTGGAAGGGAAACAGGGGGTGAAAGTGGAGTCGGAATACTAATATCAAAGAAATTGAGACAAACATTGGTTTCTTGGAAGGCAGTCTCGGATAGAATTGTTATAGGGCGATTTCGAAATATGACAAGACATGTAACAATAATTCAATGCTATGCACCAACAGATGTTGCTGAAGACCATATTAAGGATGACTTCTACGAACAAATAGAAACAACGCTAGCACTCATAAATAGGGGAGATATCATAATATTAATGGGTGACTGGAATGCGAAAATAGGATCTAACAACAATGGACTTGAGGAGATAATGGGCAAACACGGGTTAGGAAGAGAAAGAAACAACAACGGGGAAAGATTGATAGAGTTGTGTCAGACTTTCGACCTAGCAATCGGAGGGAGTCTATTTCCACACAAAGATATCCACAAATACACATGGACAACACCAAACGGGATCTCAAGAAATCAGATAGATCACATGTGCATTAGCAAGAAGTGGAAACAATCAATGTTAGATGTGAGAAATAGAAGGGGAGCAGATATACACAGCGATCATGAATTACTAACTGGGGACTTCAGAATGAAACTAAGCCAACAAGGAAGAGGCAGAAGAAATAGAAAGAAGAAAATAAATATAAACAACTTAAAAAATCCGCAAGTAAGAGCTGACATAGTTACGGCGTTACGAGAAAATATTAGAAATAATAGAGAATACACTTGGGAAGAGATTCTGGAAATTTACAACCAAACAAGCGAACAAAATCTTGGAATTTCACAACCACAAAGAAAAATCTGGATAACCGATAACACATGGGCCTTGATTAAAAGAAGAAGTGAAATGAAGAAAATGATAAACAACAGGATGGCATCAAGAAGAGAATATGAAGAAATAGCGAAAACAGTAAAAAGAGCAGCAAGAAGAGATAAAAGGAAATTTCTACAAAATTTAGCCGGAGAAGCAGAAAAAGCAGCACAGCAACATAACCTGAGAGAATTGCATCGCATAATCAAGAACTTAACAAACCAGTCGGAACAACATAACAAACCAATTAAAGATAAAAATGGTGAGCTCATCACAAACTTAGAGGATCAATTAAAGAGATGGAGAGAACATTTCCAAGAACTGAGCAACGAAGAAAGTACAAATAATGAAGCAGACATAAGAAACAGAGACAATGCAAATATCTACCCAACTGAGGGACTGCCAATATCTACTCAAGCTCCAAATATAGAAGAAATCAAAGCTACAATCAATATCCTGAAGCACAACAAAGCAACAGGTGAAGATGGAATTCCAGCAGAAATAGCCAAACTGGACCCTGACTTATTCGCAAAAACAATTGAACCCCACATCAGGAAAGCATGGATAGAGGAGAATATACCACCATCATGGAAGAAAGGAATGATTGTCAAGATACCTAAGAAAGGAGACTTGGCAAATTGCAGCAACTGGAGAGGAATCACGGTTCTAAATACTATTCATAAGATAATAGCAATTATTATAAAGAAAAGATTAGAAGAAGTACTAGAACCAATACTACGGAAAGAGCAGGCAGGTTTCAGACCAAACCGAAGTTGTGTAGACCAGGCAAATACTTTACGGGTCATAGTTGAACAATCAGTAGAATGGAATGCGCCACTATATCTACTATTCATAGATTTTAAGAAAGCATTCGACACAGTCAAGAGATGCGCAATATGGAGAACACTTACAAAGAAGGGAGTTCCTGAAAAAATCATCAACATCATTAAAGCGATGTATGAAGATGCAGAGACAACAGTTCAACACAGAGGTAAGATCAGTGATCCATTCTACACCAATATAGGAGTTAGACAAGGATGTCCACTATCTCCACTTCTCTTCAACACAATACTAGACGACATTCTAAGAAAAGTTTGCACTGGAATAAACGGAATAGAATGGGATCTCTTCGGAAACTTAGAAGACTTAGATTACGCAGATGATGTATGCCTCATATCAAAAAATCAAAGGGACCTACAGAACAAAGTCAACAGATTACAGGAAGAAGCAAAGAAATCGGGACTGGAATTAAATATCGAGAAAACCAAAGCAATGAGGACAAACAATAGTTATAGTGAGCCAATAACAGTGAGTGGACAACAGATAGAATACGTAGAAGAATTCAACTATCTGGGGAGCATTATAACATCAAGAGGAGGTGCAACAGAAGATGTCAACAGCCGTATAAATAAGGCAAGAAGAACATTTGGGAGCCTAATGAAGATATGGCGGAGCAACCAAATATCAAGAACAACAAAGCTAACAATATTCAGAGCATGTGTTAAGTCAACATTAATATATGGCAGTGAAACATGGCTCACTTCGGTCAGAATCAAACAGAAGCTACAAGTATTCATCAACAAGTGCTTGAGAATTATATGCAGAATATTCTGGCCGGCAAGAATTAGCAACGAGGATTTATGGATGATAACTGGAGAAGAACCTATCAACAGACAGATAAATAGGAAAAAATGGAAATGGATAGGTCATACACTAAGGAAATCAGAAAGTGATATAGCAAGAAGAGCTCTAGAGTGGAATCCACAAGGACAAAGGAGACCCGGCAGACCATACAACACATGGAGACGCACAATCGATCAAGAATTAACAGTCAACAATTATACCTGGGACGATATTAAGGAAGTAGTAATCAACAGAGAGGAATGGAGGTTCACTATCGAAGCCCTATGCTACCACGCGGAGTAATAGGAGAAAAAAAAAAAAAAAAAAAAAAAAAAAAAAAAATATAGAGAACATACAATGTTACAATTGATTAAAGATTAATCCAGATCATATTCCAGTGTCCAATATTATTGTACTAACCCTCATTATTAAATTAATATTGTTTCATATTTAAGGTTATGTTTTAGTTTATTAAAAATTTTTTTTTTTTTTTCAATTTGATTTTGACTCAATTTATTTAACATTGTGTTATTTTAGTCCAAAATATTAGTCAACCATAATTATTGTGAAGTGGGTAATTAGAATCTGATTAATTACTCAAAGCACGCGATTTCGATTCTTCTTTTGGGACGTGCATATGTTGATTATATTTCAGAGAAGCGCAAATTAAATTTAAAATTGTGCAATTTTCATTTAGGTCTCTGCAACAATTGAACTTCTAATTTCAACCGATAATGCATGCATTTTGGGATGAATTTCGCACTATACCAGGATACCAGAAACAACTGAAACGTTAACTATTGAACATTTAATTTATTTTGCTTAAAAAATATCTTCAAAAAAAATAACGCACTGCTTCTGCTTCCTTATGGTGGATTTCCTCTTCATGGACGAACGGCCGGACAATATTATTTTACACTATAATTGAAACACAATTCCATTAAGGAAAATTTTGTGATTTCCTCTCAATGCGCGAAGGACTGACATTTGTTATGTAGTCAAAAAAGGTTGACGTTTGAAAAATTGCTTACATGATATTATTTTTATTAAAAAAAATTTAAAATTTAAAATTTTGTTACTAGTAATAATGTATAATAACATTGTAATATTCGATAAAATAAAATATAGCGCTTTGCTTTTATCTTAAAATATAAATAATTTGTTAGAAACAAAATAATCTTATACTAAAAAACAAAAAAAATTACACTTCATGTATTTTTCTTAAAAAACATTTGAAATTCTACATGTGAATGCGTTCATACATAAATCGAGATAGCAATAAATATTTATCAGATAATTATATATCTATCCCTTTCTTTTACTTTGTCCTTCAGCCAAAAGTTAAAAATACTTTAACTAAGAAATTGGATGAAGCAAATTGCCGGGCGAGGATATTTTGTGTATGTGTTGGTAAAATAAATTTTTTTTATTGGTTAAAAAATTTGTCCGGACGTTCGTGATTCGTCCATTAAGAGGAAATTCACCTTTAGATTGTAAAATCCAGAGATAATTTATGTGATTTTGTTTTTGCTTTTTTTGTGAGTCAACACCTAAACTACTATTTTTTGTTTTCGTTAATATTTTGAGTTTTGTTCAAACTTAGCAAATTCTAAAAACTGTGTAAAAATTTTTATTATTTACTGAGTTCCATCCAATTTTGTTTTTGTTAAGAACGAAGTTGTTTTATGCACAAATAATTTTTGATACCACTGTATATATGCTGTATATGTGATACAAATCGGTTTTTGAGAGTACAGGGATATCAAAATTATTTGAGTTATGAATATTCTTAACAGCTCATCAATATTGTCCAAATAATTCATATATAATATAAATTCATCTATTTTAAAATTTAAATTCGAAATTCTAAACCAATTAGGTAATAATTTTGAATTCGTTTTTAAGAACTCCATCATTTTCGTTGATCTTTTGTCTTTTCAGACTCGTTTATCATTTAAAACTTGTTTGGACAAAAAAAAAATGTAAAAACCCATTGAATTAAATAGTTTTAAAATAAGCAAATAATCATCAAAAATATAAGTTGACAACTACTATCAAAATATTCAAAATTTGTTTTTGTATTTGTAAACAGGTATAAATTTTTTGTTTTCCTGAATTTAAAAATAATTCTAATAAAAAAAACAATATTTTACAAAGCGATCATAGAAAAAGTACCCTCATTTTAATCTCGTTCGAAATTAATAAAATATATATATATATATATATATATATATATATATATATATATATATATATATATATATATTTTTTTGCGGTATATTATGTCTTTAAAGCAATTACGTCAAATTATGGGCGGAACAATCTACACAAAAACTAACTTAAGCCGGATCTTATACAATACAAATAATAATAATATAGAAAGCAAATTGAACTGTGTTTTCGTGTTAGTGTGTATTAACATAAATTGCAAAACAAAATCGAAAAGCGAGTAGGTATAACCGAACAATATAATAACAAAAAAAAAAAAACGTAAAAACATGTCCCCTTTAAATATTTGTAATTTGGGGATTAAGGATATTACCTTTTCTTTTTTTTTATCTTTCATCTTTAAGGATATTTAATACCTTCTAAAAATGAATGACAAAAGAAAAAAATTATTCAATTGCTCACATTTTACTTTTTTATAATTTTTTTTTTTCTTTTCGAAAATTATTTTTTCAATTTCATTGGAATAATTTTGTGTATCTACCTATATGTTACATATTTGTTTTCAATTCCTGTTTTTTTTTTTTTTATTAACAAAGATTTTATTTTACTATATGTACCTACATATAATGGTATGTACAAAATTTTTATTTTAAATAGGATCAATTGCATGAAATATGACTAAATACAAAAAAATGTACGATCCCACCAGTTTTGTTGTATAAAAAAAAAAAAAATTTGTCAAATATGGTTTCAAAATATAATTTGTTAAAAATTTGAACAATACGTGTATTTACTTGTAGTGCAAAATGTAATACCAACCTGAATTTAAAATTTTTCTTAGTGGTATGTAGTTTAGGTTGAATTTATAAGCATTATATTTCTTTGATTAATTGGAAACTTGCGACTGGCGATTAAAAACATGCTATCAAATTGCACAAAATACTAAACAAGTGAGAATTGATATTTTATAATCAATTCAGTTTATTTATTGTTATAACTCTTATTTGTAGGTGCATGGTATGTTACATAATAATACCTATTGACAGGGTTTACTCTTCCAGAACGATGGATGGCAAAATCCCAAATAAAAAAGTACCATCTAGATAGACTGTAGGTATGTGACAAAAAATTACTCACAAATTTAAATGATGGTCATAAGTTTAGTGTACCGTGTTAGGTAGGTAGCATATTTTTGTTTTTGAAATTTTATAAACAAGCAAAAATATTTTTTTAATAAAAGAAAGTAATTTTTAGTTATTATTCTTTTCTCCATTATTTCAGCAAAATACGAAGTCGGTTAGAATAAATCCAAGCAGGGTAAAAGCACTAGTTTCCGGACGGTTAATTTTATTTCAATTTTAAATGCATCCAATTTCGAAGAAAATAGTAGTAATGAGATATCTTCGATTTCTTTTCAAAATTCAATCTATTTTGAATAATAAACAATGTAAAAAAAAATTTTTCAATAAAACTTAAGTATTATTATTAAATAAATCTAAAATGTGCCCATTTCATCAGTTTTCGGACACTAAAATCTATTATCCGGACATCAATGTTTCAGTAACCGGACAAACAAAATCTAAAGAAAAGTTGAACATACAAAGTATTTACTAAATTTGAAATACTTTTTTTTGAAATGTTTAAAGTTTTTATTCAAGTTCTTTAATTAATTAAAATAAAAATAATTCAATAAAAAAAATATAATATATCCAACAATTCAGGTATATTTGAAATTATAAATATAGCTAAAAATCATGAAAAAAAAATCAACATTAAAAATAATAAATTCATATTTAAAGCTAAAACATTTATAAAATTAGAGACCTTAATATCTAAATACTTCTAAATAACAGGTAATAATAAATACTCAAATAAGTTTTTGAATACGTACTAGATTAGCTTAAGAATATTTAAGACAAACATAAAATTATTTTGCATCGTCTTCATAATTTAATTAGCGATGTACATTTTAAGTGGTATCACCGATTACACATATCACACTCGATATTTTTTAGAAGATCAACTTCTATATCACTTATTAGTTCATCTGAACATTCATTTCATTTTTCTTTTTTACGTTGAGCAGTCTTCTTTTTACGTTCTTTAGTTCTCTTTAACCGTTCCATTTTTCTTTCTTTAATAGCTTCAGCATCATTTAATTTTTTTGTAAGTAAATATTTCTCGACAAGCTAAAGATGAAATTGAGCTGGGAGTTTTTCTCTATCATTTACTCTCCTTTTAGAAAAAAGTTACGTTTTTTTGTAGAAAATAGTTAAATGTTCATCTAAGGAGCTCACTGATAAGCATCGGCTTACAGTCGATGGTGTGACAGAACTTTTACTTTTATCTGAAATCAAATTATCTGTAGTAGTAACGACAGGGTGCAATAGCACATCGGCCGTATTAGCCAAATTAATTGTCGGAGAGTTCGAACTTTCAGGTGGTTTAGGACTAGTATTACTGATTGAAGAAGAAAATTCTACAATTTCTTTTGATATATTTCTTGCAGAGCTGATTTCTCCATCAAAAGCTAAGATCTTGTCTATCATGGATTGCTCAACAACGAAAAATGATTCGCCGTTCAAATCGTATACCTAATATTATATACTTAACATTATCTTTTGTTGAAGTAGTATCTTGTATCTGTATAGGCGAATTAGGTTTAAAAAAATTTATTACATCCAAAACTACATCATAATTGACATGGCGTCTCTCAAGCTCACATTTTGCTATTTAAACTACTTCAGTCGCATATTTTATTTTGTCAGCGAAGATAATTTCTTTTAAAGTAATTTCATTTTCTGTGACGGATGACATTAAATTAGCATTTTGTTTAAGTAATACTTGTTCTGTATAGTTTGTAACACATTTTTAATAATCCACTGCATCCGGATTAAAAGGAAAAAGTTCACACTTTCTGAATCCATTTGATATACTCTTTTTAAGGTTAATATTCTGTTGAATTGTTTTTTGTAAAAGTGGGCAGAATGTTTTTCTTGACAAAACCACACCAAGATTTTGTGATTGCCATTACCTTACTGTTTTTTTTCAATCACATTTAAGCATCTGAGGATTGCATGATGATGAGTCATGTTTGCAGGAAGGGCGTATAAAATTATGCCGTTAGCATCACCAAAAAAGCTCTTTAGAGCTCTTTAGTTAAATGTGAATTGTGATCGTCAACAAAAAAGAGTATAATCTTGGTAACAACTTAAATAAAATGTAAGTAAGCTATTTAGGAAGGCTTAGTTCCTGATAATAAGAAGTACCTTTCCACATTTAATGAGTTGATGAGGCCAGAAATTTGATAAATAAATACTCGAAAAACATTGTAGTAAAATATGTATAGTAAAACTTTCAGTGCCGTACTTTTTTAAGCATGAAAAAGTAATATCAAGAATTACATAAAAATAATGATACATTAATGAAACGCCATGGTTTTGCCATTGAAATTTATTGAAAAACTTTAAGAATAACGTTCGTCCGATAACTAAAACGGACTTATAAAAACAGTTTTAGTTTCCGGACAGGTAGTTTCATATGTATATTTAACTGTCCGAAAACTAAAATAAATCAGATTTAGGTACTTGCAAGTAGCATATCCATTAAAAATATAGTATTTTTTAATATTTTCCATTGATATACGTTCAAATCATTTTTGTGAACTAATTCAGTTTCCGGACACATGTGTCCGGAAACTGATTTGTGTCTAGTTTTTTGTACTAAAATGCGGACACCAAAAAATTCAGAAGATTTTTAATTTTTTTTTAATTTTAAACAAATTTTAATATTCCAACATATTTTTTAAGATATTTAAACAACTTCATCACTAATATTCAAAACAATCAATTAAATACTAATGTTTTCCTTGCTTTTTATCACTAATTTTTTATTAACAAAAAACACTTTTTGAACAAAAAATCCAAACCGTCTTGAACAATTTACTTTTAAAAACTTATATATTTACATAAATGTTATTCTTTGTTTACAAGTTTGTTTGAAAAAGAATAGTGAATATAAAACGTGAAATAACTATATGTCAATTATTTAAAAATTTCTTAATATTTAAAGAAAACTAGTGAAGTGTCCGAAAACCAATACATGTCCGGAAACTAGCGCACCACCGCATACAAATTATGTATGCATGTGTATATATTATACATCAATACCATACCAACCAATTCATTCAATATCATATATTTACCTACCAAGGGAGGATTTGACGACGATGGTTCTCTAATTTTAAGTATGTATGAAATAAACTTAGTTACTTAGTAACTTTGCCGTATAAAACCGATAACAAATTAAATTATTTAGCTCTTAATAAAATTGTTTTAACTTTCTTGTATCAATTAATTTAATTTTTAATTTTCTATACTAAAATTTCTAAAACCATCGATGATATTTCAAGTTCAGAACAATTTTGAACATGTATTATTTTTGTTTATTAATATGTTTCCTTATTACCTGCAATGTGTATTAAAACTGAAATCTATTATATTTAAAACTCAATTAATATTAAATTTATAGTTAGTAATTAATTTATTTATTTATTATTATAAAAAATAACTGAAATATTTATTTTTTTTATTAAGTTATCTATGATATTATGTAAAATATTAAATAATTAATATTTTTACTAAAATTTCTGATTATTTTTTATCACTATCATCTTACAAAATACTACTTCTGGTAAACTTTTTTGCAAATTACTACATTTTTCAAGCTCATATGTATATCTACTACATTCTTAAGAGCCTGAAGAAACATCACTGTCCTAGATCTATAAATACATATTATTTATTTGGATAATATCAAATAAATTAAGCTACTTAGGTACATATATTAAATGCTAAATTTAGATACCTATTGTATGAGTACATTAATGGCTGCTTCAACATAAATCATATTTAAAGTAATAAACAACAATGAATAGATAGTAATAAAAAGATAAATCTATGAATACTTAGATCGCAAATTAATATAAAGACAAATTAAATAAATGAACTAAACTAATTTTTAAAATACAAAAGAGTGTGAAATATCTAAGCTCATCATCAAAGAAAATCAAAAGTACTTGATGGGGAGCGTGGGTATTAACACAAGGCATTTAGAAAAGGATGAGCAAGACAGATATATTATTAGGAATCAAACAGATATTTTAGATATTATAGGAAATTATTTAAAGAACAGTCACATAACCAAGTAAATATGAATTCTTTACTTCAAAATGAGGATACAGCAAACAATCATAGAATTTAATAGACAAATAAAAAGGGGAAAGGAGACAAATAAAAAATAATTTACTTCAGTGATACATGTAAAGCAAATAATTTAACAACAGCTCAAATATTTAATAGTTATTTCGTTACATAAATAAAATTAAAAAAAATTTTCAAATCATTTTGGAATTTTATTTTTTTTTTCAAATCATTCTATGTTTGGAATTTTATCATACCTGCCAATAAATGTTCGGCAGGTATGGATAAAATTCCAAACATAGTTTTAAAACACCTTCCAATATTGTATAATTTTCAATAATATCCTAAATAATTCTTACTTTCCAAGAGCGTGGAAAATAACAATGATAGCACCAGCACCAAAACCAGGAAAAGACTATAACGATCCAAAAAAATTTAGACCAATAAATTTATTACCAAACATAGGTAAAGTATTAGTAATTATAATATCAAAATATATTACAAAATTTGTTAAAGAAAAGAGAATTATGCCATAAAATCAGTTCGGATTTCTTATAATCTCAGTCGATTTCTTATTTAGACATGTATAGTAATAGTGTATAGAATTTCTTATATTTTTATCCAATAAGAAAATAGCTGTATTATACACTCTAGTTTATGTAATTGTATTGTATTGTAATACTATTTTTTCGATTTCAAAATAATACAGGGCCATTTTGTTAGTGTGTACAGAACAGAGTAAAATTTGAATACAAAGTAATTAGAGTACATATTTACCAAATTTATTTTTATGCATTCATATTCATCTGAAGGAAGATATTATTATTATAAGAACTAGTAGGAACGGCCCATGCTCACGCACGGTTTAATCATTTAAATAAATTTTATCACAAAATTATATCATAACTTACTAAACCAACTCCTTTCATAAAGGAATAATAGACTTATCATAGAGAAAAAAAAAATAGATCGCGTGGTAATGTGTTCTCATTGAATTGCAATTCAAAGTCTGTTGCAAAAGCCAGCTCTTAGCGTTTATTTTATGTCATCAATTGCAATTGTATCTTCATAATATGTGCGCGTAAATGTTATCATTCCATTTTTTTGTCAGTTATTCAGTTCATCAACGTTTTGAATATTCTATTTTTACAATTTAAAAAATTTGTTTGTAGCAAATATTTATTTATATTAAAGTGCAGCAAAAAAAATTATTTATTTTCATAAATCGTTGCTGCATATTTAAATTTAATACATTTAGACATTTTGACAATTTTGTGAATTTTGAAAAAAACTATTCACTGTTTTATTTAATCCTACATTCCTGCGTTTATTTGAAATCATTTAGTTACCCTCCAATTTTAAATACAAAAAAAATTTCACATTGGTAACACTCGCTCTCTTTAAGTAAGTGCTCAACTTAAATAACTATTTATTTAGACGTTGTTGTATATTTATGTTGACAAATGACAGCGCAACAATTCAGTGATTGATGCGTCCAGTAATTAACACTTTAAATATTTTCTATGTATTACTGTAAGAGTTTGATTCTGAACTTGGTAACATCGAACATTATTTATAAATTAGCCATATTTAATTTAAATATGATTTTTGAATTTTTTATGTTTATTTTTTTTTTAGTTTTTATTACTACTGTACCACAAAAAGTAAAAAAAAACATACTACCTAATTTGCAGTATGTACCTATTTGCATAAAATTTTTGTTTTTTTTTTTATTTTCAATAATTTTCCCTCCTTTTTATTTGTAATTTTTATTTTGATGATTTCGCCGAGAAAAAAATAATATGCGTTTGTAGCTATAATAATATATAATCAATAAAAAATCTGTTTTGAAAGAAAAAAACCAAAAACAATTTGAACTCATCCAACCATCTAAGTATTTCATTTTTGTTTTACATTCCAGGTTCTCCAGGCCAGAAGATTGGTTCAATGGTTGATATATGAATAATATATCATATTATATTATTATATACCTACATAAAAATGGCTTAATTATATTGTTTAATATATAATATTTAATAGTTTTGATGTAGGTACCTATGTATAGGTAAAAACTTTTTTTTTAATTCATTTTTGGTGTACCTATGCCTATATCATTTATTATCAATTATTATTATATTATAAATACATTCATGCACTTATATGGGTGGATATTTCTAATTCATCTACATTTTACAAAAAAAAAGCAAAAACAATTTAAATTGTTGCACTCTTCTAACACGTAGAAAAAAGTTATCAATATCAATTTTAGTTAGACGTGTATAAAAAAAAATTAAAATATAAAGGAGGTTTCATATTATATTGTTTTATGAACGAACAACGCAATCATCTTGATCAAGAAAAAAATCAAAAAAATAAATAAATAAATACAAAATTTGTTTCTTTTTTTTTATTTTATCCTTTTTATTTTCATTATTATTATTATTTTATTCATTAGCCAAAAACAAAAACAATAATTATGATGACCAAATATGTATATATGTAGGTGTACACAAATTGATTCCACCTACTTCCTAAATAATATTCGGGTATTAAAAATAAATGAAAATAAAAGAATTTACTGAAAGAAATAATTGGATTTTGTAATTTAAAAATAGGTAGATCAACAATTATATTATATATACTGTCCCACCTAAACGTTTGTGTATATATATATAAGCGAACATAATCAAATTGAAAGAATAGTTTTATACTCTTCTAACTTATGCATACTTATATAAAAAAATTTAATTCCGATCTTAATTTTATATATTGTCACATATGTAAACAATTTTTTTTTAATAAATTTTGGTCTATGCCTACTCTTCCTTTTATTATTTCAATTATTATATTATAATTTATTATAGGGTTGCCACTTAGGTCCAATAATACCGAATACACTTTTTTTTATTTCATTTTCTTCAAGTTACATTTTTTCAGAAATTTATATGAAGTTTTTGTTAAGTGGCAACCCTAAATCGATACACGATAAAATAATAAAAAGAGTCTAATTATTTCTTTCAATAAATATGTGTATGCAGTACCCAGTCCTAGTACTCCTAGTGTATAGAAACCACGCCTCATTTTAATATTTACTGCAAGTGCGGATTGGAGAAATGTAGGCGTTGTTGTTGTTTTTTTTTTGCAAAATTCTTTTTTTTATATATACGTATTGTATTTTGTTATAACTAGGGGCCCCTGTTGAGTAATTATATTTCAAGTTGAAGTCAAATTTAAAGTTTTAAAAGAAAAACAGTAATTTACGTACTGACATAGACTTCGCACGATATAGCAGAAATCACTCGTGTTTAATAAAAAGTTTTGTGGTTAGTAAGTTTTATTTTTTATTTAGGACACATAAATACACGTCTCTCATATACTGCTTCTTTTTCGATATATTCCCTATAGTAAGTGGCATTTAGTGTATAAAATTACTAAAAATAAAAAATTTTGTCATTAAAGAGGTATGTATATATATACCTACATAATACATAATTTTAATAAAAACTATATTATTACTACAAATATCCAAAATTTAGAGACGCTACTTAAAAAGATAAAAAGGAAGAATTCAAGTGATTTGTTTTTTTGTTGTTTTTATATTTGTTATTTTAGATGAATTTGTTTTTTTGTTTTTTTTTTTTGACATATGTACATACATTCATTTGCAAGTAAATATATAAATTATAGTAACTGATTTGCTTGCTTTTGTTTATTATTTTAATAAGATTTCACATATGCATAATGTATTTGCTGAATAATAAAATCTTATGAGTACAAAATTTTCAACTGTGTGCGCATTTTTGTTTTATATACAATCTCATATATTGGAGAATCGAAATAAAATAAAAAGGTGTCTATTGCGCAGGTCCTTAAATGCTTATCAATTATAATTATAGATTGTATCCAAAAAATTAAATATTTTCTTTTTCTTCTTTTCTGAGAGCCTAGTAATTCATCGTTTCACCAACGAACTACACAACCCTATTTGTTTTTACGATTTGATTTTTTTGTACAAAAAATTTACTCTAAAAAATTTTAATTGAACTGTGCTTTGGTAATACAATTTTTTGAAAGACAAATTTTACTTGAAAATTAAAACAAGAAATTTTTTGTAATTTTATTTTTTAATATTTATTAATGGATTTTGGCGCCCCGTCAAACTGTTCATACTGTTCTATGGAAGCGCCGGTTATTGACTTGAAAGAAGCTTTCAATTCGGTATGGATTGATGGGCTCATTTTCAAACTTTTAAGATATAACTTTCCAATGCAGGTAATAAAAATTATAAAAAATATGTTAGAAGACAAAACATTTATCATAGTAGATGGACAAACATAGTCTAAAAAGATATTTAAGATAATTAATGGATTAGAGCAAGGGACTGTAAATGCATCTTTGCTCTTTAATTTATATATATGTAAATAAATATGTATCATAAATGCAAGTACAGCTACAAGAATAAAGTACAAAGCTATGTTAATACTTGGAAACTAAGGATTAATTATAGCAAGTGTGAAGTTATATTATTCAGAACAAGCCTAGATAAAGCTAACACTGATGTTAGAAAAAACTGGCGAAAATTCCACATAAAAACTAGAGACAATATAAAAATTACGAACCAAAAATATGTAAGATATTTGGGAGTTAATTTAGCACATAATTTAAACTATAAAAACCATATTTCCATCCAATTTGAAAAAGCTAGGAAAGCCTTTTGGGCCTCCAAGAAGCTGTTCTATGCAAAAAGAATAAGTAACAAAGTAAAAATCATAGGGTACCAAGCATTGATTGATAAGACCTATTCTTACATATGCTTGCCCAATATGGTGCAATATAAGTCCATCACGTATGAAGTTATTGAGAAAGTTTAAGAGAAAGTGTATAAGGCATTGCACAAGTAAATTCAGAAAACCGGATAACAGAAAACATCGAACAAAACGCACTATGAGGTTAGCAAGATAAAAAAATCGACCAATTCATAAATAATCTAATAAGAAAACATTATTCCAGGGTAGAGTAGGTAACAAAAAGTCGGCAAAAAAAACATCCGACTGTCGGTAACAGATAGTCGGGAGTCGGTAAAAAAAATCGACCAATTCATAATTAATCTAATTAAGAAAACATTATTCCAGGGTAGAGTCGGTAACAGAAAATAGTCTGATTCCTCAAATAATATATCCAGATGATAGGTGCATTGAGAAGACAATGAGCTACGGTCATATACCTTCAGAAGAATGGATTTACCTTGATAAAAATAAATATATTCAAAATGAAGACAAATTGTTCATAATATACCATATATTTATGAGAGCTACAGACAAAAAAATAGAATACCAACCAAATCTTAAATTCGATGATAATAGTGAAATATTTAGGTACGATAGGTATGTAACGGATAGAAATTTAATAAACATTGATAAATATTGGTGGAAAGAATAGAAGAACAGAAAAATCAGTTAAAACAGGAAAACATAGTATATACGAATAGTTAGGATAAATATAAAGTAAATTAGTGTTAATAGCTATAAGCTAGATATAATTAGCTGGTACGTTAGAATAAGAGTGTAGGTTTAAAAAAAATACATAATATAAATTGGTTTTTTGATCAAAAACATTTCTCTTTGCCAATTGAATAATTAAAATAAAAAAATGTATAAAGTACGAAGGAATGAAATAATAATAGATAGCTAACAGCTGACTAAATAAATTAATAAATTTAAGAAATTTAAAATCTTAGAGTACCTTTCTTAGTAGGTCATTAAGGATCAGAACAAGAAATAGAATAATTTGATTTAAGTGTTTTTTTGTATAAATATCTATAAGAAGAAAAAAAATTAATAAAAATAAAACACATTTAAAAAAGGAAAAAAAAATATCTAAGCTCACGCTTTTGGATAAGGAAGAGAAAAAAGTTAAAATTAATGCATTTAATTCAACCGTCCTTCGTAAAAAAAAAATTATCAAAATTAATATCAATGCAGTGCAAATGTATGTAACTCATAATTCAGTTCAGAAAAAAATCCTGTATAAAAAAACGTGAGCTACAAAAATAATTATTTTTCTTTTAAACGATAGCTAATTATTATTATTTTTTTTTTATTATTTTTTATATTCCATCTATCGGTTACTAGCGTAACTAATAATTCAAAATATTTTCTGTTAATAATATTCAACGAAAAAAATACAGTTACCAGCAGCTAAAAATAAGAGAATTGTTACAATTGAAGTTCGGTTAGTTGAAAATAAGTAATACTAAACTACAATCTACAAAACAGAAAAAGAGAATGCAACAAAATGCAATAACAACAAAACGAACAAGCAAAATATTTATATCTACATACACACATAATATACAACGAACTGGAAACTGAAATAAAATGATTTTAATTTGCCTCTGTTTCATAGCATCAAAATGTGTGGAATCAGTGATTATGTTATTGTATACTCTTTAAGCTTATTAGATGAATTAAGTTGCGCTGTAGGTTGTTGTAAAAGAATCAAGAAATATCATTTTGGGTTTGATATATTATCTTAATATTTTCTGTTTGTTGTTTTTCTTTTGAATTAATATTCATTAGTGCAACAAGAATAAATGAAGTCGTAAATATGTTTTTTATTTAGTTATTTTTTTTTTGTTTAATTTATAAAAAATTAATGCTACGTATTTATCTGTAGTTAACTGCAACATTATGTTGATCACAATAAAATGCTTTCTTATTATTATTATTATATGAGTTGTTGGAAACAATTTATAAAAAAAAAAGTCTGATGATTGCAGCTGAACGTTGACTTCAAGATAGGTACTGTTGTTTATGTGTATAGGGTTTAGTTTTGATTTAATAATTTCTTAAATTAAAAAATATGCTGTAACTACCTACATATAAAATTTTTTTAAATATTATTTATATTTGCGCCTCCTTTCGGAAAGTAGATAAAGTTTGTTGCAATTGCATTTTAATATATATATATATATATATATATATATCATTCATTGTAGAACACAAAGTTGCATTTTGAGAAAATTAATTCATGATAGTTTCATTGTATGTTGTTAATAATGGTAAAAAAAGCAATGGTGGTAAAGAAATTAAATTCATAAAATTTTATACTAAAGTTATAATTTCGGTTTCTTCTCTCTTTGTATAGCTATTTATGGTTTACTCAAATATTACAATCTAAAAAGTTGTAAGGTCCATTGATTTGACACTTCATATTTGTTTATTTTAATATTCTACCTTATATGACTGCTACCGACTTTTACTTTAGCCTGCTGGTTATATGTACTCAACGAATCTGGCATAAAAGCAAAAGGCTACGCTGCGAGGTAAATTTGAGTCTACAGTGGCTGAACTAACTCAACAGGCACTGCACATGGTATTCAAATGGTGCCGAGAGGTTAAACTCTCTGTTAAAAGCACGATTATTGCCTTCACAAACAGGAGAATTAGGGACAAATTAAAGAAACCTAACCTAGATGGGGTAATAATTGAATTTTCCAAAGAGTTCAAATACCATGGAATCGTGCTCGATGAACATCTGAACTGGAATGCTCATCTAGGCAATGCTCTTAACAAAGCCAGAATTTCGTTCTGGACATGTAAAAGCCTATGTGGTCGTAAATGGCTTCAAAATGACATTATGGTTATATACTGCAATAGTGAGGCCAACCTTAACCTACGCATCCGCAGTTTGGTGGAAAAAACGTACTCAAATCACAGCTGCAAACAAACTCAACAAACTTGTTTGTTGATAACTGGAGCCATGCGGACAACATCCACGCATCGTTAGAGACCCTGGATCATCTAGAGCCCTCATCTTTTTATACAAAAAGAAGCAATGGTTCATACCTACAAATGTATTACTGGGGATGATTCACAAATTAAAAACGTGGTACACCCAGAAGTAGTTCATGTACTCCAGAAGGATAATACGCTTTCGATAGCATTATCTTACTACTGCTTGCCAAGAAGTTATTTTGAAAAACCTTTCAATATAATCATGCCAAGCAGAGAGACGTGGGAAACCTGCATTTTTCGGCAAAGGATCATTAGTATAGTATACTGACGGTTCCAAGAGTAAAGGTTCTCCAAATAAATGGAGTAGGATCGGGAGTATATGGAAATAGCTTCTAGGCCCATATTCATTCAAGCCTAGACTCTACAAACACAGTTTTCTAAGCTGAGGTTCATGCTATAGAACTCTGTGTGCGAGACAATTTAAGAAGAAATTACCAGAAATGTAAAATCTACATTCTCTCGGATAGTAAAGCAGCCATACTACCTATTAATTCATATACATCAAAGCTAGTATGAGATTTCTTAGATATACTCAAGACCGTGGCAAAAACAAATAAAGTCATAGTAATGTGGGTATCAGGGCATTCCGGCATTGCAGGAAATGAAGCTGCAGATTATCTAGCTAGAAAAGCATCGGATATGCCTTTCATAGGTCCAAGTCCGTTCTGTGGAATTCCCCTGAGCACAAAAAACTGAGGATTTCAGCAGGATGAACATCTGCTCTGTGAATGCGAAGGGCTCACCCATATTAAGCTAGATTAAGCCATTCATGTAACTGCTGCTAATTTTTAAATGCTGTATGTTAATTTGGGTAGCAGCTTAAAGCTATAGTATCGTCTGCGAAGGTGTTCCGGTAGATCAAACGTATATAATTGGTATAAAAGTTGTCCTAGCATACTATAACTTGTGGGACGCCACCATTGATGTTCTTCTGGTAAATATGTATGATTTGAATATATCTCTAAAATGTCTATTCGTTATATTATAAGAATTTAGTAGTAGATTAGACTCAACTGGTTGCTTAAAATTATAATAAATAACAAATATTTGAAATTGCATATCAATTAAATAAAATAGAGTATAAGTACAACACTTCAGTTGGCAGATATTAATAGCAATTACATTAATATTTTGACACATGAACTTACTAAAACCCGAATTACACTTGCCATAAAATATCTTTAAATAATATTTTTTATAGTTCATTTTCAAATTTCAATTATTTCAATATTCAATATTTAATATGATTTATTCAATATTCAATATAAAAAATAACAGAAAATTTTGACTTCATTGTCTAACCGAGATTATGTACTAAGAAAGAACAACCTTCAATAATTTAGTGAACAAATGTTTGCGTCTATTTTCTAAAACAGTGTTTTATTTCTATTTTTGTCTGAAAGTTATTGGGTTATTTTTTGTTATTAATTTAGTTCTCTAGTTTTAGTTTTTTTTTTAAAAATATAGTTAGTCTTACCAAACCTAAAATTTTTAGTTATAGCTACTTTCTTTTAAAATAGTAAAAAAATATGTTGCTTAATTCGATGAATCAAATATCTAGTTTCTAACAATAAACAAAAAATCATTTTTAACTTAATTTGACCACGACTATGTTCAAAAAAGAATTATATTTTCGGCTCAGTTCGAATCGTTACAATGTAATTTGCAATAATTAATTTTTCCTATATTATACCAACCCCACATAAAATTATCTTACATAACCCGTATGTAAATTTATTTACATAATATACTTCAAGCTAAGATTTAAATATCCCTAAAATATGAGATTAATGTGCCTATCGCAACCTTCACTTTTTCATTCAGTTCACTCTTTTCCAGTCCGGATGACAATATCAGAATCGCAGCATTCACTTTCCAACTCAAAAAGTTAGTATAAGGTGAATAAAGTAATATACATAATATGTAGGTAAAATTTTTTTTTAACTGTTTCTATTTATGTAATTTTTCTATAAATACTATTAAGCTACTAAGCTCTTATTAATAATGGTTAAATTTACTATTATATTATATAATAATTATTATTCTTTAACTATCTTTTTCCTAATTGTTTAAAACACCCAACAACACCAAATTTTTCTTGCAAATTTCAACTTTTGTATGCTATTCACTAAAGACTATAACATTATTGATTCTGTTTCTTCAAAATATTGATATAGAAAATTAACGTTTACATGGAATGATCAAATAAATCAAATCTCTTTTTTTTTACACTCTTGACAATAAATTAGGTAGAATTACCTTTTCGTGCCTAATTAAGTACGGTACTGCACCATCCAGCGTGTAAATGGATGGATATATTTTAGCACACCTTCGTAAACTTTGGAAATTTCCTTACTATTAGCATGAGTAAATGGCTAAAGAGAAAATGCCTTTATATTTACAGAGCTATCTTGGTGATACATATTTTGAACAAGAAATGTAGCTGTATCTACTAGTATTACTAGTAAAAATGATTGTATTGTTACATACAAATATAATGTCACCCTCCCAGACTACAAATAAATTATAACATTCATCCTGTGGTATTACAGACACAATAACAAAGTACCGTAATATCACACGATGAAATAACGAAAGAGACATTTTTATAGTATAAGTAATTTTAAGTTTTAGTTATTGTAATTTGTAATATATAAAATAAATTTGATTTCTTCTTGAAAAGGCATATGAACCAAAAGGTCGTGTTTTAATCTTAACCTTATAAAGCAAAATGACATATTTTATTTACTATTGCGTTGTCTACGTTGGTATGAGAGTAAATAGGTGTTGTCCAGTGTAAATTTAATCTTTATTGTATGTACTCGTTTTGTCATCAGTCGTTTATAACATATTTGCTGGAATTACTGCTATATAAATATTGATTCTTAACTGCTCATTCATTCATTTCTTAATTTTCAAATATATTTCCTACATAAATAAGAAAATAATTTCCAAAATCACAATAAATTGATGTTTGGTTGTTCACGCAGTAAACCGGCCTCAGGGCCTAAATAATTTTTCGTCAGAATAACGGTATTATAAAAATTCATTACCAACTGCTATTAGTTGTCAATTACAACTTCACAGATTTTGAGAGATACCGTGGTGATATTTTGAATAATTAAACCTTATTAAGGGTATAAAATCGTTACAGTTTATTGTTTTAGTTTTTAATTATAGTTAAAGAAGGAACGAAACGACTATAAGGCTTAGGTGCCTTTTTTACACATTAATGTTTTCATCAATATTCTTGTTAATATATTGATAATATAATATATAGACAATAGTACTGATGAGCGATTATTGTGTGGAAATGCTCTGAATATATTGTATATATATTTTTATAAATTAACATTATAACATTATCTGAATACCAGCTTGGTAACCTCCTATAAATGACGGAAGCAAAATAAATTCTAGCATTTCTTTCCTTCATTAGAGTTTTCATTTTAAGTTTAAGAAAAATATACGTATTTGCTAACTAATTTATCGTACCTTTATTTTTGTATTATAACGCTTTTAATTACCACATAAACAGAATATTTGTAGTAAGGTTTCTATTCCCTAAGGGTAGTTTACTCGATCATTTTAGCGACATCCTTTTAGCCAACATTGAAAATTTATCGTATAATTCAGAATTAAGTTAATCCTGTTAACATTCAATACTATTCGCTGCGTAAGCTTAGCGTCAAAGTTTATAGGAAACAAATAATATTTTATAATGAGCCACAACTTTGAACGAAAACAATTTTAAAAACAAAAATAAATAAAATGGTTAATATAAAAAAATAATAATATTGTAGCTACACATAATATTTATTTTGATGAATAAAATACAAACTCGTGAGAAAAAATTAAAATAAAAAAATTTAGTGCAAATAAATAGGTATTTACAAAACTGTTCATAACTTGTGAACCATTGATCGGTTATTTAAAACTTCATTTCATTTAAAAAAAACTCATTATCGAACTGTTCATGTTAAAATTCATACATAATTATTATTTATAACATACATTAAAAAGAAGAACAACAATCAATATGGTTTAACCGATACCTATATATATACACCTACTTAAAAATATATTTCATGCAATGGTATTTTTTCCTGCAAAGGTTCAGCATGGTAGACAGTGGTTAAAAAAAGAGTACCAAAGCAATTTGTATACATATTGCAATTTGTATATGTGTTGGAGTATTCCGTCGGACTTACAAACATCCAGATAAATGCAGAATAATATATATATAATTCCAAAAAAGCCATTTTTCACATCAGATGAGTTATTTATGAGATTATTGATGGGTCAGCTGGTTGAATTATGGATGAGAATATAACCACAATCAATAATTTCTCATCAATATATGGACAATATGTTGATAATTCATTGATGTGTAATAGGCACCTTAATTTAACTGAATTGCTTGATGATTTGTAGCCAATTTACTGTTAGTTGTTTAGGCTAGTAGTTAGAGGTTTGAGGTGAGTAGTTAGAGGTTTGAGTTAGTTATAAACTAAGTATGTATTTAAATTACCAATATCTTATAATCATTTGTATCTATATACTTGTACCATCTCATCATGTCAATTAACATTAAGAAATAAATAAATAAATAACTATACTAAAATTAGCTAAAATCAACTATACAGTAAATACTTTTCAATAAATACCTTTGACTTTGAATAATATTCAAGGTACCAGAAACAGTAAAAAAATGTTCAAAACAATATTCTGAAAATTTAATTTAATGCGGATTTATTCTCACAATATTTATAGAATAACTTCTGAGTTAATAAATATTTTATTTAATATGTATAGCTAGCTAGCTACCTACCTTAAAATATTTTTTCAAATTTTATTCTTTGATTTTCATAATTGTCAATTTATAATAAATTATCAGATTAAAAAAGGAAAATATTTTTAGTTTAAGTGCAACACAGTTGTTCACCTAATGACAAAATATAGAATAAAAAAAAAAAAACTGTCTTCATCCGGTTTTCTTGTTCTTTACATAAACAAAGCCAAAACAACAAAACAAAACAAAAAACATTTCTCAGTAAATTATTGTAATTTAACCATCTAATCAACAACCTAAATAATATATACGACACCACTCTTTATTAGAGTTACTCATCTGGCTTCTTCTATTATTTTAACCTTTGACAATCTGATACCATTGCGACATAATCTTATCGATTATAATATTCAGTTCCCATCAATAATTGAATACAAAACGAAACCAGATTTTAATCGATTAACGTATTTTTATATAATTGTACAGTGTGTTTCAAAAATAGAAACAACAATTTTTTTTTTTAATATGCCAAAATTACTGTAGTTTATGTATTTTAAAATATTTTCTTAATTATATAAAAAAAAAATTATTAGTATATAAAAATCGGGATATTGTTATAAATTAAACTAAAATTTTATTAAAATTAAAAATTTCCGTGTCTGATTTCAAATAATTTTTTGTATGATTTTCAGTCATAGTATCAGATTTCTTGATAAAACGAAATAACATTTGTTGTTTTCCGTCGTACACCTTTTTTTGTAACTGCAAATAATTTCTTTAATTTTAAGAAACAATTTGTAAATGCGCTGAATCCTCAATTCGCATTTCCAAAGAATTCTTTCTGAAAATCTTTGATCCAACAAAAATATTCTTTGATTTCATAAATCTATTTTATTATTTGCGAATTAAATTTAGGAATATCATAATATATAGGTTTTGAAAATTCAAAGAATCAACAAAATTAAAATTGGTGAAATTGCAGAATTATTTCGATAATTCAGCAAATTTGTTTTTGGTAATCTTGAAGAAAAAATTGGGATAATTGAAGAATTAATTCCAAAAGTTAACAAAAGTTTTTTGGTGGATTTGTAGAATAAATTGGGTAAATGGAAATATTTTTTCGACAATTTAACAAATTTTTCTATAACAATAAATAAAATAGTAAAATATTGGCTTAATGAATTTTATTTGGATTCATATATAATATGCTTGATATTAATTTTATACAAAAATTAAGGTTAAGAGTCAATATAATTTCAATAAAATAACACATTTCGTTTGAATTCAAAAATTAACATTTCGGCAGTGTTCAATAATTCACCCTCTCCATTACCTATTTCCGAAAGTAAAAATTAAATAAAAGATATAATTACTAGGGGCCCCTGTTGAGTAATTATAATTCAAGTTGAAGCCAAATTTAAAGTTTCATTGTATGTAACTAATAATAATAACTGATTTGTTTGTTTCTGTTTTTTTTTTTAATAAGAACTCACATACATAATATGCATAATATATTTGCTGAATAATAAAACCATATGAGTAAAAATTTTTCAACTATGTGCGCATTATTGTTTTATATACAACGTATTTATATACTAGGAGTTCATTAAATTGAAGCGAAATAAAATGAAGAGGTGTCTGCTGCGCAGGTCTTTAAATGCTTGTCAATTATAATTATAGATTACTACAACGTGAATCGCAATAAATTCCTGACCTTCCAGAATGAATAAAGGTTCTTTCCATCTTTTTTTTTAATGAATTCCACTTGGAATTAAAATAGAATTAAGCTAAATACATAGAAGATAATCTTGAGAGTCTGAAAAATTCATGCAAAAGGAACTTTAAAAATTTATATTTTTTTAAAGTAACTTACCAACACTAATTTCTGCTTAGCAGTATTATTCTTAATTTTGTTTTTGTAAATAAATATATATATTTTTTCAAATTCCTCCCATTTTGAAAATTTAAATTGGTTTTTACTTGGGTAAAGTCTTTCAAAATCGAGTTCAACCTGTTAAATAATGAACAAAATTATAACTACGATTTATTTCTAATTTGAACATACTTGAATATTTTTTTATATCTTACCAGAGATATAAAAATTTGTTACTTAAGTCATTCACTATGTAAATCCTTATCTTCTTTTATGTGACGCACACGTCAACTAAAGCTATTGCGCCACTTCTCAACAACAAGTGCTTCAGGCAGCGCATTATCACTAATGCTGTGACGGTACTGAGGTGATAGAACATGTTAAATATTATTCACTATGCAGTGATGAGCTATTGTTTCACACAAATCATTCCGAAGTTTTGAAGTCAATGCTTAATTTTTTTTCGAGATTTCCAACAAAGATTTTCCAACGAATGCACTTTTCAAAATGTCCTCCAAACTCTGGAAGAGCAATAATTAATACAACGCACAACGTCATAAATTAACATACTCACCCTATATTTTTATCTATAATACTATTTGCAGGTGGTTGGATTTCAAAAAAGCTATTACAGGATGAAGATGGTGATTTGTGATTTGATGAAAAATTTGTACTGGATATCCCCGTCGGAACACTAGAAGTAAATGATAGTGTTTCAGTCTCAGCAATGGAAGTCACTGCGTAACCCTAAATTTCACAGAAAATTAATTAAGGCACACAAACTCACAAAGTTTAATTCAAACATACATTTGTTTTCCTCCATTAGGATAGTTTAAAGATTGGTTCAATTTCTATTTAGTATAATATAAAATTTCAATCAACTTACTTTAATACTTTGATACAATCTTTAAAAAAATAGGTCTGAAAATATTTTAGAATAGTCACCATTACTTTGCTACACACTAAATTCATTCCATACTAATGAAAATAATATAATATAACATGTAGGAATATTTCTGTTACACTCTGTATTTGAAACACAATGCATCTATACAAACATTTTTTTTTTAAATTATTTAAAATACAATAAAGGTTGCTGTGTTACTCCAAATGCACATTTGAAAGAGAAAACTGAACAACCAAAGATTTCCTTTTTTTCATTTACTTTGGTTTTATTTCTCTTCACTAATTTTTAATTCAAAAAAATGATAATCGGCCGGCAAAAATCTTTTGAAAATTTATAAACCATAAATTAAAAATCAAAAAATATAAAAAATTCAAAATATTGAAAAACAGTATTAGAAGAATAATGAACAACATCCAAGTGGAATAACAAAAACAAACATAATTTTCCCATAATCAAACAAAAAAAAAAAAAAAAATGCTGCGAAATTACAGAAACTCAAAACTCTGATACTACCTATCATGCGCAGTTAAAATTAAAGAGGGAGCTCCTATGAAATTATATTAAAGATGCTTTAAGAACAAATTAGGTAGCATAACCATTTATAGTGAGTTAAAAACAACAAAAACTGCTACCTATTCTTTTTTTTTTGTATTATAATACACAAAAGAGTCCTTATGTGACAAAAAGATTTTTGTCAAGCAGAAAAAAAAGAAAGAAAAATATGAGTTTCTATAATTAAAGTGTCTTAAACCCTTTTTGACAATTTTTATTTTTTTTTTTTATTATTTTTTTTTCTAATTTTAAATTCGATTTCTTTTGTTTGGTTAAAAAACGCGGTTGAAGAAACTTCAAAAATAATTGACAATAAATATTTCTAAATGGTTGAACAATAAAATAAAAAATTGGTTAAAGGATGAAACGAAATAGTAGTTATACCTAGATAAATAGAATTCAAAAATCAAAATGAATACTGATTCAAAAAAGGTTTTTGAGTGTGGAGTAATATTCATTAGTAGCGTAAGTCTAATAATTGTTTAAATAAGTGTGTGGATAAATACTTTAAATATCAACCCTAAATTTATTCTATATGATATCCTCGTGATATCAAAATGATAACAGATTATTATTATCAACTAAAGTTTTTGATTGAAAATTAATTTTTCAAAATTTTCGGACGAACTATTGAATAGGTTAAAATTAAATAAATTTATTTTTTTATCTAAAAAGTAATTAAAAATTTTTATTCCACAGACATTTTTAGAGTCAATAGCACAAATTTAAAACCATAGTTTTCCTACATAGATATCTCAATATCTAGTCTATATTCCGTCCTATATTATAATTATATCGTAGGTCATTGATTTTGAAAATTATCTTACTAAGTCGCTATGATTTATTTTTATAACCTAGTCTTAATTACTCCAAGAATTGAAATTTATAATACTCTAGCTAGAGTAATAAAATCTTTCATTCAATTTAGATCTTTGAACTTATTTATTTACTTATTTATACAACATTGGTTTATCCCTTTCACGACGGCTTACGAATAAGCATGTAATTTAGTTAAAAGCTGTGCACTGAACGTGAAATGTGGTAATAGATCTCAGTTAATACCAAGGGCTTGGGCTGGGAACACTGGTACAACATAATATATACAATTCGTTTTTATATGTGGTACAGCGCATGTGTACCAGCAGTCTTTTATGAAATTAAAAAAACAAATTAACTTAAAGTAATTCATTTATTATTTCAATAAAAATAAAACAAAAACTTCATATAAAATTAACAGAAACAAAACAAAATCAACTTATGAATTCATCAACAATTTTTTTGTTCATTCATATTTATTCGTTGGTTTGTGCATTGCGCTATATACATAATCAGAGAACGCGTCATGAATTTTTGGAAAATTTCCAAAGCAGAAAAATCCAAAACAGATTTATGTTTTTTGCGATTGAACAATTTCGGTCAGCACTGACAATTCTTTTAGGCACGAATGTGTCATCATTCTTTGACCATATAATATCATCAAATGCGTTAACTGCAATTCATTATTATAACAATCATTATTCTCTTTTGTTGAATAAATCTGCTACTCGCCACATTTTTTTTTTTTTTTTTTATACGCAGGCTGGTGGGAATCTTCAAAAGAGACAATAAGCCCCGTAGCTTGACATTGTGTGTGGGATTCTTACCCACTAAACCACACCCTTCCTATATTGCGATCTAGTCTTACAGGACTAATGAGCAATTTTTTCTTGGCTTTATTTTATTTTTCAATGTAGACTACATCCAGCGATGTCTACTAACTCTTTCATTGGCGTATTCATCCATAACCTTGAAGACCCATCGCATCAGTGACGAAAAGCTAACCAGCTCTCCGAACGAATTTAAAATTATGGAAGACTTGTGAAAAACCTCGTTTCATTGGCAGTCAACATAACGAAATTCTTCACCAATCCCGTAAAAACAAATCTATCTAAACGTGGGAGCGGGTTAACCTCCGATCACCAGCGTGACGAGTCCTTAAGAATATGAGTGATTATTGCTGCACTAACTCAAAAGGTTTTACTCTTTACTCGCCACATAAAACATCATTATCAATTTCAGAATCTTCAGATTCAGAAGATTTTTCACGTTGTTCATCTAAATTCGGATAATAAAACTCATCGCTTCCAGAAGAAAAATAATCCTCACTTGATTGCCTATCGTCACTTGAATAGCCGTCTCGTAGGATGTCTTCTATCTCCTCTGGGTTCATTTTTTTGATATATTTTTTTTAGCGCTGAAAATAAAATGCTGTTGGTATATATTTGTACAAATATTTTTTTTTTATTTATTTATTTATTTATTCAATTCTTAATGTTAGTATACATAAGACGATTAGTCTTTATAAGAGTATACAAATAAAAATTATTAAAAGAAAATATTAATTTAAATACATACTTAACTTACAACTAAATCAGCCAAATAATTTACAGATAATAAAGCAATTAATTCAATTAATTCAATTAGACCAAATTAGACAAGCTTAAAAAGAGCACAAAAAAAACAAAAAAAAGAAATAAAATAAAATAAAAAGAAAAACAATAAAAATATTTAATTCAATTAAAGTAAATTCAATTCAAAGCTATAATATTCTTTCCTCCTTCAACTATAAAAAATAAAATAATATATTGTTTCAAAATTAACTATTATCTAAGATTTTAGCTTAAAGTATTCCCAAGACAGCTCACTAAACTTGTTAAGAGATAATTCACAGCTAACAGTACTTGGCAGTGCATTCCATAATATTGCAACTCTTACAAAGAACGATATATGTCTAAGTCTGCCATTGTGACGCGGAACAATTAAATTCACACCCCTGGGTGATCTTCCAAATATCAACTTATTGTGTAAGTATATAGGTGTCGCTTTATTTTCTTCATGTCGTATATATATCTGTAATTCAAGAAATTTGCAAATGAACAGTCAAGTATCAATTTAGATACATCACTAATTCCATCAAATCTACGGCGATTGGTAGCAAAACGGGTACATGCATTAAAGATAACATTTAATCTAGACAACTCACATACACTCATACCCGCATAGACCACATCGCAGTAAGTAAAAAATGGCATAATTAATGACAGGATTAGTTTCTTCTTTGCCCATTCAGTCAAATAAAATGAAAATTGATGAACATACTGAAAAGCAGTGGACCCAAAATGGATCCTTGAGGTACCCCACATTGAATAGATAAGCAGCTAGATTTGACTTCATTCAGGTAAACAAACTGAGATCTATTAAGCAAGTAACTATGTAGCAAATTAATGGCAGATAAATCAAAATTATAAAAAAGTTTAAGCTTTTTGCATAACATTTCATGATTAACTCAATCAAAAGCTTTAGTAAAATCTAAGAATAATAGAATTACTGCATGCCTTTTATCAATTTCACGATAAAAGTTATCAGTAATTTCTAATAGGGCAGAAGCCGTACTGTGTTGCCTACGAATTCCAGATTGAAACTTATACAGAAGATTATTAGTATTAATGTATTCATTCATCTGTTCATAAAGCATACGTTCGAAGGATTTAGAAAGACAAGAGAGAATACTAATAGGTCTATAGTCATTCCTTTTAGGACTAATAGGTCTATAGGGTTCCTTTTCTTTGCAACAGGAATTACCTTAGCACATTTCACAACAACGGGGTAGATTCCCGTAATCAGTATCGAATTGAAAATGTATGTGATTTATGGCAGAAAAACAGGAAGAATCAACTTAATAAACCTGAGAGGAATCAAATCTGGTCCAACTGCATTGGACTTAACCTGTAGAATAGCAAGATTGACTTCATTTAAAGTTACATTACGAAACGCAAAATTATTTAAATGTGAGTTATCTTCCGTATCAGTAACGTGTAATGAGAAATCTGCAGAACCAGTTGGTGTTACTAAGAATTTACTGTTTAACTCATTTACATCAATACTATTTTTTAGTGTAATCCCAAGTCGGGAAGCATTGGACCAAAAAGCCTTTGAGGATGAGCCAGGGCTGAGTATTTTTGAGAAATATAACTTCTTCTCTTGCTTAATGCGAAGATTCACACGATTCCTGAGACGTTTAAAGATGATTCTGTCATCGGAATTGCCGGTACGTTTCCATAACTCATAAGCCACATCTCTTTCATTGATCATTTCCTGGATCTGAGAACTAAAATATGGAATAGAATCACTGTGTGGAGTAAATGACTTTAAAGGAACATGCTCCTCAAAGAGTTTCAATACTAAACTGTTAAAGTACTCAACTTTACTACTGGGATTATTAATACTATAAAATAAAGACCATGGTGATCTAGTTGCACAGTGAAGAAGTCTACTAGTATTACAATTCTTGTAGTCTCTGTAATTAACAACTTGCAGGGTTGTCACAAAAGGCATTCTATAAGCCTTGTATATAAGGTCATGGTCAGAAGACCCTGGCAAAGAAACCTGACCAAATTTTTCCACAAGTTGTTTCTTTTCGGAGGATATTAGGAATAAATCAAGTAGAGATGATCGGGAATCACCAAAACGAGTAGGAGTAGTTTCATTGACAACTTTTAAAGAAAAATTATTAATTATGAGAAATAAGACATATAAAAGACTAATGGTACATATATGTACCTCTACCAAAATCTTCCCAAAATCAACTTTATATATAATAATTTTCATACTTACTGTAACAGATTTGCATAAAAATATTATAAAATATTCTAGTTTGCTAACAAATATTGAAAATACTTTGGATTCACTAACTTTTTATCACAAAACTTTAATTTATTACTTGTGATAAACACTCTTACTACAAATGAGCGAAACTAATCGCGTTTACCAAACAAATTCTGTTATATTGGGAATTCCCTTTTTTTCAAAAATAGCTATACTTATTTGCAAACGTATGTACATTATATTAAAACAGGTGCATATTTTAACCAATTTTAGTACAATTTCGTGTTTCTAGTCTTTTTTGAATTTTGCTGGTATGAATGTGTACCAGTGGTCGCGAAAGGGTTATACAAGTATTTATACAATGGAATTTTTTGGTATATATATTTTTGTATATCGAATACTTTATTATTTTATTGGTTTTTAATTATTATTAAATTATTTTATTTTATACTAGGACCAATGTGGTTGTATTGAAAACTCTTAGTAATAATTTTCTACATTTGAAAAAGTCTTCTGCGTGGCTGGAGCCTGGTTCAACATTGCTATAATCGAGTGCTTTACCGTGCGGCTACCGAGGCCACTACGTGTACTTTTGATATCGAAATTATTTGAAATAGATAATGTATATTTGCGAATGTTATTCGTTCCAAAAAACATGGTATCTACTTCAAACACTATTCTAAAATTGATCTACTATCTCAGTATCACAGCATTATATTTTTATTTATATTTATCTCGTTCATTAGCTTTCTAGCTTTATATTGAAATTTATAAAAAAATAATTATTGTGAATTTGAAGAAATCGAAATTTATTTTCTTACTAACGGAATTATCTGGCGTTATAAAATTATTTATTTGCTGAGCCCAATTTTGAAGAAGAAACATAAAATCCGTGTGTTAGTTACATAATATTGTCCCTGTGCCATATTGATCGTGATCGTGAACGCAAATCTTACTAGAATTGGAACAAAATCTACCCGAATCCATCAGTCAGAATTTTGAACAAACTCTAATACACATATTTTTTTATTATCGAGAACGACCTGACTATAAATTTTTGGTAGGTCGTGAGTTGTTTGACAGCTATACATACCAGTTCCATTTTTCAAAGCGTAAGAGAAGACAGTGTTTTTTTTTATTTTTAAAAGACTAACTTATTACGAATTTTCAAATCTCCATCATCCACCAGTTTTGAAATATTTCTGGTAGGTTCTAGAAGCTGTATGCCAGTTAACCGAAACAATTCGAATTTCGAAAATCGGTAAAGTATCAATTTTCAAATCAATGTTTGAAATATACCTGATGGGAGAAGCAATCCGAATTTTGTACATCAGTAAAAAATATGTTTGTTTATTTTCGAACGGTATACCTAATTAAAATAATTTCTATTCTGCAACACCTTTGGGTTTTGAAATATTTTTGTTGGGTACTAGAAGTTTAAGAGTTGTATCAAAACTACCCTAACAAGTCCGATTTTTGGAAAATGGTTAAAGACATCTTTGTTTATTTTTGAGGGAGTATGAAAGTATTAATTTTGAATTAATTGTTAAAACTGACTTCGAAGAAACAGAGTTGTAAGTAAAGCATAAACGAGTTAAGCAAATTGAATTTGTTGGATTCGCTCTTAAATATTGACGAATTGAGAACACCTAAGCCTTGATCTAAACCTGAATAAAATTGCAGACATTTCGACGGGTTTGAGAGGAGACTCAAACTGAATATAAGCATATCAAATATATATCGAATATGGCTGGAAGAAATTAGAGAATTTTCTTAAGAATTTTAAAATGATAGTGACCACTTTTTGTATAATATGGTATCTCGATGAAGCAAAACAAGATTTTTTTTTTTTTTTTTATTTATTTATTTTTATCCATGCACAATTTTAAGAACTTATACTAATGATTTTAATATGAATACAATACAATATTAACTTACATAATTAAGATAAGTTTTATATTTCAATTAATGTTTATTTGTATTATACATAATATATTTGCTTAATTTAATTGTGAGGACAATTGTACTATACTTTAGTGGAATTTACCTCTAGTGATGTATAGTATATATAAAATTCTAAAAAATATGTCAATTTGTGTGGGGTATTTTGTTTTATTAAAAATATATAATTTTGTAATTTTGTGTAATTTTGTGTGGGGTATAATTTGTTTAATTAATTGTTCTGATTTTCATTTTTACTTTAAACATTTGAAGTTGTGAAAAGTGGAACAGCATAGATGTCGCAATATTTCCTTCGATATTAAACTAGAACGGAGAGCTTTGTAGTCGCAGTTAAAATATGTTTTCACAATGCGTTCCTTGAAGTCTAGTAGATTTTCCTTCAAACTTATTCTTTTTACATGCATTTTGACCAAATAGTCGGGGATTTTTAGCTTTGAATGATTTATTTTGATTTCTGATTTATAGTTAAAATAAACAGAATTGTAATTCTTTGTGACTGAACAAAGAGGCGGTATGTCCACAGAGCTTTTAAGTGAAATTTGAAGTTTATCTGCTTTAATTAGTATTCCAAAAAGTTCACAACACGACTTGTTTCTAAATAAGGACGAACAAAAGTAATCTATTTCTAGAACGAAACGAAAGACTTCATCAGATTCATTTTGCATTTAAGTCATAATCATTCTTGTTTCAATTTAAGTTTTTTACTTCATCAGCTCCGATTTTGTAATTTGTATAATGTAATTAAATAAATATTAGAAAAATATACACTACATAACCTTAAGTGACCCAAATTAGAAAGAGGCTTTTATATTCCTTTTGAAAAGGACAATTAATTTATTTTCTTCAAAACTGACTTAACTCAAAGTTGTTAATGCAAATGAAAATGTTATATCTATTAAAAAAAAACACCGTTAATCCAATTTTAATTCTAATTTTATTTTTATTATTTTTTTAATAATAACTCAAATTCGTTTTTGGTACCTGCATACATAAAACGGGTGTAAAATTATGAAAGTATGAAAATAAATTATATTAATAAATGCAACATAAGTCGTTGTATGCGATTGTTTCAAAAAATAGTCCCATTTTCACATTAAAGTGTTTTTATAAATTTTATTATAATCTGTTGAGTGGTTTAAGCCATTATCTGGAAATACTTGACTTTTATATGTCGATATCCAAAAGTTTGTTTTATTGATCTATAGTTGCTGTAAATTATTTTTTTCTATATGAATCTGAACAATGATGATTAGATGACACATCCTAAAAAAATATTTTTTTTCTTTCATTCAAAGTTCCATCCAAATTAAAATAAATAGTGTATTATAACTTACCATATTAAATTAGATTTGATCCATATTACATAGAAGAGGAAAATTTCACTATTTTTTATTGATTTTTATGTAATTTTTCTAATTTAAATTGGTTATTAAATTTTATTTGAATTTAGTAGAAACTATTGTAAATTAAATATGAAAAGCTCATGAGGCGAATATCACCATCTGATTTATATACATATATACAACATTATATACAATATTCATAATAATATATCAAAATTGAAACTAGCCATAGGTGACGGTTTTATTATACCACAATAAACATTATTATTAATATACAATATATTATTACACTTATGTATATGTATGTCATATATATGTATGTAATTACCATAGGCTTTATTTAATTATTTATTAATTTGTAAAAAAACGTCCTTTGAGATTGTAAATGTAACGCCTATGGTAAATGTGTCATGACATTTTAATTATTTATTGAATTTTAAAATATTAGTTAATTAATCAAAAATTGGACTGCCATTACTTTTTTTTAAATTATATTTTATTTATTAAATTCAATTTCGTTAAATTAGAATATTAAGTTTGAATAGTATTTTTAGTCACATTATGGCATTTTGGGTATTTTATAAATAGGAATAAATTCAACATTCAGCTTTAGACAGACTGTGAATTCAAAATAAACACATCAACAATTTAACACTTACATTTCGATTTGAGTCATCAAAATAACAATACTCATACTATTAATCGGGCATCACTAAGTAAAATACTTCACTACTTCCTACTTCTAGCATCGTCTGAATAAACTTTGGTACTGTAGATTGTGATAAATGTCACCGACTTGAATGGGGTTGGTAAATAAGTAAATAAGTTCTTGAGAGTTCTTTGTGAGATTGTGAAAGTGTAATTTGTTTAAAAGAGTAAAAATTACAAAGCAGCAGTATATTGCTGTAGATGAAGTAGAATAGTAGAATATTTCCTTTCGTATAAACAAAAAAAAAATAGTGAATTGATAAATTTACAACAAATCGTTAAAAATTCACAAGTACAATAATTGGTCCCAGAAGTATGTTTTTACATATTATTAAATGATAAATATACATCTTGTATGTACAAATAAAAAAAATTGGACACATTATCAAAAAAATCTACAAAAAATATTTTATTCATTTTTAGGATAAGCTTTCCGAAAAATATGAAAAAAAAAAAATGTTTATTGATGTTGTTGTGAAATTTAAATTTGGAAAAATAAACAAAACTTTTACAAATTTTTATTTTTTTGCTCACTGAACTAAAAAAAAGCCTAATACATTGTTTTAAGCAAAAAGAGATATGGATATTAAATAAGGATAGCATTTCACTCTAAGTTATGTGTTCTAATTTCCAAATTAGTTGAATAACTCTTTTCCCTTCAATTTTCATCAAAATAAAATACACAGAAAATTCAACAATAAAACAACATAATGGAAGTAACTTCGGCGATAAGAATTTGACGTCGCAGACTAATTGATTACATTGAATCTGTTACATTCAAATACTAAATTTTTACTTCTATCTTAACATATAAAAGGCTAAATATAAATAGTTAACATTTTAATTTTTGGTATTCTTACTTATTTAATTAACCAATTATTTCTGTTCTCTTAAACTTAAAAGGCAAATATGTAGAAAAAAATTTGTAGTAAAATAATTTATTGGTGATCCCACTTTAAGTAAAAGAAAATATCGTGTTAATCCAGCAGGATTAAGTGAGTTTAGAAACGCCGGTGGAAAATTAGTGACCTCATTGATATCTACTACAGTTTCGATTTGGAAACATGGCAAGTTCTTGAATATTATTATTTCGTGGATATTTTCATTTTTCGCAGCAAATATTGTCTTCTCTTGCAACCAGTTGAAATTATGATAGTTTTGGAAAACGGCCAAATAAACTATTATTTCATTTTAAGTGGGAAAAATATCTTATAGTACTTTGTAGTTGTTGATTAGACATAAATCTTTTGAAGATTGTTTGTTAACTGTTTTTAACCTCAAGGTAAACAATTTTATGAAATTTTATTGTATTCAGCAGTTATTTTTTCATACATAAGTAAATTCTGCAATTCTCTCAAACTGAGTTACAGTGCTTTATAAGTTTACTATTGATTTTCTTTTAGTGCTAATAAAATACTAAAATGTTGCAGTTTATTTTATTTTTTACGGGACATCAAATTAAATAACCGCAAAAAAAACCGGAAAAACTCAATATATCTACTACAAAAACGGCTAACGGGTTAATCATCATCAACGTGTTAATTGATTTAAATATTTAAATACCAATTTTTCAAAATTTCAAATTTTAAGTTATCAAGAAAATATTACAGTTTTCCAATAAATGTTGAAAATGTTGGCAAAATCTAGGCATTTTCTGGAAAACTATTATGGAAAGAAATATGAAAATACATATCCTTGAGCTACTTTAATCGTTAACTAATCATTTTTATATCGAAACTAGAATGAATAGGATAATGGATATTTCGACGGTATTAAACAGTTAACTTCTATTATTAATTAAAAAAATTAAGAATTATTCATGATTTTCAATTCCAACAAAAATTACCAATACGCCATTATATCAATTACTATGCCTACATATTTTCTAGAATTCTATTTTCAATTTATTATTAATAACCAACAATCATTATGGACTAACTTATATTAATAAAAACGCAATTGAAAGGAAAATTTTTGGTTTTCTTAAGATCACAACCTACATTCTTATTATTTGCTTCTCAAGTTAATTTTTATTATTAGATTTTTTCGGATAAATTACGAAAAAAGTAAAAATATAATAAAAGATTTCAAGAAATAGATTACAAAGAAGCATATATAGTATTTTATATAACAAAAACGATATCCTTAAAAAAAAATATGTATAAAAGAAATTTTTAGATAATGTGTTTGTGTTTATGTAGTTTCTAAAGAAAAATAAAAATGAATTCAATTTAAACTAAATCCAAATTATAAATAAAAATATTGAGCAAAAATAAAAATAAATTTTTTAAAGTACTTTTGAATGCAGCATATGTGAATACATCCATTTACATAAGTACATAATAATTCTATTTAAAATAAATTTTATCATCCTAGAAATTAATTTTCCTGAAATCTGAAATCTTTCCCGAAATTTGTATATGAGAATTAGGGCGATACTCTATGATTATTATTATTATGCTTTCTATTAAAATTATCTAGGTACTACTTACTACACATTACGCTCCATCTATTGGCATTATTCAAAATATGGCAAAATTCAAAGTAAAAAAAATTGGTTCATGTCTATTTTAAATCTTTTCAATTATCTATGTTAATAGGGATCTAAGTTTTTTATATGAAATCAGAAGTTTTTTATGTAATATGACTCAGAATCAAAATGTTGTAACCCACATTTTTTTAAAGCTGAATTTAAATAAATTATTACACAAAAAATTATATTATCAGTTTTCTTTATATAGACATCATAACAATCATTATTTATTTAATTTGGCAATTAAAAAAAGTACCGCAATACAACCGATCTGAACGATATTAAATCTCAACAATATTTAAAAGGAGACGTAGCGAAACTAAATATTTTTTTCAAATTTTTTTAATTTTTAATTTATCCTAAGACCTCCATAATTAATTAATAAGTTAGTCAAAAAGATAATTTCAATTTAAATTAATATAGAAATACTAAATTTAAATAATATTTTTAATGAAAACAAAATCTAACTATATAATATAAACTTACAATAATTTTATATTTTTACAATCATAGCAACGTTCTACTGTAAAATTCAAATTGTAAAATGAAATTAATTAAGACATAATAAAAATAAAAAGTACGGCGCTATCTAAATTTAACACTTGAATGACATGACAATCATTATGAAATGATGGGCAAATGACACATATAACAGATGATAGATGACAAATGACAGATGACAGATGAAAGATGAAAGATGAAAGATGAAAGATGAAAGATGAAAGATGAAAGATGAAAGATGAAAGATGAAAGATGAAAGATGAAAGATGAAAGATGAAAGATGAAAGATGAAAGATGAAAGATGAAAGATGAAAGATGAAAGATGAAAGATGAAAGATGAAAGATGAAAGATGAAAGATGAAAGATGAAAGATGAAAGATGAAAGATGAAAGATGAAAGATGAAAGATGAAAGATGAAAGATGAAAGATGAAAGATGAAAGATGAAAGATGAAAGATGAAAGATGAAAGATGAAAGATGAAAGATGAAAGATGAAAGATGAAAGATGAAAGATGAAAGATGGAAACAGCATTTTAAGAACCTGCTTAATGACGCAAACACAGAAAACACAGATACGTCGCGCCCTAACCCAGTCAGCTCCAAAGATACAGATACACCCAGTCCTGCAGAAGTGGAAGCAGCCATCCAAATTAAAGAACAACAAAGCTGCCGGACAAGATAACCTGCCAGCTGAACTCCTTAAGGCAGGAGGTGAAATGATGATTGAATTCATGCACCAAATCATCAAACAAATCTGGATCAAGGAGAGCACACCTGATTCATTTCAAACGTGCTCCGGATTTCGACAAGGCGATGCGCTGTCATGTAATTTCTTTAATCTGATGTTGGAACAGATAGTGGGTCTTGTTCTGAGAAGCGAATTTTTCTGTACGTACTGAAAAATATGATAAATTTTATTTTTGGTATTCTGTGAAGCGAAATAGCGATACTGATCGGTTTTTGTCGCAACGTTTCGATTTTCATGGTATTACGAGAATCGTTTTTTTTTGTTCGCTGTCAGAAAAAACGATAAATATATCATTATAGAAAAAGTTAGTGAAAGATGGCGAATGAGAAAAAGTAAGTATATAATTAAAGTAAAATTCAAGTAAACTAATTTTATTTAATTATATACATATTTGTATTTAAAAATAATTATTAAATTTTATAATACATTTTTAATTATAGAAAAGTTACAAATAGTAGGCAGTTTGAATGTTTGTTGGTGCAATGATTTTTTACATGTGTTCCATCAACGCATCTAATTATTCCTGGAAATCCAAATTTATTATAAAATCCGAATTTGATGGATGATTTTGCTTATTTTTGGTTTCAGTAAATTTTATATACTCTTGACACAATTCCGTCTCAAAAATTGACAATGTTTCGTAGCTAAACCTACCAAAAAATCGTTCCCCACGCCTTTTTGATAACTTCCTTCAGCAAGGAAGCGCAGTCTTCCAGCCAATATTGGGTTTTACTGAATGTGGACTAATTGTACCTACGTAGGATTTAAATTATTGTCTAATTTATCTAGAACCATTACAAAGGTTTCCTTCGAGAGCCTGAAATACTTAATGAATCTAAAAAACCAAATAAAATTGATCATATTTTTTTTACTTCATATCATATTCATACATATATAGTTGTTATAACTTATACCTACGTTAAAATAGGTAAATCTAATGGATTCGCTTCATCCCTCAATTCTCTTCTTTTTATTCTAAGTAAATTCATCTCTTCCTTCTCATCAGACGAAGTTTCGTAACATAAATGCAAAAACATTTTTTAACATCTATAAAATTTGAATTTAACTTTACTTAATTTCACTTTTCAAACAGAAAATTAAAACAAAAAATGTCAAAACATAAAAAAAATAAATTTGACAGTTTTAACCAGCAATGCTGTCAGTTTTGCAAAATATCGTATCATTCGCTTCTCAGAATACCAAATGTGATACAATGTGATGCTCTACCGGTACGTAGCGAAAAAGTGATTCGCTTCTCAGAATAAGGCCCAGTGCGACGTTCCGGTTTGAACACACAGGGCACTATATTTTACAAATCGGTGCAGCTCCTGGGTTTCGCTGACGACGTTGATATTATCGGAACATCACGACGAGCAGTCACCGAAGCCTTTACACAGATTGAGGAGGAAGCAGATAAAGCGGGTTTTCTCATAAATGAGAATAAAACAAAATATATGCTGTCGACAAATAAAATGTCCTCACAACATCATATAGAACACAACATCACTGTCGGCTCATATAATTTTGAGGTAGTTCAGCAGTTTATCTACCTTGGAACCAACATCAACTCCACCAATAACATCGATGTTGAAGTAAGGCGAATAATTACCCTTGCAAACCGTTGCTACTTCGGTTTGTTCAAGCAACTGGGTTCAAAGCTCCTATCCCAAAATACCAAGGCACAATTATACAAAACGCTCATCCTTCCGGTGCTGTTACATGGTTCTGAATCGTGGACATTACCAAGAGCAAGCGAGCATTCACTTGGTATCTTTGAGAGAAAAATTCTTCGTCGCATTTATGGTCCTGTGTCTGACGAAGGGGTTTGGAGAAGAAGATACAATGCCGAACTATAAGACATGGACCTAGCTAAAAAAGTCAGAATAAGACGGCTTCATTGGCTAGGCCATGTATTGCGTATGGATGAAAACTTTCCGGGTAGGAAACTCTTCGAATCCAAGCCCCAGGGAACGTGTCGCCGAGGGAGGCCACACCTTCGTTGGAGAGATGAAGTATCGGCAGATATGATTCGCTCGTGACCAAAATCAGTGGACGACCATTTTGCGGCAGGCCCAGGAACTTCTAGGTGTCTAGCGCCCAGCAATTAAGTAAGTAAGTATTCTTACTTCTATGTTGTTACTTCTTAGATGTTCTTAGTGAATTGGATTGATTATTGAGCTTAAAGGCTGTCAGAAACAAGAGAGAGTATGCATAAACACGTTCTATATAAAATGTGAACATAATTCTATTATCCTGTATTAATCATAATGTCAGCTGGGCTTTGGTAATAGTCTCATTGAAATTTTGGAATATTCCAGACTTGTGCAGTTTACATCAAGACTTATTTAATGTGTACCGTAAGAAATTTTTATTGTCTACCCCACCCTAAGGAGCAAGAATTTTTCTCTTTTAACCGTTAAATTTTGACAAAAGAATTAATCTGTTTGCAATTAGTATACATTAATACTTGGCAATTAGTGAAAGATGGATTTGAACACGAACTGATCACAACATTCTAATTTCTTTTCTGTGCTCCTTCAGATTACACTATATATATATACACATAGATTTATTAAAAGATAGAACTCTGTTATTCTTAGATTGCAACACTTATAATTTTCTTCTATAATCTTTCCATATTGTGTAAAATACGTAAACTTATTAAGTTTCAGTTGACTTTGTTAATGTTTCCAAGACTAATTTTTTAAAATGTTTTGTAACAAAAACTTGTAAAGCGGATACATTGATAATATTATATACAAAAAACTGAAATCTATAAGGACATCTCAAGTTTTATATTTTGAAAAAAGTTAATATTTAAAAAATAAAAAAAAATAAAAATAATAAAACAAAATAAAGATATTCTTTTACTATGACAGATAATGGTGGTATCCTGATACAAAAAAAGACTATGAAATTAAAAATTTTCATAGTTTTTTCTTTTATTTTACTAGAAAATGAAGATATTTTACTTTGTTTCTTCGAAAAATAAACTTCTGAACAACAACTTGTAGTTTAGTTTTCCTGTGTTTTGTATTTTGTTGTAACTTTAGAACTTTATTTTCTGCTTCTGCACTTAATTTTTTTTTTTTTTTATTAAATTTTCTTCCAGAAGATGAAGATATAGATATAATGTGTAAATTGTTGCTATAATTCAATTTTTATCATACTTAAGTGTTTTTTTAGTAGAAGTATTCAATATTGCAGGACGGTTCAACGTGATTTTAAAGAGTTTACATACACTTTTTATGAGATTTCCATTTAAATAGAGGGGAAAAACAATATATAAAAAGTTAAATTTTATTTTATAGGCCAAAAAAGAAACATACATTTAGAAATTAAATTTAAAAAAAACAGAATAATTAATTTGTTATTTTTTTATTTATTTATATATTTTGTAAAATAACAATAAATTTATTATAAGCTTTAATGTAAGGTAAATCAATTATTTTAATTATTTTTATATTTTATTTTTATTAATTATCTTTAAATTATGAGATAATTTTATTATAAGCACTAGCTACTTGGCTGTCGGCTTAGAATAATTATTTAAACTAATATTGGATACGATTTCTTAATAATATTTTTATATCATACTAAAAGCCTAATATATTAATTAAGTAGCAGCAAATGCTCTTTAAAATAATATCATATTCATAGTAACCTGTTTGTAATATAACCAAATAAATAAATTGATATGTAACAGCCTTTATATCAGAACTTGACATCTTTCGATTTTTAGTATTATGGCTTGTACTTTCATAGGTTGTAATAGGTTCCAAGATTTTCTTTTGGATTATTATGCATATCCCATAATATGAACTCATTTTTGTAGTGTATGATTACTATACCTTTCATATCAGTTTAAAATTTGTTGAGCAATTTTCGTCACATGCTGTATTACGAAAATGATAATTTAAAATACATGTTACCATAAATTTAGTTTCTATATGCTATATGGGTACATAGTTAAAATCAATTTTTGAATGAATTTTTGTTAAATTTTTTTCAAGTGTTAAAAATGCTGTTAAATTGCCGAATAAAAATGGAAAAGTTAGTCTTAACAATTGATTTAAAAATTCATTATAAACTGTTCTTCAATAAGAACCATTATTTTTTAAAAAGTATTATCTAAGACTAAGCTACAGCTAAGGTAATGAATGAGTTGATGAATAAAATATTGAGCTAATTTTAGTAGACACATAGAAAATCTGTCAGTAAGCATTTTCATGATGCCTAATTCAAGAAGAAGAAGTACCAAATTATTGTTATCTGTTAATTGTCAGTGAGCATTTTGATGAGGTAATCACAATACTGATTTGGAGAATAAGATAAATTAAAAACTAAAAAACAGCACCTAATGCCTAATTCAAGAAGAAAAAGTACCAAATTATTGTCTTTTTTATACTGTCAATGTAGGTTGTTTATCAGCTACTATAACGATGTAGATATATGTAACATCTAAAGGACATAATGTATGAAACATGATTTCGGGGCTCTATACATCAAATCTCCTAAATGTCAAATATCCTAAAAAAAATATCCTAGCAATTTTTTCACACAAATCCAGGAATCATAAAATTGTGTTTCCAAATGTACACAATTGTTAGCAGTTTTGTCATTTCTTTAAAATATAAAATTTTGTGATTTTAACAAACTTTTGTGAATGACTATGATAAGGTTAAATTGTTTCTGATTTCAAAGTGGCCCCAACTGGATGCAATTAATAATTTATGTGGAATGTTTTGAAGCGATGGTTTTATGACGCATGTGTATTTTTTGCTAGAGAAGTTATGACCGTATCCATGCAAAGCCATGCATCACATCGGTACAATGCAGCAATTCAAGTGGGAGTGGTAATCAATTTGAAGCAAATTTCTACTATATCAAATTTTTATACACTATTTGTAAATGTAGAAAATCAGGATTATATGTTTTTTCCAGAATATATTACATATAACGTATCCATAATATAGTAAAAATCTGCGAGGGAATGACACATCCGCATCGTAACGATTGCGTAAGAGAGTGTTCGAGTCGTGACTTCTCTCGTTCTGTGGCACTATAGGCATAAGCTCATTATTATAGATTATTTTTTACTTAAACCTATTTTATTTCAGGTTAATTATTCTAGATAGCTATTACTCTTATTAAAAATATTAGTTATTATTTCATATCTTTTACTTCTAATTCACCCTTTTCAACTAGAAGACGGCAGAGTATACACGAATATAAAAATAATTTTATTTTTATTTCGCTCAAATCATTTTTATTAATTGTTCTTTGATTGATTAAATTATGAAATTGACATTACATTGAAATATAACAACAAAATTTGTGGTTTAGGAGAGTTGACGTATAGAACCGAGAATTTCTATGAAAACTATTTTGCTTATTTACTACTTATTACGTTCTTTTGCCGTTTTTAATAATTTCGTTATTTATTCAAAAGTTCTCAGTTGTGAGCTTACTAAAAATTTATTTTTAAAAGATTGGCTTTGTGAAGGAAGACAATTTTATTGACCACTACTATCCATGTAATATCATTTATAATTATGTAATTCCAAGTCAAATTTGTAGATATATACATTTGAAATATTTCCAAACATCTTTTTGTGGTCTCTGGAATGTAGTTGAGTTGTTACAGTCAAGTCGAATTGTACATTTATCAGTTGTTAATATTGAGTTTCATTTGGATCAGGCAGTAAATATTCTATGGCTCTGTTTTTATTACAATTATTTGTATTGTTTTTTATTTTGATGCCACCATATCCATGACATTGTGACAATAATCATGATGTTAACTAAAAAAAAGTCTTCTCTACATAACTATACCTACCTAAAAAAATGAAAATAATGATAAGATGCAACCATTAAAATATTGAAGATGAAATTTTATATTTTCTCGACTATTTTTTACTCCTTCTACACCACCTTCCATTCGAATTATGTATTTGCAATAGAAAAAAAAACTTTACAATGACTTGGATATCCTTAAGTAATTCATGTTGGGTTCAAGAATTTTATGATTTTATAGAGGTCACATTAATAATATAAAAATAATGCTCTTATAAAATATGAATTTCAACACATTTCAATAGCCCAACAATAAAGTGAATGAATTGCGATAAGAAAGGAGCAGGAATAAATAAAAGTAAATCTGAAGTGCGGTCGTTGGAAATATTTTTATTTTATTCTTTATTTTATTTTTGGTCGAAAAATCCAAAAAAAAAAAAATAAAAAGAAGGAATCATTACTAAAGCAAAAAAATGTATAGAAGAAGGTTGAAAAAAATATAATATTATTCTGAAGGATTTTTGTATATACTTGAAACAAATTTACAGGTTTTTGATTCCATTAAAAATTATGAAAGAAATGAATCCTTATGTAGACATTATAATAACTATGTCAGTTAAGTATGCCATCTCGGTACGAATAAGTACCTATCTATATACAACTGACTGGATCTGTATAATTTATTTTTCTAAAATTGAATTTGTCCAAAAAATTTAATGCAATTTGATGGAAAAGTATTTTATGAATATTTGATTTAATTGAAATTCTCACCTATAGATTTAGTTTTGTAATTTAGGTGTTTATTAATTTTTTGATAGATTATTTGAGATGGCAATTCTAACTTATTTGAATTTATTACAAACTGCATATTCGATTTGCAGTATTCAATTCGGAATATTCATAAACTCAGACAATTTTCAATTACAACAATCTAAAAATATCAACGATGGTCGAATTTCGGAATAGGCAATTGAAAGTTTTATTTTACTTATTTAAACTGAAGTCCATGGTTAGATACTAGTTAGACTTAGTTGGAAAATCTATTAATACATAAATCCACCAAACATCAAGATTCAAAAATATAAATTTGGATTTTTGTAAGAAAGTATAAATCTTGAATTTATTAAATTAAAATCTGATTATTTTAACAAAATGTTATTCTTCACTTAAGGCTTTTGGGCCCAAGGTATAATTTACCCTCTGATACATTTCGAAATTTTTCTGGTTTGTATTTATTACTTTCATATCTTCTCTACTACATTTCATCTTCATTATTATCAGTTATTTTATTTTTTATTTTAAGCTAAAATTCTGACGCAAAAAGAATAACCGCTAAAATCGATTTCTGAAACATTTCCGTGGAATTTGAAAATTTTAATTTTTTTTCATTGGTTTTTCAATTAACGAAACTACAACACTTTGAATAGAGCTGAAAGGTTTAAAATTTAGTCAGCTAGAACTTGATTCTATTGTAGCACTAAGATAATATTGTCAGATTTATGCTTAGAGCAAGCACATCAGACGTCTATTACTATATGAAGGCTTGCTTCATTTAATTGTGCAATATTTCATCATACAGTAGGGTTAGTAAATCACCGCCACCTTTGATTAGAAAAATCTAAAAATAAACTAAACCAGATACATGCTGTTAGTAGAAGGGTAAAAGATATAAGTTAATACCTATGTTAATACCTTTATTAAAAATACTTCTTAAAATTAGGCCGAAAGTATCAAAACTAAAAAGAACAACAGTTGTTAGTTGATCTCAGTTTAACGTACATTAAAACGTAATCGGTTTTTAATAGTTAAAACACTTGGTTGTCGATTAAAAGAACTAGAGTTAGAGTTTAATTCACGGAGCATTTCAGTGACTGGCTCGAATCAACCATGGGAATAAGGTGGAAGTTACAATGGATCATTCCATGAAAAGTTCAATTCAAGTTCATTTTTTGAACACCAAGAAGCGAAATTAAATAATAAGAGACAGAGTGTAAGACCATTACCTCAAACACTTTCCAAATTGAGGATAATTTGACAATAATTGGCCACACGCTGGATGGTACAGTAGGTAGGTAGCGCCTGTCTTCCAATCGAAAAGTCCCAGGTTTGATTCCCGACGAAGCAAAAAAATGCTTTGTGGATTTTTCGACCTGGTCCAGTATCCTTTGTCATTGGGATAAAATAAATGATAAAAGTAATTGAAAGAATAATCTGGTAACTAATTAAATAAAATGGAGCTATTCTATTTAGGAAGCCTTAGTTCCTGACGATAGCAGTAGTTTTCCACATTTAATGAATTATAGCCAGTAATTTGATAAAAAAGATGCTCAAAATATTGTAGATAAACTTGCAGTACCGTACTTAATTAAGCACGAAAAGGTGATTGTACCTAAGCTACTGTCAAAAGCATATACCAGAAAATAATACGATAAGAATTTTTCCAAATTTAATGAGAGGTATTAAGGATTAAATAGCATGCATAGTGGAGAACCAAGTGAAGTAAAACATTTTTTTTAAATACTATTAGAACCTCATCAGAAATCTTTGTACTCCGTTAGGATCTAGAAATATATTGTTATTATTGAGATTTACTAAGTATATTTTTTACAAGGGCATTTCAATTAATGAAAGTTGTTTTTGAATAACTATCCAAATATCAAAAATAGCTATCATTAGCTATAAAAACAGAAGTCGAAAGATAGATTGCGAATATTATGTAAAACTTAAAAAATTACAGTCCCTATTAGTGATATAATATTTTTATTTTTCAACTGGAATACATTTTTTTAATTATAACAGCTGTTTCTCTAATAATCTAGGTTCTAGAATATTGATTGTGATTCATAAAATTTTGTTTACATTCTCTCTACCCAATAATTTAATTTCATCATTCTTATTTTTTTGTCTTATTTATTTCTAGATTCGTCTACGCCACCAAACCAGAAGTGACCTTTTTACAGTATAACCAAACGATATCAAATTAAATTACTGTCCAAAGTACGACGGATATTGTTAACTAAATTTATTAAAAATTTTTCATACAATTGAGCATCTAACTTTAAGAAAGAAGTTGAATTTACTGTAGGTATGCTACTGTCACATCTAACTTAGAACATATTTTTTATTAATATGGAATGAATCTAATTGGAGCTGGCAGACTATTGTACGTCATGAAGCAAGCACAACGAAACGATTACACCTACAAAATAGCTATACATATTATGTCAATTAACTACACGACAGAGATATTTATACTTTAATTTAATTTTGTAAAGTATCAGCTAAGCGCATATGAAACAAGCTATTAGCTGGTTAATATCAAATAGAGTAGAATGTCAGAATACTGTCATGGCTTATAAGACATATTTCATTAATTATTAAACATCTGTTAAAGATTGGTAAGGCCTGTGTTGGCAAATGCATATTCCGTTTACAGCAAAAGGAATTTTACTCTCACATTCTATTCGAATACGATGCTAAAGATCGCATCAGATATAAATATTTCCGGGTATACATATCAATTGGCCTGAAATTTTAATCAATCGAGCTGTGATGTACCTACTGTACATGTAGTACTGATCTACTATCTACAAATGTCGTCACATCTACCCAAAGCATCCATTTAAAAAAAAATCAAACAACCACATATTGATTCCGATGCACTTAACTATGCAATTTCTAACGGTGTTGATAAAAAAATAATTTGAATAATTAAATAATTTTAAAAAAAATAATTCTCATAATAGTTGTAATATATTTTTGAATAATTTTCTTTTACATTCAATTGAAAAATGACAAGCAAGAGAAGAATACATTATCTAACGACTACAACTACTTAAAATTGAAGAAGAAGACTGCATTTACTTCATAATTTTATTTTTATTATTTATTTTTAGACTAGATACGCCCTTTATTATTATTTACAAGGTATCATAGTTGTCATCTTCTTGCAAGGACATTCTTATATAAAATTTTCATATCCTCAGCGATTGACAGACGATAATATCAAATTACTAATCCTGTACTCGTTTTTTAACAAACATAATAGAAAATATTTTGATAGAAATAAAATTTTTTTTTGTTTAGATTCGCTTGAATTATATTGTAAATATATCTACGAGTATAAAAATAGAATGGATCAATTAGATTTCAATATAAGGATAATTTCATAAGGATTATTTTTCATTTTTTTTAAAAAACAACAAACAGATGGTAAAAATTATATACGTGAGAAGCCTAATATATTTTATGATATACAAAAAAGGACATATTGTAATGATGGGCATTGTGAAAATCAAATTTCATAGACGCTAATGACTGGTTGCAATTAGGAAAAAATTTAAATTTTTGATTTTTTGTTTCCATTTTTAATTTGTATTTAAAAATCAATGCTAGTTTCGATGCATGTGGTAGGTATTTAAAACGATTTTTCATAATTAATTAATTTCAAATTCTTTATTTTTATTGACTAAATTTTAATTTGGGTTATTTATTTATTTTTTTTTTTTTGTTAGAAACATGAAAAAGGACTATCATCTTCTTAAATAACATTAAAAAGGATAAAAGTATAAATTATGACTTTAAAATTTTATAATTTTGTCAGAAAAATATTTGGATTATGTATTTGAGGCACAATAAGACCGTATGTGATATTTGATTAAAAAAGAAATGGTGATTTTGTCATAGTGAAATTTATTATTATTTTTTATTGGATACAATTTAAATTATATACAATAGTAATTTATCAGCACTAGCTACCATGGCTATCGGCTTTTAGTGAAATTTGTTTTAACAATAGTATAATAAAGTTTGAGTTACATTTGTCTGCTACCTCTGGGTAATTTTAATTCTCAGAACTTTTTTTTTAGTGTTAATATTAATGTGTGAGTTTTGGTATTGTAAAGTTACTCATCTATTGTAATGTTGAATCACTGAAGGGATGCCTAGATCATTCTCTATGATGTTACTTGGGTTATTCAGCAGTATTTCAAGCACAGGTCTCACAACCTTGTTTTGGAAATGTCTGCAAATATTGCTATTTTAACTTCAACAATTGTCTAAAACAATAGTAATGCTAAAACTGAACGCAAACAAATTTGAAACTATTTTTTGATCAGGTTAGTTACAATATTAAAAAATACTGGAAACAATTTCCACATAAGAACCAGAAATAATGTAAAATTAAATTTAAAAAAATAGTAAAATATTTAGGTGTTAATTTGCATCAAAATTTAAACTATATTGTATATTCAAAACACTATATCCAAAGCAACCAAAGCATTCATGGCTTTGAAAAGACTCTTCTACAACAATAAAATCAGCAATAAAGTCGCATTTATTAGACCAATTATTTCAAACGCTGGACCAATATTTTTATTTATTTATTTTATTATGTACATATACATGAGACGGTAAGTCTCTACAAGAGTATACATGATAAAAATATGGTTCAACGTAAGAGCCAGCTTAATGGAAAATATCAGAAAATACTTTCAAACGCTGGACCAATATGGTTCAACGTAAGACCCAGCTTAATAGAAAATATCAGAAAACACTTGTACAAAGAACTTGTACATACCTACACAGAAAACCTGAAACTGATCACAAATAAATATTTGTACCGCACAGTTAAAAATACATAGATTCGAAATTTTGTAATAAAATTAATCAGAAATTATTTTAACGGAGCTCTAAACACAAAATAAAATGGTTTAATATGTAGCATAATATTACCATAATGAAGATTACATTAAAAATTATTTAAAAACGGGATTCATAGCACCCGAACATTTTATTTATCTACATTCTAAGGGTTATATTCAAAACCATGATCTTGTTTACCTTATCATCATCATCATAAATCAAATATATACATTATAATATACAAGAGCACGATTAGTGAAGGCACACTTTTCGTGATTTTCGTGTGCCTTCGTTTTTTTCTTTATTCAATCAATCAATAATGTAGGCTGTGGGGATCGAAATAAATTTTTATTTTAGCTCAGTTGGTTGAAGCATCATGTTAATATAAGAAATTTTTGTGAGTTCAATTCTCTTTTGAATCAAATTTTTTTAGAGGAGAACACAACTTCGTTGGAGAGATGAAGTATCGGCAGATATGAAAAAACTTCAAATCACCAACTGGAGAGATTCCGCTCGTGACCGAAATCAGTGGAGGACAATTTGGCATCAGGCCCAGGACCTTCAAGGTTTGTAGGGCCCAGCAAGTACGTAAGTACTTCCTTTTCAGATACACGAAATTTATTGGAATTTATATAATTTTACAGGTTAACACATTTTAAAGAAATGTATATTCACCATAACAAAAAAGAGATAACTGAAATGATGTGATATATTAATATGTTTATCGAACCTATATATTAAATTCTATTGTTCAACTTTATTTTACAGATTGTATATTAGTTAGTTTTAATAAAAAGGAATAACGGATATTTGATTTGATGCTTATAAGTATATACATACTAGAAAACTCCCTGGTAAATCTCCGCTTTCCAAAAAAAAGGAATTTTGCTGTGAAACGGCACAATAAACTGATTTTTAATGAATTTGAACATTTGATATGCTTAAATTATCTGAAAACAATGTATAGAATAGCAAAATATTAATAGCAAACCACAAAAACATAAAAATTGTTCAAAGTTTTAAGTTAATCTTTATAAAATTAATTCTTTTATTTAGAAAATAAAAAAGAATATCAAATAGAATGAAATTTTTTTACAAGACTTTATTAGACATCAATTTTCAGTAAGTCTTGCATTTGCAATATCAATCAATAAATCACAAGGTCAAATATTTCAAAGAGTCGGAATTTTTCCCCCTAAAACTACCTTCACCCATGGTCAGCTCTAAACAGCAATGTCAGGAGCGTCAGGACCAACAAAATCCACTGCCCTAAAAATTAAAATTCTAACTGGACCAAGACAAGGGAAAACTACTGACAGTCCACGGTGTAACTGAGAATATTGCATATCAGAAGGTTTGCTAGAATATTCCATTTTATTAAATTTTTTGTATATGATAAATTTTAAAATTCGCTCATAATAATTGGGAAACGGTAATGAATGGTACTAAGTCATAGTTATCATTAATTGTTTAATAACATTTTCGTAAACTATTTTTTTAATAATATTAACACAGTACATTTTCCCCATTAATGCGACAAATCAATTAATCGGTTAATAATATCAGTTATGGTATAGGGTTTCGGTGGCTTTAGTGGGTTAGCTAACTGGCTACGTGCGTGGTCTGTTTAGTATTTTTCGAGGCTTTCATCTTCCTTCGAAAAATAAAAAAAATTAAAAATAAATTAAATCTTATAAAAAATGTTAAATTATATCTGATAGTTTTGATATTTTATTTTATAAATAAAACAGTTAATTTTATAAAGATTAACTTAAAACTTTGAACATTTCTATTTTTATGGTTTGCTATTAATATTACTATTCTATATATTGCTGTCAGATATTTTCAATGTGTCAAATGTATTAAAAATCATTTTATTGTGCTGTTTCACAGAAAAATTGCTTTCTTTTGCTCGGCCGGGTATGTACTACCTTGGGGTTTCTTCAAGTTTTTATACAATATATATCCACTAGGGGCCCCTGTTGAGTAATTATATTTCAAGTTGAAGTCAAATTTAAAGTTTTTAAAAAAACAGTAATTTACGTACTGACATAGACTTCTGATTACAAAGCAGAAAGCACTCATGTTTTAATGAATAGCTTTGGTCTTTGGAATTAGTATGTTTTCGTTAAAAAACATAAATACCTCACTTCTCATTTTCTGTTTCGTTTCTACCTGTTTCTTAATGTATTTGGCGAATAAAAAAACCATATGATTAAAAAAATTTCAACTGTGTGCGCATTATTGTTTTATTTACAACTTACTTATTATATATTAAGAGTTTATTATAGAGAGGAGAGATTATTTTTTATTTGAGATGAATTTGTTTTTTTGTTTTTATTTGGCATATGTACGTAGATTCATTTGCAAATATATAATGTAAATTATAATAACTGATTTGTATCCTGATTGTTTATTATTTTAATAAGATCTCACTTATGCATAATGTATTTGCTGAATAATAAAATCATATGAGTACAAAATTTTCAACTGTGTGCGCATTTTTGTTTTATATACAATCTTATATAATAAATATATTAGAAGTTCATTAAGGAGTAGGAGAATCGAAATAAAATAAAAAGGTGTCTACTGCGTAGGACCTTAAATGCTTGTCAATTATAATTATAGATTTTTGATAAGGATGAATATATCAACCAAAATTTATTATTGGTGGCTGAATAATATCTCAATTCGATATATTCGAACTTTTTTTGTTGTTTGTATTTTGCCGTATTATTTTTTCTTTTGTTATTTTTACTTAGGTTACTTTCGGCCTTAGGTTTAGTATAATTTTTGTTATTAATTTAACATACATATTAATTTGATTTTAAAAAAACTTTCCAAAATATATTATATTAAATCAAACTTAGTAACAACAGTAATGTTTATAAGTACTGAAGTATGTGACGAAAAGAGCGTGTTAAAACTAAATAATTAAAAAATTAAATGCTTAAAATTTAGTTATAATAAAAAGTAGGATTTTTTGTAATTATTTTTTTATGGATTAAATAATTATAACGAAATAATGAAATAAAAAAATAAGAAAAAAAAAACATTTCGGGAGGAATATTATTTAAAAACGACACATTGATTTGCATAAAAGTGAAAATCAACCAAAAATGAAGTAATGGGTGGAGAAAAGTAAAAATTTTTAAATATTTTTAATCGATATTTATATTTTGATACAAACACTCAACAGTTAAACAAGCTCATCGTATTGTAAATGAAATAAATAACTCTTTTGAAATAAAACGCTTCTTTGCAGCTTTTCTGGACCATACTCGAACCTTTGACATGGTGCGGATGTCCATTGTACAAATTGAAGAAAAATGTACTATATAAAATATATGAAATCTAATAAAGCTAGGTACCTACAGAACAAATTCTACTACATTTGTTTTGAGTACGCCCAAAAATTTCCAAAAAAAAAATTAACCAAAAAAAATTATTTTTATTCATCCACTTTATTCAACATTCTTTACAATAATTCATCTAGAATGGTAGTTTTCCATAAAATCATATTTAATTTTATTTATTATTCAATATTCAATATTTATATAATTATTTTTTAAATATTCAAAACTTTGTTTTACAGTACATAATATGAAATATTAATACTCAATATTAAATTATGTATTCACGTTTTATCAATTTTAATTACAAAAATAGTACTAGTTCAATGGAGCACATAATGAAGAAGGGAAGAAAAAACACATGTAATCTTCTTTTTAGCAAAATACAATAAAATTTACATTAAAAATATTACTCAAAATAAATATCACTCAAAATTGTGTTATACGAGTTTGTATAATATTAGTGAAGACTTTTAGATAAATGTCAAAGTGGCAAATTAATACAAATAATAAATAAACAAGGAAATGAACAAAAAGCAAGTAAGTAATATTTAAGTAAATAATTAAATACATAAATATGATTTATACATTCCTTTTGATTGTAGGTTACAAAATGATGCCGATGAATATCTCTGGCTGATACTGATGCTGCACTTTTAGGTAAGTGTTTCATTTGTAATGTGTTAATATTTGATGTACTCCAAGTGAATTCTTTTCGTTTCTATTAGATGCTGGTTAATTCAATAGGATTGCAGTATTTGGAATTGATTGGATTAAACAACGTTAAAGTGGACTAAAAGTCAAGTGAAAATATCGATATTACAGTTCAATAGTAGAGAAATTAAGGAAAATAATGTAAAACGGGTAAATTCAAAATCAATGATGTTGGGCTACAAAAGAATTTCCTTTTTCAATATTCAAAGTAGTTCGAACTATTTTTAAATACTATATACTTTGTCTTTCTAGAGATTATTTATTTATCTTAGATAAATCTGTAGGCCAACTTTATAGGCTTTTTTCCCTTTCGAAATGTGGGACATTTTTATTCAATTATTTTAATTATTTGGTATATAGCTATTTTTATATAATACTACATATTTATATTATTTTTTTATTAATTATATATATTATATTTTTATTAATTATTAAATTATATTTGAACCGAAAAATTTTAATTAACGTGAAACAATAATTATAAAGGCAAGGACAACTAAAACCTAAACATATATCGAATTTTAGAAAATAAATATGAAAAATTCATATTATATAATCATTATTATCATTTGACAACTATACCTTTTATTATATTTAAAAGGTATATATAATCAGGTAACTATACCTGATTATATATTTTAACTATCTCCAGTTTTATACCTCCAATGGAATTCCTAAATCAATTTTGCTGTATAATATTTTGTTATCCATAAACTGTTAAACAAATCAGTTGTAATTGTGAAATTATAATTTCTTAAAACAGTATGAAATATACTGTTTACATACGGTTAATTAATAATAGTTTGTTTTATTATACTTATCTATAATTATAAAATATTATTTTGCAAGATTGGTAGAAAATCTGGCAAACATCATCAAATTTTTCAGCTTATAAGTATAGTTAAAAATAATATTTTAATGGTAATTAGCAGTGCGGTGTTGTTTTTATTTTTATTTAAAATTATGTTTGACAATTGGTTAACCAAAGCCCATGTTATTAATTTGTTGTAATAGTTAATAAGTTAGCGAACAACATATTATATTTTTTTTTTTTTTGTAGTTTTTGATAATTATAATAGTCGTCAATAATATTAATAATATATTTAGTGTGTATTTGTGCAGCTCGCGGTTGATCAAAAATGTTAATGGTTATGTTAAAAGATTGCTGGTTGAGTTGGTTAAATTTTGATTTACATATTATTATATTTTTACTAAATTTATATTTTATTTTCAAATTTATTTTGAATAGTTGTAACTTTATAATTAATAAGATAATATCAAAAATTATTAATATAGATAATTTTATATATTTTGAAATGTTTATTTAAAGCTTAAATTTATTTGAATTTTATAAGGTAATTTTAAATTTTTATTTACATAAATTTGAAATAAAAAATAATTTGTGGCACATAGATATTTATTAGTAAATAAAATAATGTTACGTAATAAATATTTTTTTTTATAGTATAACCAATTTAGAAACCTATTTCAAAAACAAAATTAATCAAGAGGTTTTTGAATATCATATTGTTAGATAAATTCATTTTTGGTACTTAAATTTTTTTTTATTTAAATTAAAAAATTTAGTTCCCATAACAATTTGTGAACTTTTGAAAAAAGGTATTTTTTATACCTATCATTCATGATGAAAATATTTCAAATTTAATTTATTTATTTATTTATATAGAATACATAAAAAGACATAATTTTGTCAATGAGTTTGTTATATACATTTTACTCAATTGGCATTTTAACTATTTTGCATTGTACTATATGATATTAGCATTTTAAAGTCGGTAGCACTAACAATATAATATAGCGTTGATTTATTAATAAATAATTTCATTTATGATTTATGTAAATATTATTGTTGTTAAATTTTACTAACTTGATGAATTAGGACCAGTATTATGCCAAAAATTAATATTGATTAATAAACATATATTTTGAATTCGATTACTATATAGGTAATAGTACAGTTTCTGGTTTGATATCAGTTAACAGATTTCTTATTTAGATCATTTATTGAGTGAACAAAGTTTATTTCAAAGCCTATGAATTTCAAATTTTTAATTGCTTTTTTTTGACTTTTGTTTTGCGCAATTTGCAATTTTTTAATATGACTAGCTGCACAATTTCCCCAGGCTGGTGCTACATATAGCATTATTTGCTGAAAAATTACCTTAATAAGTATCAATTTGTTTTCTGTGGATAAGATTGATTTTCTGTTAAAAAGGGAATACACATACAACATGCGAGTATGTTTGTTAACTTTATCAACAGTGATAGAACTTTGCTTTTGAAAGGTTAGCCTTTTATTTAAAGTAATACCTAGGTATATTTAATAGTATCGGCCCAGTTAATTTCGTCATTTTGCATTTTTAATGGTATAGAAGGTAGAAGAGAGGCTTTCCTTTTTTTCGTAAAATAAAAAGATACTGTTTTTGAAGCGTTAATTTTTACTATCCATTTTGCATAATATCTAGAGAGTTTATTGAGTGGATTTTGTAGGTTCGTTAATATGTAATTGGGATTAGGCCAGCAGAGAAAATTGTAGTAGACACTTTTAATTTATCAAGCAAGCAAGAGTGCCACACAGTGTCAAAGGCAGAGTTTATATCAAGCGCTACAATGCCAATAAATTTGCGTTCTTCTAACTTGAATTTATTGTAATTTTGGACACGTAAAAGAGGGTGCATGGTACTATGCTTTACCCTAAATCCAAACTGCTCGTTTGGAAGAATTTTTTTAGCTGAAATAAACTTTTCCAATATGGTTTTTATGAGTTTTTCAAATATTTTTGAGAAACTGGATAATAAAATGATAGCCGAAAGCTACTTAACTCCTCCATCTAGTTTTAAGCAAGAATTTTTAATCAAATTAGATATCTTTTTACGTTTAGTGGTAATTTTTTATACACAGATTAGGTATGTGATCTGAAGCTGCCTTTTTAGTTTTTAATTGGGCAAGTAGTTCATTGACAGATTTCAGTTCAATTTGTTCAAAGGATTCTATTTCAGCTTGATCAATTTTGCTTACAGAATCCTCCACCATAAGACTTGTATCATAGTCACTTATATAGTTATTCACGCAACGTGTTTGTTATAAAAAATTTTGGCTGGGGCATTTGCTTTATCAATATTCGTGTAAAATATGTTACTGTCTTCCCTTAGAGTACCTATAAATTTATTTTTATTTTTTAAAACTTTTGAAATTTTCCAAAACGGTTTTGAAGATTTTTTCAAGTGTTTAAGGGTATTAGACAATTTCATATTCCGATACTCGTTTATTCCATATTTTAATAAATTACTGAAGTGTTGTAATGGAGCATATAAATAAATTAGAAATTATCCTAAGTCAAATTTCATAATAATTTTATTGCAAACCTAAAGTGTTCCAACGAATCTAAAGCACGTAAGTCAACCGAAATTTTATTTGAAAATACTTAAATCTTCAAATGAATCGATAAAGCTTTCCGTTGAAACCTGGTACTTTTCGGTTGAAAGGCAGGCGCTTTACCTACTGCGCCACCCAGCATGTAACTTAATTTGTAATTTGATATTCAAACGGTAATGTCAGTACAATGAATATTTTTATTTTATTTATGCAAATGAACATACTTTCGTTGCGAGGTAATATTCAATTAACAAGCGTTGATTATCATTAGGAAATGCTTTTTTTTTTAAATTTGTATTAATTCCCGAAGAAGTGTTTCATCATCACGATATAAAAATAACGCAAATTCGGTACACAAGAAATACTTTATAGTCAGCATATGAAAATGTGGCATAATACCAAGCAGGAACATATCTCATCATCAGTCCATCGAATAACAAAACAGAATTAATTGAAATTCAAAAATATTTTAATCTGAAGAGTTAAATGCATAAAATTAATGTAGTATTATATAATATTTTGGCTTTTCTGTTCATTGTCCGTACCACATTTGTAGCTTATCACTAAATATGAAAAACCCTGAAGAATATTATAATAATTTTACCATTCCGAAATTGCTCACATTAAATATTGCTTCTGTTTGATAGCATTAAGTTATATCAATCGTCTATTTTAAAGTCTATTTAAATTCAAATTTTTAATTAATAGATACTGTTTTAAATTTTGAACTCAATTAATGTCATAATTATTACTATACTCTTATCATCATTTGTATTTAAATTTTTCCTAAAGTGAGATAATTAAAAATAGGAACCGCGTTAAAATTTCTGTTTTATAAAATAAAGAAGGTGTGTATAAATTTTCGACTGAATACCAATATTTTTATCATTTTTTGATAAATATTTTATAGTTGACTTCTTTCGACTTACAGTGTCAGAAAAATTCACTATTTCTGACAATCTAATCAAATTTAGTAAACCATGTCAAAAACAATATTAAGATAATTGAATAGAAAATGCCAACCCCAAAATTCTTTATAATAATTATGATAAAATTTTTACAATTAACCAAATAAAAGAAAAATTATTATCTTATTGAATTTCATATTTTCTTCCCGGTTTTTTTTTTACTTTTTCCTTAATTAATTACCCCTTTGCTATAATTCTCATCATTCTATTTTGAATAAAAAAACACAAATGTATTATTAAGATATTAAAATTAAAATTTATTTAGCCCACCCTAGTCTTTACCTGTCATTAAATATATGAAAATTTAGACATCATGATAATTAATGAGTTTCCCGGTAAGTCTAGTAGATGACTACCTTATTTGTTTGAAAGAAAACATTCGTATAAATTAAAGAATGAGAATTTGAAAATTTCCAAAATTCTGAAAGAGTTAAAATTATAATGATTGAAAAACCTAACCTAGAAGAACGTAAAACAGAATAAACAAAATAACAGTTATAATTTTTTTTAATTTTTTTTTTTTACCTGTTCGTAAAATATGTAGATTTAAGATGACAGGTGGTTGCATTTTTATGCAAATTTTTCATTCCCAAAAAAATATTTTACTTTTTATTTAATTTTAATTTTAAATAAATTAAAATATTTTTTTTTCGCTATCGTTTCATAACAAAAAATAGGTTCTAGAATAATAATATAGGAACCTAAATTTTTTTTCCAATTAATGGAATAGATACAAAAATTTGGTTCACTAATTTTAGTAAAATTTTTTGGAATATCACTAACCTTTAACTGATGATAGAATTAAGGTAGTTATTTCTATAAATTGGATGTGTTGATGGTATATTTTAAAAATATGATGTAAGAATCTAGGTAAAACTGGTTAATTTTTGAAAATCATTTATCTTTTTATCTAAATGATAAAATTAATAATTAATGTTCATTATTATCTCTAATTTTTCCAATAGTGATTTGTCCGATTTTTAGTTGGCAGACTATGTTTAGAGTAAGAGAAAATTTGCAGTGGTATAATAATAGACACACTTTAACTTACTATGAGCGAGAACAGAGTAACGGCAATGTGTATTACATTTAAGCGTTCAATTTTATTTAGTTAAACATATTTTGTCCAGATTCTTTTAACCCATTTTCTATTAGTGTGTCCATATTTTTTTTTTTTTTTTTTTTTTTTGCGTGGATTGGTGGGAATCTTCATAGACACAATGAGCCCCGTAGCTTCCATTGTGTGCCAGATTTTTACTGACTAAACCACACCCCTCCCATTAATACTAGTCCAACGGACTAACCATTAATTTATTGCTATTTTGATTTTCTTAAAGAAAAATTTTACGAAATTCTATCGTATTAAATCTAGTGGCTTAGTTCTTTTAAGCCTTCTGACATCATTTTGATTATCTAGCAATTGAGTGGCCTCAACGTTAACATGTCCCTCCAGACGAGCTATATGCTTTGTTGCATATCTTTTTATTTCATTTTCTATGCAAGGAATTTCTAGATCTCTGTGCAAATCACTGTTGCGAACATACCAGGGGGCATTTACCATGTTGCGCAAGACTTTATTTTGGAACTTTTGTATACAAAGTACATGTGTTTGTTTGGCACATCCCCATATTTGTATGCCGTACAACCATATTGGTTTGAGTATCTGATTATATAACAAAATCTTGTTATGTATAGGTAATTTAGAATTACGACCTAAGAGCCAGTACATTTCTCTATACTTATTTTCAAGCTCAAATTTTTTCTTTTTAACGTGCTCTTTCCATCTAAGTTTGACATCTAATGTCATTCCTAGGTATTTAGCATTGTTTTCTTGGGGTATATTGACCCCATTCAGATTTACCAATGGTGGTTGATTTTCTAATTTTTTATTTGTAAAATTTACATGTACTGATTTTAACTCATTGAGTTTAATTTTCCATTTCTTTGTCCAGAGGTATAGCTTGTCGCTTGCTCTTTGCAATTTAATTGTAGCCTCGTCAATATTTGATCCTACTGCCATCAACGCAGTATCGTCAGCGAATGTAGCTACAGTTATATTTTCCATTTCTGGTAAATCATTGGTGTAGAGCAAATACAGTATGGGACCCAGAATACTACCTTGAGGCACACCCGTTTTAATATCTCTAATAGTAGAATACTCTTCGTCTTGTTTTATTCTGAATAGTCTGTTTTCTAGATATGATGAGAGTATATCTACGTATTGTTTAGGTAACATATTGTTTAGTTTATTTATTAAGCCTCGATGCCATACTTTATCAAAAGCTTGAGCTACATCTAGAAATATGGTAGAGCATACTTTCTTTTCCTCTAAAGCTTTTTCTATTATGTCTGTTATTCTATGAATTTGATCGATTGTCGAGTGCTTAGATCTAAAGCCAAATTGATAATTTGGAATCAGATTACTATTTTCTATGATCGGTCTCATTCGAATCAATAATAGTTTTTCAAATAATTTTGATACTATTGGTAGTAATGATATTGGTCTGTAGGATTTGACCTCATTTATGGGCTTACCTGGCTTTGGTATCATAATTATCTCTGCTATTTTCCACATATTCGGCACATACCTTATTCTTATAGCAGCGTTTATAATGCGTGTTAGCATTGTTATAGCTTTTTTCGGAAGTTCTTTCAGGACTTCCGATGTAATTAGATCAAAACCTGGAGCTTTTTTATCTCTGAGTTTTTTAATTTGTTCCACTATTTCACTCTCTGAAAATGGTGATATAACATTTTCTTGCCAATTATTATTTTCTTCAGTGAGATCATCCGAATCTGTCTCGTCTGGACAAAAAAATTCTTCAAGATGATCTGCGAATGTTTCAGCTTTATTTTTATTATCTCTCGCCCATTCACCGCTTTTTATTCTGATTGGCGGGATTTGAGAGATCGAGGTTTTTGTACTCTTTGTTGCTTTCCACAACGAGTAGTTATTTTCTCTTTTAGCTGATAAATTTTTTGTATATTTTTCAAAATTTTCATTTTTAAGATCTTTAATTTTTCTTTTAAGATTCTGAGTTAATCTATTTAGCACAGTTTTGTCTGCCGGATCACGCGATTGTTGCCATCTGCGTCTAGCTCTTCTTTTTATTTTTATCATATTTAATATTTCTCTAGGGTAGTTGAATCCTACCGATTTATATTCACAATTTTTTGTATTATTCCATCCAGCATTTTGAATAATTTTAATAAAATTTTCTACTTCAGAATCTATATCACATTTGGATTTTAGTTTTGTTTTTATGTTTATTTTGTTTTCTATTTCTTGTTTAAAGCTAGCCCAGTCAGTTGTCTTGTTCGTTAGCAGAGGTTTCGACTGTTTCTTAATAACCTTTTCATATAGATTTAGTATGACTGCAGAGTGATCTGAGTCCAAATCATGGTTATCTTCTAGCTTAATATAATTGGGTGAACTTTTTTTTGTTATATAAAAATCAAGCAGATCAGGAGTTTTATTTCTATCAGTTGGCCAATAGGTTGGCTTACCGGTAGATTGGTAAATGCAGCCTTTTTCTTTTATAGCTTTTCTTAGCTCTCTTCCTCTCGTAGAGGTTACTCTAGACCCCCAATCTATGTGCTTGGCGTTGTAGTCACCTCCCAGGATAAATCTATCGCCAAGTAGTTTAAGAATTTCTTCAAACATGTTATTCTTTATGTTGTATTTGGGTGGACAGTATAATGCACCGACACAAAGGCTTTGTTTAACAGACATAATTCGTAGCACGATTAGTTGGAATTCATCTATTTCTAGACTAAGTTCCTCGTGGTGCTTAATATCTTTCTTTATTAAAATTGAGCTACCACCTCTGGGTGTATTACTCGGATGGTTTGCGCTGTAGCATGTATAGTCATTTATTTTAAGCGATGACTTATCTGTCATATGTGTTTCTGTCAAGAGACATACATCAATATTTTGTGTTCTCAATAGAATTTCCAAATTATTTTTCTTGTTCAGAATACCATTGGCATTCCACGTGACTATACGAAGTGCGTTCTTAACCATGCCTTGCGGATTTATTTTTTGATGTATACATATATATTTCATTATGTTTGTTTTCTAATGTGCATAGTCTTGTTGAGATTTCATTCATTGTTTTTATCATATTTTGCATCATCTGCATAATGGTATTTTCAGTCAACTTTTGTGTAGAAACTTTATTTTGTTCTTTCGGGTTTCTTTTTTGACTTAGGTTATTTTGTGTTACCTGTGAATATGATAAGCCTTCTACGACTTTTTTAGACGTAAAAGTTTTAGGTTTCTCTGAAGTTTCAATGCAATTCTGTTTCTGTGCCCTAGGTTGCCTAGGTTTTGTCTTTTGTTTTTCTTGTCTATGTTGCATTTGTTTTGGGGCATTTTTTTGTAGCTTCTTTCTTTTTTGCAACTCTCTAGCCACCTGGCAACCACGATAACTCGCTGGGTGTGCCTCAAGGCAATTAGCACATTTAGGCTTAATATTTTTTTTTTCTTTGCAAGAAATTGTTAAGTGGGGACCAGCACATTTAACACACTGAGCTAGACGCTGGCAAAACTTTTGTGTATGGCCAAATCTTTGGCATCTCTTACATTGAGGAATGGTAGTCGTTTTACGAATAGCCTCCATTTTAACCCTCATGTGCTGGATAAATTCAATTTTGAATATTTTGTTTATATCTTCGGAGTTTTCGAATGTTAGCATAAAGAGAGGAAGACGTACCGTAGATTCTTTGTTATTTTCCTTTTTCTTTATTATTTTATTTGTGACTTCTAAAATTTTGAAGCCTCTATCTTTCAATTCATTTTTTATATCTTCAGGTTGGCATGACGGATGTAAATACCTAACCATTACTTTAATAGGCCTGGTGCTCTTATTTTCATAAGTGTGCCATTCAATATTGGCTTCATTTATTGCCTTAGTCAACTCTCTATATTCTTTTTCTTCTTCAACATTAATTTTTAGTTGTTTATTGTTAAGCATATTAACTTTATATTTAATATTGCTTTCTTTTAATTTTTTGTTTATTTGAGGGTATTCCACTACATTACTAAGTATAACTGGAGGAGGTTTACCTTTTCTTTTACTTTTACATTTCGCAACTTCATTTATTTGCACATTTTTCTCTACTTTGTCCGCAACATTTTCTGGGCTTAAAGTAGGTGATTTTTCTGCTTTTCTTTTTTTACAGATTCTTTTGGTTTTAAAGATCCAGTCGGTTTCTCGAGCTAGTTCTTCATCATCTGTATGAAATTCTTCAGCAGTTTTTAGTACTACTTTTTTAGTAGACATGTTTTGTGAATTTTTTAGTATCACATTTTCTTCTTTAATTATGCAGAGTTCATTTTTCAATTCCCTGCATAAGATTTCTAATTCTGTAACTCTGGCATTAAGTTGATTATTTTTTGCCTCAAGTGCCTTTTCGTTATTATTACCCTCGTCGGGGTTTCTATATCTGTCTTTTTGGGACATGTTTTCGTAGATATTTTGAGACCCTGCTGGAGGTGTTCTCTGGACCCCAGATTTTCTTCTGAATGGGTCAATTAAAGCAGCTCTGCTTTCGTGGTTTTGCAATAAGTGGTCTCCCCCAGAATCCGTGAGACCTGCCTCGAAAGAGGGTGGATTTTCCAGAAGATCTGGATTACCACCTGGGGTATACAATCTTTGAGTTTTATTCATTGCATACTTTTTTTTTTTTTTTGTTTTAATTCGGAGTTCCATCTCCTAGCCTAAGGATAATATTTCCCTTGTACAAGGCGGTACCTTTTATTCCTGCCGTCCCTCTGGGATCAGTCGCAGACCAGAAAGCCGCCCATTCTGGGTCAGTCGCTTCTGGATTTTTCTAGGCTTTTAGTGGACTTTTACCACAAGCATGCCTTACTGCGGATATTTCGTACCCCAACCCGCCGGGGAAGTGTGTCCATATGGCAACAAAATTTCTATATATTTCCAAATGTAACGTAAATTATTAATTAAGTAATATTTTTTTAATTATTGCATCATCTTTTATTACTCACTGATAATAATATTTGTACATTTTCTTTCAGTTTAGTTTTGTGCTACTAGATACTAGCACGATGTTCTTCTTTGTGTGGTTCATAATTAAATTGCAAAAAAATTATATCAAATAAAAGGTAATTATTTGTAATTAACTTACTCGGCAAATATTCAATAACAAAAAAAAAAAAAAAAAAATGTGCTATTAATGTTAAATATGTTAGATAGCAAATAAAAATAATTTTTTTTTCATAAAAATTTGAATTTATAAACACAAAATAAACCTGTGATTTCGTGTTGCCATATGGATACTGTAGTAGAATCTAAATACAAATTTTTTTTCGATCGTTTACTAAATCACTTACTCTCAATCAAATATTGAATGCATTGTATGATGATGATGATATCAATGAACCGATATGTATTTAGTCACGTGATGTTGCAGATTTTGCAGATGAGGATTCTACTGATGAACTTGAAGCTACTACACAAAATTTTGCGTGGAAGACAGCTTCGTGCAGAATTGATATTGTGAAGAAGTCAGTGATAGTTTTACAAGAAATATTAAGAGGCTGAAGATACAAAAGATTGATATACAATGGAAATTGGGGGAATCCATAACTTCTTCAGCTATGTTTCCAGAGCAAAATCAAAGAAATACAACAACTTAAGTCCAGTCGAGTTATTTGAATTATTTTTCGATAACAACATATTACAAAATTTAGTAGACCAAAGCACACTTAACAAAAAATTGGTCAGATCCTAAAATTTCCTTTGGAACAATTAAAAGCAGTTATTGGCATATTAATTGTATCTGGGTACAACACACTGCCAAGTAAAGCTCATACTGGTCATCAGGAAATGATTTGCAAAACAAAGCTTATTACGAATCAAAGCGTAGAAATAGATTTGATATACCATCTTGAAATGTTTTCAATTCCATCCAAATAGCAAGTTACATGAATAATAAATACATAAAGTTGTGGCCACTGGCTAAACACTTGCAACAAAAATTTATGGAACACTTTGTTCTTAGTTAAAATATTTCACTTGATGAAGCCATGGTTTAATATTTTTTGAGAAACACGGTTGTAAATAATCTATTAGGGACAAACCAATAAGATTTTTTACAAAATATGGTGCCACAATTTGTCATCTGGATATGTAGTTGACTTCGGTCTCTACTAATAGTAGAACTACAATTAAAATATGAGAGGAACTGATCGTATGGATCAAAACATAAACATCTATCGGATCGGAATAAAAGCAATATGGTTGTGGGTATTATTTAGGGTTAATATGGCCAATTTGTAGCATCAATCCAAAATGCATGACAGTTAGATCGATTGAATGGAAGTGATGAAAGAAAATCTAATATTTAAAGAAACTCTTAAAGATCGATTGGGTAACTAAAAACATATACCATCAGAATTGAGGAGTTCTGGTGCATTAAAGTCAGCACCTTATTTCACTTCGTTCATCATCCAAAACAGGAAATTATAAATCTAAGTGGAGGTTTCTTTTTATGATTTTCTTTCAGATTTTCTGAAAAACAAACAAAGAATTGAGGAATAAACCATATTAAATCGACTACTATATTTCAAAAAAGTTGGCCCATACCTGTTTGTATTTTAAATCTGTTGCAGTTTGACATAATGATTTTTCTCATTTTTCCTATAAAAATATAATCTTTTATAGACAGTAATTAATTATTAAGATTTTTATATTAAGGTATTACTATCCCATATACTACCTATTTTTAGTTATTAAGATTTGAGAGTGTTACTGACAATGTTGCTTCAGACAAGTAATATCGAATAAATAAATTGAACTAAGTATGGGAGCCAAAACTTACTACCAAGTGGATATAACTACTAAAAATTTGATCGTGATGTTTTTTTCAGCCCACGGTTACAGATTTTTTACACAGCCCATTAATAGCATAATTAATTTTACATTTCAATATGTATACCAAAATTATATTATTAATTGCATAACTGCTAAAGACTGACAGCTTTACGATTTTGGAAAAAAAAAACAAGCCACTCAATAAAAACTTTCCAAAGGAGAGGAAAGGAATTATGTGGTTACAACATTATAATTGACACATCCGACAATTATTTAACAATTTCTGGAAAAACATATTTTATTTTATTTTACTTTTTTTATTTATCTCAAATTCATTTAAAAGTTACAATTCAATTATAAAAACATTTTTTTCTCTTAAAACATTTTTTGAATTAATTATCATTTTAAAAATTTATTTCAAATTAAAAAAAAAAAAAACAACACCCAAATTGAACAAGCAAAAAACAAACAACGTCACTTCGCTTCTTTGAAGTATGTATATCTTGTCTTTTTCTGGACTATTTAACAAACTAAAAAGAATTACCAACAACAATAAAAATAAAAAAACAAATTATTTTACAATAGTCATAATTTGTTTTTAATAATTTTTTTTTTGTCTGTGGTTTTTTTTTTAATTTTTGACTTTATAATTTTTTCAACCTTTTTACAACATCAGATTTTATTTTTTTTTTTCGGGACGTTCTATGATTTATTCATTTTACCTGTCATAATTATTCATAACTAATTTGCATAGGTTGTTGCTACTTCATCTATATAGCTGGGCACAAAATATTCATATAAAAAGTATTATTTTCTGAATTTTTTGGTTGGCAGCATGAAGTCATCATCACCAAAAAAAAAAAAAAAATATTTCTAAAACTAACAAACCCAACAGACTGTTTGATGTTGTTTGATGCGGTGACTGAAGTCGTTCAACTAACTAATATTACATTGCTACCGTCACTTTATATAAGATCGTGTTCCAATTTGTGTTTTGTTTTTTTATTCACTAGGGATTCTCCTCATATACTCTTATAATATAGGTATAGTGGGGTATCTTACATTATAATATTATTTAAAGTTAAGATAATAATTTTACAGTACTAAAAATCAAATAATATAATTAAGATGTGTATTGTGATGATGAATATCCCACGCAGTATGATGGACATAAAATGAGGTCATTGAAAAATCTACTGAAGCAGAACAATGAGTGTTGGTCACTTATAGTGTTTATAGTAATGATAAATATGGTGTTATTTTCTTCTATTTCAAGATAATTTAGAATAAAATTGATATATTTTAGAGTGAACAATAAAATAATAGCTTAGATTAAAATTACAGTGTTGCGAAGAATAATATTTACTACTGTATAAAGTAGTGGGTTGTACTAGACGAATTGTCCGATAATTAAATCTGACTATTTTATACAGTTTAAAATTGTACTGTAATGTGTTTTCGTTTTTTTTTTTTATATGACAACCGCATGTAACTCAGTGTTTCACTTATCTCATATGCCTCATTCTAAGGTAATTATGATCATTCAATTCAGTTAATAAATAAATATTTAACTTGTAATATCATTTTCATTTACAAATTAAATTTTAAAGTACCTACAAAATGCTGCCGGGAAATATTTTTATTTTTAACTTGAAAATAAATTAATGAACTAAAACAAACGATCTTTGCGAAACAAACATAAGTTGAATCAATTAAAAATATTAAGAATAGCATTTCCTTTGGTTGATTTCAAAACACAAAAAAAAATTGTAAGAATAATAATTGACTGAATAAAAAAGACTGTCGAAACAAAATCACATGTTAAAAATATCCCAGCCCACTCCAAAGTGAATGCATAGGGAACAAAATTGAAAAAAACTTTCAACCATCAAACAATAGATTTGATTGCTCCACTAAGCGAATTACAACATTCTGAGTTATGAAAATTCAGACTTTTGAATTTCTAGGCATGAGGCATGAATATAGAGCTTAAAAAATTTCCAGTTTAGTAACTCAAAATTTTCCAAACTCACAATTATTGTTCAAGAACAGATTCCCAGTTCATATCAGAAAACTCCATAATCTTTAGTTTTATACAATTTTTGTTCTTCCAACGATCGAGGTAAAAACAATCGCAATCGATCAAAATATTTGCGCGTAAATTTAGCGAAACCAAATTAAAATTTTCTATTGTATCTACTACATACATACGTATATTCGTATATACATGCATACGTATATCTACATGAAAAAATTAACTATAATGTTTTTTTTTTTAATTATTTTAATTTATTGGAGACGTTGGGTTTAATGTTCAATTCATAGATTAAATCAGATGATTAAGGAAATCCAGCATCATTAAATCCGATGTCAGAATACTAACAAGGTTCATCACAGAACGCAGTCTTTTTAACAGACATAAATTCAAGATTAACGGGCCAAACATAGACAGGTACGGATTCTGCTCACAAGAAGAGGTATCCTCCTTTCACCTTCTATTTCAATGTTATGTTATAGCACGCAGAGGATAAACATAAATATTTAATTATATGATTTTCCAATATACACAACTTCTGATTCAAAAATTAACATTACTGTAATATTAGAGTTCGCCAAGGACATAGAACTGCAATTTTGAATAATCAAACGGGGAAGTTTAATATATTTAAAAATATCTCCTCTTACATAGAACTTATATAGAACTTCGATCTTTAAGAAAAAAAGTCTCCTAAAAAAGTAAATGAGTTAAATTGAGTTAATATTGAATAGAAATGTAGTCGAAATAATTTATATACGTTATAAAATGTGCTATTTGACTTCAGGGCAGATTTTGTTTAATCTAAACCGTTTTGTTTTTATAGTTGAAAAATACAACGGCTCAAATTCCTAAGTAACCAATTATCAAAAATTTTTCTGATATACAAAAATTTAAAAATAAAACATTTACAGGTTAAAAAGATATTTTCATCTATATGTGTATTATGTCTCTTTATAGTATTTATTCCTGTCTATTTATAGTATTTATCCCTGAAAATAAAATTTTTGACATAAACCCCGCTTGCGCTCAATTGTTATCAATTCAGTTATCAATTCCATTCAAAGAAATATTACCATAAAATTTATAACGAATTTGCTCTTAACTGTTTCAAAAATATTTATAAATAAATTATGTTATCTGGTAGCATAATATCTTTAGTTATATATCTTCCTCATTTAAGGTTGATTTCATAAAAAAAGAAAAAAAACAAAAATAAAAAATAAACAAACACTTCATCTATATCTAAAGATATATTTTGTATTCCACAAAGATCATCAGACTAAAAACTATATTCTTTTGAACATATTTTTTTTAACATATTTATTTTCAACTTGAAGAAATTGTACTTTAAACTAGATAATATAGAACAAAGATATAAGTATATATTGTAGATATGTATAGACGAAAATATCTGGCATGACTTTGCATAATTTTACAGTTGTTTTCGTTTTTTTTTTTTTTTTAGTATTCTTTAACAACATTTCAATCTACATATTATTAGATAGATGTGCGAGTATAATTTTTAGCTGTTAAAGATGAGTTCAAAAATTATTTCCATCTTTTCATCATTATCATCATTTTCATCATTATGGACTTTTGTAAAAACAAAAAGAAAAACAGTAAAATAAAATAAATAAATACGGAAGGTCAAACTTAGTTATTTAAAGAAAAAAAAAAATATGAAAATGTCTTAATTTAACAAAAAATTGTTTTCTTTTTTTATATTTTTTGTGAAAAAACTTTGTTTTTTTGGAATTTTTTTCTTCCACTCTTTAATTTGAATGTCTCATTAACATGTAAGTACGATAGTGGACGCCATTCTAATTCCAATTCAATTTTAAAGATTATGATGTTGAGACAAGACAATGATAATTGTTTATTTTAGGTGATTGTTGAGTTGATTTTTTAATTATTTTATTTATGTTCTACTTTTTTCGAATTTTAAAGATGAAATCGTTAGGGTTTACATTTAAAGATATACAAGATATGAAGGAACTAAATTAGAAGTTGATTATTTAAATTTAATAAATAATATGTTTTTAAAAAATTAGTTTTTTTTCAGACCTTTTATCTATTATAGTAGTAGACGACGCTATTCTTCAGTAAATATTAGAATTCAATTTTCCAATTTTCAAGACATTAAAAAAAATCTCAAATCTATTAATAAAGAACTTAATTTTAGTACTACTATTAAAAACTTAATATACAATTTTACTTTTCAACAAAAACAAAAAAAAATTTTTTAATTTATTTAGTGAGTCTGTTGCAGACCAATTATAGGTCATTTCCGGAATGTGGGTTTATATAACAAAAAAAAAAAAATTATTTTTATTACATTTTATTATCTAACCTAAGTACTAAAAATTAACTGGAACAATGGTTCTTTATTAGAATTTGCAAAAAGACGTAATGAACACCCAAGCTGTGTTTTTGGTATATTGTTTGTGTTGGGCCAGACTTGAACTACTAATTAATGTACTTGGATTTTGTTTTTAAATTTTTAATTTCAATTAAACTATACCTACGATAAGGCTTATTCTCCTCTGCTCTGTGTTTATTGATATAACCAATGCATTTTATGATGTGGTTGATCATGCTATTTTAATGCTAAAGTTATTCAACATTTTTCTTTTTTCTAAATTTAAAAATACACATTCTAGGTATTTGGGGTAGAAAGTGTTGTAGAATATAGTGTATTACTACAAAATAGTAATGATATAAATTTGAAATCAACAAGAAAACGTATATCTGATCAAATGACTTGAAATGATTTTATAAATAAAAGGCGTCGTGAGAAGTGTAAATATGAACAAAGAGGAACGAAACGAGAAGAACGCAAATTAGGACTAACATGTACTTCAAAACACTGCATAACGGAGCATAAAAAGACAAGAGCTCCATAATTATTTCTGGTCGAAAATGTCATAGGAGCAAAGAAAGGTTTATGTGTCGTCGTTGAAAGAGATGATACTAAGAGGAAAACAATATCTTCTAATTCGTCAAGAAGAAAATCGTCTTTTGTATATAAAATTAGATCCAATGACGGTAATACTCTTATAATATGTAAAAATATGTTTTTGTCAACCTTTTCTATTGGAGAATGATGTATCAGAAATTGGGTCAATAATGGTTCAGAAGCAGGAATGCATATTTCTCACGATTTACGTAACGGCAAAGGAAAAAGCTCTAAATATGAAAATGAAGAAAAATAATTTTTAATAAAATTTTTTGAAGCTTCCATAACACTACTGCAGAAGCCGTTCTAACAAATTATATGTAGAACCGACTTTTAAAAACACTTTCAACAACTTGTATGAATAATATAAAAATCGTTGTGACATTAATGAAAGTTTTGGCAAAATAGCAAAAGTAATTAATTTGGGTTTCTCGACTCCTAAAAATGACATGTCGCTGCATGTATCAGCTATAGCAAAAAAAAATTTAAGTTAGGGGCTATACGATATGCATATTGAAAAAAAATGAAGCTCGTTTCCAAAAAGAAATATATAAGGCTAAAGGCGAAAGAGGTGAATGTGTTGTCTTAATCCAAGATTTGCAATGTTAAGTGCTATTGGTTTGACAAAACAGATGCTGATCTGACTTCAAATACTTTTTCATCATGCTTAATATATTATTTAATGGAAAAGCATTATGCAGCAAAAGAAATAATTATTTGGAGCAAACAATTGCGTGTACCAAAACAAGAAATCTATATTAGCAAATGCTTTACTAAGATATTCTATGGAACATGATGTAGTTATATATCAAAAATACTTAGAAAAAGGACACACGCAAATGGAAGTTGATTCTGTACATGCCACAATACACGCTGAGTGACGCAGTAGGTAGAGCGCCTGCCTTTCAACCGAAAGGTCCCGGGTTCGATTCCCGACGAAGCAAAAAAAAAAATGCTTCATTGGTTTTTCGAGCTGGTCTAGTACCCTTTGTCATTGGGATATAATAAATGACAAAAAATAATTGAGGGTATATATAATCTGGTAACAAATTAAATAAAATGAAACTATTCTATTTAAGAAGGCTTAGTTCCTGACAATAGTAGTAGTTTTCCACATTTAATGAGTAGATAAGCCAGTAATTTGTTAAAATAAATACTCGAATTATTGTAAATATTGTAGTGTAAAATTGCAGTACCGTACTTAATTAAGCAAGAAAAGGTGATTCTACCTAAGTTACTGTCAAGATCATAAAAAAAAAAAAAAATAGAAAAGCAGATAAAAAATAAGCTCACATATATTGAGAATGATTATTGCACCAGTACTTCAACGCAACAAAAAAAAATCAATACGAAGTCAAAAGGTTATCTTTCGATTTTGTAAAGGACTATAACAAAGATAAAGTTTATTTTTCAATTAGATCAGGAAGATCTATCACTTCAATGGTACCAATGGTATCAAAATTATTCAATATACTCCGATTGCCATCAAAATAAAAACATCGTTTAGCGGTGACTGGATCGAAGTTCCTTTAAAACGAAATTCGAAGGTTCACAATATAGTTAACCAATCAAGTTTTCCACAGCTTCATAAACACCCACCTAAAATTAAACATAAAAAATGGTACCATTTACAATAATTGAAGCATGTAATTCCAAAGGATTACCATACATTTTATGATAATATTCCTCGTCATGAAAAATAATTTATATTTATTTAAAATTAAAAATAATTCAAAAAAAATATTATTATTTTTATGAATTTTTTATTTTCTTACTGAAGAAATCTATTTTCTGTTGTTAAATATGCGAATTATATATGTATTATTATTATTTTATCTATTTTCAAATAAAATAAAAAAAAAATAAAAATGAAACAATAACTTATAAGACTAATACTTTTTTCTTTTTATACTTTGTACTGTGATACCTCGTAACTACATGGCAATTGTTAAAAAATATGATTGGGAAAACTCAGATACAAGTTTTCACCATTATCTCTAAAAGTATTCGATAAAATTATTTTTTTATTATTTATTTATGAGAAAGGTTTAAAAATACAAATTAATTGCTTGATTTTTAAAAAAAAAATCGTACGTTTGAGCAAATAATTCAGTTTTTTCCTTCTACTGTAAAATTTTATTTTTGTAGATCCGAGGTGTCATAGTTTACAATTTAGTATTACATTTCATATATTAATCAAAATACAATTAAATTTACTTAGAATAACAAAATTCAAAATACAAAAATAGTAATATTATTTTTTTTAATATAAATTAAAAAGGTCAAGTTAACAAAATATTCAATTAATTTCATATACTTTTCGTCTTAAAGTATCTTTAGATACTGAAAAATTTATACTATATTTATTATCTTATATTTATTACTAATTATTAACATTCTATTAATAGGTTAATATTTACCATAATTTGTTCTGTGTAATGTTAATGTAAAGAGATTTGAGTGGCGTAAACGAGTATTTGTGTTAATGATAATTTTATTTAAAGTTGAAGGGGAAATAATACCGCCTTTAATAATTTCGAAAATAAATTAATTATCAGCTACTTCCCGTCTTTTCCACAAAGACTTAAAATGGAAAAGGTTTAGCCTCTGCTCATATGGAGGAAGTCTTGTATGATCATCCCAAGGCAAACTATGTAGTGCAAACCTTAAAATTTTTTTTTGAAAAGCTTCTATTCTTTGTATATGTGAGCTATAAAATGGAGACCAGACCTGACATGCATATTCAAGATGTGGTCTAACGAGGCATGTATACAATGATTTAAAAATGTAAGGATCGTTAAACTCCTTTGACCAACGTCTTATACATCCCAACATTGAACTAGCTTTACTAACGATGTTATCGTAGTGGAGTTTGAATGATAGTTTATCATCGAAATAAACTCCTAAGTCCTTAATTGAATTAACCTTTTCTAAGGTTTCGAGTATATCTAAAGCTAAATGGTTGGGTTCGACGGCTGTAACCTATAAGTGTACATTTACATAGTAAAAGATTGTTATTAATGCACCAAGTATAAAATTTATCTAGATAATTTTGAAGCATATAACCATCTTGTTTCGACGTTATTTTTTTGAAAATCTTCATATCATCAGCGTAAATTTTCAAATCGTTATTACAAATTATAGAAGCCACATCATTGATAGCAATAACAAATAACAGTGGTCCTAAATGACTACCCTTTGGAACTCCAGAATTTGGTATGAATGGTGATGAAAATTATTCAAACTTTGAAATTAAGGTCTTATATTTTGCGCAATACTTGTGGTAATACCAATAATATTACATATATAAAATTAATTAGTATTTTAATGCAATGTAACGAAACAATAATATTTTTGATAATGATACAAAATACAAAAATTGGAAATAGGATGGGTGTGGTGTAGTGATTTAGGAAAGCATATGCTGTGTTCTCTTTATTTCTCATTTTAATTTTCGTATACAGCTCAATCTGAAATGAAGCATAGTAGTTTTTACTTGTTTCAACTAATGGAAATATTTTGTTGTGGAATATACAGGGTGGTCCGGTTTAGAGCAAAAAGTTTTTAAGGGGTGATTCCTTGGAGTATTTTAGGAAAAAAATTGTTCTAGTAGAGGGGTCTATCTTTAAATTTACCTGGGCTACAGAGGAACTGAAAATTTTGTAAAAAACGTTGATTATCAATAATTCGCTATTTTCTCTACATCGCTACATCATCCCCTACAACTTTTTCATACACAACTTTCATATCAGACTTGCCGTTTTTCAGGTAAAGTCATATAAAATTTCAGTAATATTTGGGTACCTTCTGATTTGTAAGAAAAATAAAAACTGAGCTTTGAATTTTGTAACATAATTTTATTTTATTAGACAAAAGTATTTATAAACAATAATAGTTATTAAAAATAATAAACAATAATAGGTAATAAATCACAATAAATGCTCAAATGCTCAAAGGCCATTTGCCTGAATACAAGCTAGGGCACGTTTACACATCATTCTCGTTGTATTTATAGTTGACAATTGCTCTCTAATAGTTTGGACTGCTGTTCCTATTCGTCGCTCTAGTTCTTCCAAAGATGTTATTTCGGTTGCATAAACGAGGTCTTTCATCCTAGAAATCCTTTCACTTAGAAATCTATAATTGTAAGATCAGGAGATCGTGCAGGCCAATGAATGGGTCCGTTTCGACCAATCCAACGATTAGGATATTCGCTATTCAGAAAATTTGTAACAAGCCAGCCATAGTGACATGGAGCACCGTCATGTTGATAAAAATGGGTCGCCCGTTGTGAAAGAGGAACATCTTCTAGCTGAGGTTGTAGTTCATTTTGAAGAAATTCTAGATATGTATCGCTATTTAGCCTTTTTGGCAAAATAAAAGGTCCTATAAACAAATCGCCAATCACCCCAGCCCATACATTTACACTGAATCTATGTTGAAATGATGTCTGTCTTGTTGTGTGTGGATTTTAATTGGGCCATGTATGCAGGTTGTGGAAATTAGCTCACCATCTCTAGTAAAATTTGCCTCGTCAGTCCATAAGATACTTTTCACAAAATTATCACCATCGAAGTGTTGCTCAAGCAGCCAACTACAAAATTCAACTTGTGCAGGATGTTCTTGTGGTAATAACTCCTGGACAGGTGTTGAATGATAAGCATGTAAGTTTTCTTGACGTAATACTGCAAAAATTTGCCAGCGCGAGACATTGAGTCGCAATGCTAACCTTCTCGTACTAATACCAAGATTTTCACTAATGCAGGCAAGAATCTGTTCTTCTATATCTGCTTCTCTCATGTTCAACTCGAGGCATGCTTGAGCGGCCCGTCTCTCGTAGTCTTCTGGCAAGATTTAAAAATGTCCAGACTAATGGAACTTGCCGCTTCGGAAATCTTCTACGATACTCTTGTTGTGCAGCTAAGCCACTGCAGTTACAAAAGCCGTAAATCAAATGCATATCTGTATATTCTTCGTTGGAATAAGACATGGTTTATTATTCGATTTTTTTTTAGTTATCCCAATCAAATTATTTTAACAACTAATTGTGTTGCACAAATCAATATTCTTTTATATCGTAGCCAAAACCATAAGAAATGTACATGGAGCATCATAAAACAACTTAAAACTAGGTAGCTACTATAAAACAGATGCCCAAAACAATAAATCCAGTGACAATCATAAGTAAATTTTCGAAAAAATTTTAACATATCACAGGTAGCCAAATATTACTGAAATTTTATATGACTTTTTCCTGAAAAACGGCTATCTGATATGAAAGTTGTGTATGAAAAAGTTGTAGGGGATGATGTAGCGCATCAACACAATAATAATAAAAAAAAAAAAAGATAGCGAATTTTTTCGAGATAATCAACGTTTTTTACAAAATTTTCAGTTTTTAAAAGCAAAATTTTAAGTTTATCCAGTTATTATTCAAAAACGGTAAGTCTGATACTCATTCAACATGTACCGTTAATTAGGTGTATTAATTCTAAAAAAAAAGCTATGAAGAAGATGTTGCTCTAGTTTCAATTTCTTCTGAGCTGTAGTTAGAATCACAATTTTTTTACAATTTCTAAACTAATTTAAAAAAAAAAAATTATTTCATTACTATATAATACATATAATATGACACTTTTTTACTGTCCTTAATTATAATAAGGACTTTTTCTAAGCTTTCTAATTTTATACTTTATTACTATACAACATTATATACTTTTATGTTTTATCTTATAGTAGTTCTAGATGCTCAACATCCACAAATAGTTTTATTTTCAACTTTTTAGGGGGCTAGTTTGGTTTCGATAAAAGTATATTTTAAAAACTTTTATTTTTACATTATTATTTAGTTAATAGATTGAATAATTTTGAAGTGAATTGTTGACAACTAACTCTATTATAATATTACTAGGGGCCTCTGTTGAGTAATTATATTTGAAGTTGAAGTCAAATTTAAAGCTTTTAAAAAAACAGTAATTTACGTAATGACATAGACTTCGCACCATTAGCAGAAACCACTCGTGTTTAATAAAAAGAACTTACTACACTCGTGGTTAGTAAGTTTTATTTAGGACACATAAATACACGTCCTTCATATACGGCTTTGTTTCCGATATATTCCCTATAGTAAGTTGCTTAGTTATAGTTAGTGGATAAAATTACTAAAAATAAAAAATTTTGTCATTAAAGAGGTATGTATATATATACCTACATCAACGAATTAGAATTAAATGGAAGTGGCTATCCATACAAAAAAGTGTCCAATGTTTTGGGTATATTCCTCTCTTTCTTTGGTATTTCTTATTGTCAAAAAACAGAAATAGACGAATATATTCGTTCAATATATTTTCTCTCTTTTAAAAATTCAAAAGATGTAAAATATAATACTTACATATGTAAAGACACGTAATTTTCTTTTTCCAAATGAGACTTACAGCCTGGAATGATACAAATCTTCTTTTTACGTTCCATTTTTCCTTAAAATTTGTAATTTTTTAACAATTTATAATAAAAATCAAAAATTTTATTGACTTTTTTTAATATTTATTTGACAATAACAAATTTTATTTTTGCCTACTTCATTGCTAGTGTTCGTACTTTTTGAAAATTTCATATATCCATATATTACACACTACTGCTACATTTTCAATATTTCAGAAACATGAATGATTTTTTTTTTTTTCAAATAATTTAACAGCAATACTTTTCTGTGTAATAATAGAATACGGTAATAAAGTAAAAGAAAGTTTAAATTGAAAAAACATTGTTATTTTTATTAAGATTATATTTTGATACCTTTTATTTTATTCATACTCAAAGATTTTACTAATTTTCTATTTAAAAAAACTATATTGGCCTAACACTGAAAAAAATTTTTTTTTGATAAAAGGAAACCCAAACAAACCAAACAGAAAGAGAAGTACTAAAAAAATATGGACAAAATGTTTGTATTTTTGTATGGGATAGTCACTTCCATTTAATTCTAATTCGTTGACCTACATAATACATAATTTTAATAAAAACTATATTATTACTACAAAAATCCAAAATTTAGAGACAGTTACTTAAAAAGATAAAAAGGAAGAATTCAAGTGATTTGTTTTGTTTTGTTGTTTTTATATTTTTTATTTTAAATGAATTTGTTTTTTTTTTGGCATATGTACATAGATTCATTTGCAAGTACATAATGTAAATTATAATAACTGATTTGTTTGCTTTTGTTTATTATTTTAATAAGTTCTCACTTATGTGAATAATGTACATAAGTTCTCACTTATGTGATATATGCAGCATAATGTATTTGCTGAATAAAAAAATCATATGAGTACAAAATTTTCAACTGTGTGCGCATTTTTGTTTTATATATACATCTTATATATTATATCAGAAGTTCATAAAGAAGTAGGAGAATCGAAATAAAATGAAAAGGTGTCTACTGCGCAGGACCTTAAATGCTTGTCAATTATAATTATAGATGATAATGTCTGCATTTCAGTTTTTAAGAGGTATATTTTTATTAATAAGACACTGAATAATTTGAACTTTTTTAACAATGAAATGTCAAAATAATATTTTGAAAATATCGGTTTTTGCATTTCCCTAGATAAATTTTTTTAAAAATAATGGTTTTGTTGTAAATATCCGTGAATGCAAATATCGGTTTTTTGTGTGCTTAAATATTAAATAATTTAAATTTAAAGAAGTCAAAATTAATGACTGAAATCATTAAAAAATTTCAAAATTAAAATAACTAGCTAAGGAGAAGGTGGAATGTGCATATACTTTCTTTAGTTCTAAGTGTTTATATACATTAATCAAGCACTGTGACTTTATGTACGAGTATGAAAGTAATTACCATAATTGATCGACTCACAGAATTATTTTTTAACAAGAAGATGTGCACAATAACACAATGCCGTAACACTACCACACTACTTTAAACTGTACTGTTCTCTTCCGTTCTGTTCCAGTTCTGTATATAATACTCTGTTGATCCAAAATCAGTATCAACATGGTCGTCTGTATGAATTGCATAATAGAACAAAACAGACATAATAATTTGTATTACAGCTTTTTGCATGCAAGCTAAATGAATTGAAATGAAGGGATCTTAACATTAGTTACAAATATAATAGTTTAATGTTGGTTCGTAACGTATAAAGTAAAAAGTTATTTATTGCTGAACCAAATGGATAATGAAGCTGCAGCTAAGGGCCCCCGTAAAAAGGGGCCCGATCGCTTTCAATTTTATATCTAATTTCAATTCTAAAAAAATTAAAAAAATTAAAAAATTGAAAATAAGAAAAAACAAATTTTTTTTAAATTTATTTTCTGTTTTATAATACGTTTTTTGTTCATATACTGATGTGTATATGTTCTATTTTGTATCCTCGAGAATTTGCTAAATTATTTCCAATCATAAGGAAAAAAAATATATTTCTGTAAGTGCGATCTGTTGTAAAAATATTTGAGAGCATTAGACAGTCATGATGAAACTGTAGATCATACAAAAAATATGCTTATTCGGCTTACTAGAAAAAATAACATAAACTTAATCGATAAGAACTTAGAAATGCAAATCAAGTCCGTTGAATATCATTATAATGTATTAATTAGAGTAGTTGCTATAATTAAATTTTTAATTGAGAGAGCAATGATAAGAAATAAGTAATAGAAAAATTAACCACAACTGCAACCATAGATAGTAACAATATTAAAAAAGTTCATACTCTCACAGTACAATTTAATTTATTTTTATTATGAAACAGGTTATGTTTTCTACATTTTGAATATAGGTAAAGTTTATATATCAATATATCTAATAATATGCTTTAAGAATGATTTATTCTTTCAATTATAATCATCCTTTTATGCATAGGTAGACAAAAAGATTTTCTGGGCGATAGTTAGCTTTTTAAATTGTTTTCAAATCTTGATCGTTATACAAACGACTGTACAAAAATCATAATAACTCATATGTCACTTTTACCAAAATGACATTAAAGTCAAATAACCATTTTCGGTACTACAGTACAGGATGGGAAACAACAACAAAAAATGTATAATGTAAAAGCAAAAAGAAAAAAAATGATTAAAAAAATATGGAGACTTACAAAAAATTTAGGAAAATAAAATCTTATCTCACGATATTTTTAAGTACATATGGGTTAGTTTTAGTTTAAATTTTTTTTGCATTTGACTTTCTGGTATAGCTATTCTATTTTGGTATAAGATTTTTTTTATTACTTTTTGTTGTATATTCTTCGTAAACAGTTGCAATTTAGAATTTGTACACGCTATATTTCGTTTCTTTTTTGTTTTCTATTATTTTTATTAAAGGCTTTTTTTTAACTCTTTCTTTTTTATTTAGTTATTTTTTATTTTGTTTATCTTTGTTTTTTTTTTAATTTTTTTTTCCAACTGTACAAATATTTATACAGTTATATTTTTTATGACCATTGTGTAATCTTTTAAAATTCTGTTTGAAGGATGACTCTAATGTTATTAAAATAATATTGCAAAAAAAAGGAAGAGTTTCTCACAATTTTAAGGACATTTTGAAACGGTAAAATCAAATAGGAAATTTTTCTATGTATGTATATATTATTATTATGTACCTGGATTATTTATGCAAAACTACAACTAGGATTTTTATGCATATTTCATGTAGAATTTTAATAAATTTAAAAGATAGTAGCACGGAATAAAAAATGAAATGATATTTTAAAATATTTTTTTCGTTTTTGAGTTCTATTGGACAACTATAGTGGCTGATACGTCTTGGAAGTTAAAATATAAAATAAATAAAAAAGTCTAGAAATAAATCATTATCATATCTGAAATAAGTAGTATTAAAAGGAAAATAGGTATAATGGTTTTGGAGCCATCATTAAATAGTTTCGAGCTTTGTAATAGTTATAATGGTAAACGATCTAAAGGTAATCTCAAATTATTTTTTAAAATGTCATTAAGCATGTTTATGAATATTTGATAAATCTATTTTTCCACCTATATTATCTTCGTATTATTGTTAAATAAACAGTTTTAATAATAAAATAATTTTTTTTTTAATTATAACAGTTATAATAGATATTAATTTTTATATGTAGTACCAGGAAAATAAAAATTCACGGAGGAAGAAACTAAATAACTTCTTATTTTTGAAATGAGTTGAAAAAAAAATGTAAACAAACATTATTTTTTATTATATCAACCGTTATTAAAAGACGATTTATCGTTCATCAAACACTTACCTTCATCAATATTTATTATAGATCATTATTTTTATTACAAATACTGTTTAAATTTTAAACTGATCATGGAAAAGTTTTTGGAAAAATTCCAAAATACCTATTACAACTTCAATGACTTCAACGACAAAAATATAGTTTCAATAAAGCCAGGTTGGAATAAAAATTTATTAAATAGAAAAAAATGGAGTTTGAATAGATACAAAAAGGAGACAATGTTTATTCTAAAAAAACAAACAAAGAATTAGAGTACATATTTGTATTTTAATTTTTTGAAAACATCAGTGGCCACAATAAACGCTCATCTATTTACATAATTAATTTTATTAAAACTTTTTACAAAATATCTTGAAGTTGACAAGAAAGTTTTTATTCTTACATAGTTTGTTTTTATTTGTTTATTTGTTTGTTTTTTCTTGTTAATTTTAATGGAATTTTAAATATAAAATTAATATTTAAAATTTAATTATTTAAAGAAAGATTAAACGGTGGCGTTTTCAAAGAAATATGTATATTATATTGTATATATATACTACAAGCAAAAATTAGACCATGTTTCCTCTATGTCAAGAAAAGAAAATTGCATGTACATATGTGTACTCTAGTACATTTCAACATTTTCTTTTATTTTTTCCATTTTTTATTTATTCTTTTTAATAATTTCCGTGTTTTAATTTAAAATGAAAGAGATTAAAAAACTAGAATCTGAAAACACAAAACTAGGATATTTTTTTAATTGCCTTTTTATTCGTTTTATATCCGCACAAGAACATAATAAAATGAATTTATTAAAGTTAATTGCTTTTTGAATAATCAAATAATAGTGAAAAATAATTTAAGTGGCATTTTAAAATAAAAATAATAATTTAAACAAGCATTTTATCAACATTTTTTAATCAAATGGGGTTAGTATAGATTATTTCGAACTGAAAACAAGAAGTTTTAATTAAGAAAAAACTATTTTGCTTGAATAAAAAGACATATTATTAGTATATATATATGTATATAAAGTTCATCTAAATTAAAAATAATCATAAATATTTAATTTTAATTTGATAAAAATAAAAATATAATATGATTGAGTGAGTGATTTATTTTGGTTAAATTTATTCAAATTATCTAAACAGATTTATTTTAGTGAAATTAAAAAAAAAAAAATATATATATATATATATACCTAATAAAGCTCCACAAGATAAGTCTCACTTTAATTGATTGAAATTTTAGATTTTAAATTTATTAATTTCCCACGTAGCATTTTATTGTTATAAAAACAAAATTAATGCTACAAGACTTCTATATGACTCCCGATAAGCACTAAAGGTGAATGTTATTATGAATAATGTGATTAATATTGCTATAACAATGTTCTTATAGCAATAGCGGTAGTTGTTATAATGGGATTTTCCGCAAGTGATACAGAAATGTTTTTATAAATCTAAAAGTGCATAATCTTCTTGAGACTTGTCTCTTCAGGAATTTTAAGTTGAATTAAATAAATAAATAAAATAAATAATCCTATATCAAGAGTTAAAGTGTTGTTATAAGAATAGAATTGCTAGAATAGCACTAGTGGTGTTATTATTTTACTGTATTCCTATAATGTTACTAATAAACTACTTACTGTAGCTTTTAGATAAATATTTTGCGACGGCCATTATTTTCTAAAAACATGGTAAATTTTTTTTTAAACAAACAAAAACTAAAAAAATTTATTTTGCATGCTTTTAGTAAAAATATCATTTTTACTTAAAAGAATAATTATTTAAATATCAAATTTGATGTTATGCATTAATTAACATACTTTATTAAATATTTTAAAGATGCAGCTTAAAAATATATTTTCTTTTATTTATTTAAAAATTGGTTATTTTTGAAGGGCAATGTATTTTTCCGAAGTATTTTTATAATAAATGTCAATGAAATTTCATTCCCAGCCAAATTTTGCATTTTGTTCACAATAATTATAAATATTAATACAATTATTTTTGACCGAAACAAATTATTTAACAGTAAGACATTTTTTATATTAATTACTAATATCTATCTCCCTTTCTCAGGAAATAAATAAAAACTCCATAAAACTATTATTTGAAAATAAAAAAATAATACCTTTTTCACTCTCGCATAACATAAATTATTTCAAATGAATATCATTTCAGAATAAAAACATATACAGTAATACATGTATACTAATCCTATAACAATATTACAGAACTTGCTCCGGTGCCTTATAGGATTCTCCGTTTTAGTGCTTTAACGTTTTACAACCTTTCGCAGCAATTGCGGTGCACTCAAATTAACACTAATACTGGCTATAAGAGTGCGCAAGAGTCTTATAGCGATAAAATTGTTACGTGGGTTATTTTGTTTTACACGTCATGTAAATATTAAATTATTTAAGAATGGTGTTATATTCGAATATAGTTCAAAATTAGGCTTAATTATTGCATTATATATAAATTGTTTAAACTATTATTCCAGTTTATTTCGTCTTGAAGTACATCCGTTGATTTTATCTAAAATAAGCATAGAGAGAATTTACTGGGATTAAATTGGAAATATTTACCAATGTTAGAACAGCATCCAGATGATCAACATCAAAGTATGGATCTTTGTCATCAATCAATGAGAAGAATTAAGATATTTGATATTTAATTAATATAAAATATTTTTATTTTATATACTTACATTCTTCCTTTTATCCATTGTTTACTTTTGTTACTTTTTTAATGTTTATTATTACGAAGGTTTGTCACTTTAACACTATCATCGTATTCGATTCGAAGGACCATATTCCAAGCTGCTGCATAATTTTTTTCAGTGGATTTGAAATTTTGTAATAGTTGTTCTGGTTCTCCACTTAAATGTAAAATCATGGAAAGGCGACCATCTATTATATTTTCCTCTAAATGGCTATTTTTGGCAACCTTATACCACATTTTTCATATTGTTTTTGGGACTTTTCTAGGGTGGTTGATATGTGATGTGTTGCTTTCATTACTGGGAAATTCTTGTCTTCGATCATTGAATAATTGTTGAAGAAAAATTGTTACAAAATATTCATGCGAAAATTTTGGCTCGTTTCAGTAATACCTTATTATGCATTTCTTCAAAGTCCGTCCATAATTTTTCGAAGGTTTCTAATTTTTTTGCATAGTAATTTCTAGTTTGACTCGCACTACGATCTTTAAGTTTTTATTATCTAACTTGTTAGCGGTTGACTGCTTATTTTATGTTCCATATTTTTTGTATTTTTTGTTTTTCCTTTTTTAAATTGTAACAAAAAATATAATTTTAGATAATTCAATAACTTACAGCTACTTTCTATATAATATGTAAAACATTACGGAAGCGTACCGTTGCTTACTTGGTATATTTTACCGCTTTGCTACCACCTTGTAATTATTATTAACACTTTTAATATTATTTCAAATTCTTTCATACCAAAAAAAATTATGTTTAATACGAAGGAAGTAGCTACTTAATTAAGAACGAAAAGATGATTCTACATAAGTTACTGTCAAGAGCAAAAAAAAATTGCAATTTCCAAATAAACATTGGAAAAAAAAATAAAAAATAGGAAAAAAAATTGGCTTATAGTACGTTTTCAAGCTTATGTTTATGGCAAAATATGGTGTTTACGATAAACTGGTTGATTACGTAGTTGTTTTTCCATACAAATTTGCTGAAAATCATAAACAACTAGCTAGGTGCTTATTTATTTATTTATTTATTTATGCTTAGTACAAACATATTACAATATACATAAGTGTACAAAATTAAACAAAGAAAATATAATTTTAAGCTTAATATTATTCTAGATCTTAATATTAAAATATTGATATTTATACATTTTTGTAATTTATAACCAAAGAATGTTAGAAAATTATAAATTTATTCTAACTCTAAGATATATGTAAGTGCAGTTTTTTTTTTAGTTGGGCTGCGTTTAATGTAAAATAGATGTGGTGTTTTTGTTTATTTATGAACATAAACATTCTATTAACAGGCTCATATTTACCATAATTGGTACGATGAAATATTGGACGAAAAATATTTTCCGATCTAAAGCGGTTTCTGTTGTTAATATATAAGTGGATCATACCTCTGACATAAGGAGAATCAATTTCATTATTTAAAACTTTAATAATGAATATGATATCAGCAACCTTCCTTCTGGATTCTAATGATTTAAGATCCAATAACTTTAACCGGTTCCTATAAGGTGGCAGAATAACTGGATTTGACCAGTGTAAATTACGCAGTGCGAATCTCAAAAAATTTTTTTGTGTAGCTTCAATTCTTTGGATATGATTGAGGTAATGAGGCGACCACACTTGACTGGCATATTCAAGATTTGGTCGAACAAGAGACGTAAAAAGTGATTTAAGGACGTATGGATCGTTGAATTCTTTAGAAAATCTTTTGACGAAGCCTAGCATGGAGTTAGATTTATTTATTATGACGTTTAAATGTTGTTTGAAACACAATTTATTGTCAAAGAGTACACCGAGGTCTTTAAAGTGTGAGACTCGTTCAATATATTTATTTTCAAAAGTATAATCAACCATTAACGATTCAGAAGAGCGAAAAAAAGTCATTAAAGCACATTTATTAATATTTAAGGTCAGATTGTTAATTTTACACCAATTTAAAAAAGAGTTTAAGTCTTGTTGAAAAGGGATGTGTGGTCCCTTGCTGATGTAATTTTTTTGTAAATTTTCATGTCATCTGCATAAATAGTAATTTTACTATGCTTAATGACGGAAGTTACATCATTAATGGAAATAATAAAGAGAAGCGGACCTAAATGGCTGCCTTGTGGAACGCCAGAGTTAGCTTCAAAAGGTTCAGAAGTAGCGGATCTAATTAATACGTTGTAGCTCCTATTAATTAAGTAGAAATTAATCCAATTGGTAAAAGAAGGAGGGAATCCCATTTTTTTAAATTTTAGTATAATAATGGAATGAGGAAGAAGATCAAAGGCCTTACTTAAATCGGTGTATATGACATCTGTCTGAAACCCAGCTTCCATATAGTTTTTGAATTTAGAACAACATTCTATTAAATTGGTTACTGTGGATCTTTTTTTCATAAAACCATGCTGGTTAGAGAACAGTAAGTTTGAACAATGATCATAAGCAGAGTCAAATACTATTAATTCAAATAATTTAGGAATACTTGAAAGTTTTGCAATTGGGCGATAGTTTTTTATATCATTCTTAGAATCTTTTTTATGAACTGGTCTAATAAACGATTTTTTCCAAAAATCAGGAAAGATTTCTTGAGAATGTGAGAGTTTAAATAAAATTGATAAAGGAGTGCAGAGAGATTCAGAACACTTTTTTAAAATAATTTCTGGTACATTATCTGGTCCAGGAAATGAATCATCGTTAAGTTTTTCCAAATATTTTTTCAGTTTACTTGGTTCAAAGTCTATCGTCGTGAGCGGGATTTGTTGATGAATTAAGGCTTTTATGCTAGTTTTGGTCTTCCCATCAATACAAACATGATTATCTTGGTTGTGTAGGTAAGCCAAATATAACCTAACGTTTTCATAGATTCTAGGATCACTCAGTCGACCGAGAACATATTTGCCCTCCTCTTCTTCAACAGAAATTTGAGTTAATCTAACAATTGGTGGAATAAGTGGATTAACGAAATTGGGTGAGGAATTTCTCGATGAAGATGGTTGAGTATTGGCAGGGATTACAAGTTTGCTGGTAAACAATTCACTGCCTGAGTTATTTACAGGACTTGGTGATGCAGGGCGATCAATTATTGAAGGAGTTAACTGATGCCCAATGGTAGCATCTATAAGATTTTCCCCTTTTTTGAAATTAGGATATAATGCATCGTTCTTTTTATGCAAGCTCTTATTTGTGTTAGTCAATGATGACATAGGTGCCGACGAAGTTAATGATGTAAATTTATTACCAAAACTAACGTTTGGATTACTTAATGATGGAGTAGGTTTTGATAAATTTAAAGATTGAGATTCATTAGTAGGTGCAGTGTAAGTTTCGGCAGGATTTAAATGTTTTCTGTGAAAATAAACATTGGAATTAGGGTGTGATGGAATAGGTCGCGAAAGGTCATTTGAAGTGGAAGTATTTGATCTCTGTGTAGGAGAATAGGTGTAAATTGAATTAGAATCTAAATTACGAAATGATGGGTACGCTCGGGCAAATGGCACGAAGCTGTTACTTATAGAAGATGAACTAGTCGCCTCGTTGTTAATAGATGTTTTTATTGTTTTGGGTGTTGTTTTTTTATTTTGTGTAGTGAGAGGTTTATATTTGTGTTTAGTGGATTTATTAATGTGTTTTTGGTTTTTGTTATTGACTGTATTTAATTTTTTAATTGTCTTACTTTTCCAGCGGGAGAACATCATGTTGTTCCAAATAAATGTATCATTCTTCTTTAGGAAGAATAGCCATTCATATTTAATTGGCATAAGTAGCTGAAACGATTTGAATTTTTTTTGCTTGTTATGTGAAATCATTTTGCAGCTACAACCTGTTATTTTAAATTGTTTTTTGAACAGGTTGCATATCCATGTTTCATCAGCATAATGTGGTGCTCCTTTTATAAAATAGGCTGTCAAATGAGTATAATTCACAGGTTGTTGGTTTGGGACGCTTATTTTCTTGATCCTATTGTTCCATTCATTTGTGAACCAAGTTGTTCCAAATTTGTGTATCTTAGGACTATTTTTGTATTCGACAGGACTATTTTTGTATTCGGCCGGCTTGCTTTCGTCGAAGATTGTGAGGATGAGGATGTAACATTTAGCGTAGGTGTATTTTCAACTTCCGGGGTGTCAACATTAGTTAAAGTAATATCGACATTTATTGGATTCTTTTGGAATGACATCCATTTATTAGAATTCATTTTTATTTCCTTGGTGAAGTCTGACACAGATTCCTTTAGTAATGCCATTGTTTGTTGATTAGAAGTTATAGCATTATCTGTTAAGGTGAAGAGTGAATCCACTTTGGCAGATAGTAATCTTTGACTTGATGTAACTTCTTTTATATTTTTTTTAGCTCATCCATGTCACTTGAGTATATTATAAACATCTTCAAAAACATGTAACCCGTCAATGAAATTTCGATTGTTTTGTTGATTTTAAAACTTTTTTTGCATGACTCTTGATTTTTTTGTCATAAATTCATTTTGTCAGTTGTCAAAAAAAAACAACCAAAAGAAAAAGAAATCAAAAAGAAGAAGTTCAAGAAAAATCAAGAATAGATCTTTTTTAATAAAAAAACTTTTTCTAGTATAAAAATTTAATTTATTTAATTAAATTTAATTAATTTAATTTTAGAAACAGACATTTACCTTTTTCCAAGTCGTCTTATCTTGTGTAAAGTCTACAACAAGTGTATTGATTAACACTATATGATTTGCTATTATTAATTGTAAAAATTTTTTTTTTTATTAATAATATCTTAAGTAAAAACTCAAAGATATTAAATTTGTTTCTCTGATATTATTATTTTTTTTTTACATCCTCTATATATTTTTTTATTTTATTAATTTATCGTATGACCAATTATAATAGCTCTACTCTATAATCATAAGTTTACTCTACAAAAAAACTTTTTTTTTATATAAATAATAAATGTGTGAAGTTAACAGCTGGTTGTTTTCCAAAAAAGCTTGTGAACACTCGACATTTGACTGGTTTATAAGCTAGTTGTTTAGCCACAAACATGAGCTTGAAAATGTACTATTACTGATGAAATAGTAAAAGAAATGAGAATTAGGAACTCTATTTTCAAATATAAGGAAAGAATTCCAGATTATATTCACATTTCTATGTTATTTAATAACTACCAGTGAATCCCCTATGCAATTGCACAGAAGTAGTTCTTTCAAATACAATTTCATATAAAAAGAAATATTTGTTTTGGTATAATTGTAGTTGCTTTCTGAATTCCTTGATTATTGAATATATATATATAATGAAATTAAAGTATACTACCTAATACTTTATGACGAAATCAATACTAATTTCAATATAACTTAACACAATAAAATCCCATTACTCTCAAAATGGTAGATCGATGCATTTTAATTCGTTTAGAGTCAAAACCGTTTGTAGTCACAATTCTGTTATAGCAATGGTCAAATATTTGTTTGAAAGAAAGTAATAAACTTCATAAGTTCGATGTCGTTTTATAAATCACATTAAATTTTAGCCGTAATTTTTCAATAAAACAGTCAAAAGTGAATTATTTTATTAAAAAACTGATTTATATATAGTTTATTTTTGTTCTTTATTACAAATATGTATATTTTGTGATTACATAACAGAATTGCTATTTATGAATAAAATAAAGTTTAAAATTATTATACTAAAGATATTTTATTGAATTCGATTTTGTTTATAAAGATGCAATTTTTTTTGATTACGCCTATAGTCACAAAACTGTTATAGTCAGAAATATTACTGGAATTTAGCGATTGACTATAACTGTGTTTTACTGTATATATTTTTTTTAATAATAGCAGAAGCAAATGAACCATTTATTATATAATTTTTGAAGAGTATGATCTGATCTGATTTATGTTTTTCTATTTTGTTTTCAATTTATGTTTGTATTTTGTTTTTGTACTTTTTTCTATAAGTTTGTGTGTTTATTTAAAATGACAGAATTTTTATGAAGTCTTTTTAAAAATTGCCCGTAATTGAAATTTCTTTTAGAGTATAGATGGCGCTCAATTCGGAAATAAACATCATTTATTTGGTGTAAATATTTGAAATGTTTTAAGTATTCAGCACCAAGAACTTTAATTTAAATATTTTTGTGGTGTAAATAATTTATTATTCAGTTATTTTTGTTTTTTTTCACCATGTCGTTCATCTTGTGTATTATAGTATAAGATATTCCCCACATGGTCTTCGTAGTGTAATATATATAAGACTATCTGTACCCGGTCCGCGTTGCTGGCCCAAAGTTCCTATACTATAAATTTAATCTTATTCATTCACTTTATTTTAAGAAAAAATTTAAACTAATATTTGAATATAATGTGTAAAATTTTTTAATTAATTATTTAAAAAAAAAAATAATAATATTTAAATACATACTAATAATTATTTATAATATTTTGTTATTTAATTATTTTTATTATTTTTTCCATTTATTTTCCAATTTATTGTAACGCTTGTTGGTATACAACATTTTCTTCTTTTATTATTTGAAGTGTAAATATATAAATTATCTGGATTTCCAACTCTCGAAAGTGCCATTTTTACCAAAGCTCTTAATGAAATCATATCAAAACTTCATAGAATTTCGGCTTATTTGCTTTTTCCGTAATCACAATCATCGCTTGCTTTGAAAACCTTATATCAAGCTACGATTCTAAAGTTTATTTTTGTAGTTTTAGTACGCCTAAAGGCTTAAAGGCAAGAATTTTTTTTTCCTTTATTTTATTTTAAGTATTAATTGATTTTAGTTATTTCTTATTTAAAACTTAACTTTAAAACAATTATCAAAATTTAAATAATAATTAGAAAAAAATATTTATATTTTGTTTTGTTACATTAATATTACAATTTAAGTATAAATATACTAGGGGCCCCTGTTGAGTAATTATATTTCAAGTTGAAGTCAAATTTAAAGTTTTTAAAAAAACAGTAATTTACGTACTGTACTGACATAGACTTCGCACGATATAACAGAAACCACTCGTGTTTAATAAAAAGTTTTGTGGTTAGTAAGTTTTATTTAGGACACATAAATACACGTCCCTCATATACTGCATCGTTTCCGATATATTCCCTATAGTAAGTGGAATTTAATGATAAAATTACTAAAAATAAAAAGTTTTGTCATTAAAGCGGTATGTATATACCAAAATTTAGAAACAGTTACTTAAAAAGATTAAAATGAAGAATTCAAGTGATTTGTTTTTTTGTTGTTTTTTATTTTTTATTTTAGATGAATTTGTTTTTTTGTTTTTTTTTTGGCATATGTACATAGATTCATTTGCAAGTCCATATGTAAATTATAATAACTGATTTGTTTGTTTCTGTTTTTTATTTTAATAAGAACTCACTATACATAATGTATTTGCTGAATAATAAAATCATATGAGCAAAAAATTTTCAACTGTGTGCGCATTTTTGTTTTATATACAATCTTATATAATATTATATATATTAGAAGTTCATTAAGGCGTAGGAGAATCGAAATAAAATAAAAAGGTGTATACTGCGCAAGACTTTAAATGCTTGTCAATTATAATTATAGATAACTCACATGTCGATTTTCTTTAAACTAACGTAAATACCTGTTCGAACCTTACAAACGGATTCTACAAAACAATAATAGAAATAATCGACTTTCGTTTCACCAAATGTAGGTACATATAATAATTTTTTGAAAAAAAAAAACAAATTTTTTTAAACGAATTTTAAATATGAATAATAATAATATCAGTATTTAAAGAGCTCAAATGTAAAAAATTTTATCAGACTTACATTAACCTTAACTAAGTATATAAAAAAAAACAAACCATTTACAACAACAATAATATTTATTCGATCAAAAATGAATAGCTATTTGTAAATTGTTAAAAATTTTAATTATGTTGGTTTATTTATAGACAGTTAGTCTAACTGGAGCCACCACATAACATAAATTATAAAATCTATTACTCCATACTTATTTATACTTAGCAGATTACGTAAGTTCTTAACCGGTACCAATATTTTTACTATCTATTCATCATTCAGGAAGCAGGGTTCCACAAATTTATCTAAACAAGCATAGTATAGTATATAAAAAAAATTATAAATAAATGCATAGGCCTAAATAGCTCAGGGCCTTCCTATATTACTAATAAACATATAAATAGTGCTATTAAACACCAAATTTGAACTTCTAAGAGCACGCACTTCCCTATTAAATAAAAGTGTATATAGACATCCATAATCACAATACATACTAAAAATAAAACTAGATTTTATTTGTCTCTCTTTAGAACGAGTCATCAAATCAATAATTATTGTCTATATAATAACTTAAAAGCTTATAATAAAATATGTTCAAAATAATTGAAATTAATTCTAGGTCTCAAGTTGGTTCAAACTAAAATTAAAATAATTCTGCTAGGAAGTCATACTGCTAATCAAATTAATAATACTACACAATAATTTAAAAAAACTAATTATTTACACAGACAGCTGGATCTTATTTTCAGTTCGGACTGGCATAACTTGATAGAAATCAATCAGACTTTGCCTCTTGTTACTATCGAAACTTACCATCCCCCAATTTGTTTCTCATATTATTATAACAACCCTACTAATAACACTTTTTCCAACTTCTACTACCTCCTATAGGTACAACTTCTCTAAAACAAATTTTGTAGCTTTAAATAATTATTTTTCTTTAACTAATTTTGAAGCTGCATTTTCTAACAAAAATATTGATTTTGCGTTATCTGAATTTTACCGTATTAATGAATATGGCTTTAGATTATTTATTCCAACCACACGTGTTAAAGATTTAAATGGGAATCCCGTTTAGTTCGCCCGAGATCTAAAAAGTTTACGTAATAGGAAAAACAAAGCATGGAGAAAATATCTGATGAATAAATCTAATCCCACAAGGAGTTTGTTGATCTTTTTAATATCTTCAAGACCTCATTAAAAGCTAGATACAATGATTATCTAACCCATGCCGCCCAGGAGGTGAGATCTAATTGCAAAGTGCTCTGGAGGTTCATTTATTTAAAGCGTAAATCAGACCGATACCCTAATCATATGACTTATAAGAATACTTTTCAAGCTCTTTTCAGAATAACATCTTTGAAGTAGACCCACTTAAACTTCCCCATTTAGCACAACTCCTTCCAATGCCCATATCTTTGATCCAGTTTGATGTGTCTCAAATAAAAGTCTGTTTAAGTAAGTTATATAACGAAAAATCTCCAGGTCCCAATAATATTCCGGAAATAGTTTTAAAAAATTGTTCTGAATCACTCGTTTATTCTTTGTCAATTTCATTTAATAAGTCTCTTGAACACGGAATATTTCCTCAATCTTGGAAATATGCCCATATCAAACCGATTCACAAGAAGGAGCCAAAAAATGACATCGCAAACTATCGTCCAATAGCTAAGCTGTCAAGTATACCAAAGATTTTTTAGCTTATGGTGAATGATGCTATATATGATGCTATATATTCTACTCTACTTGTGCCTAATCAGCATGGTTTTTTGAAGGGAAGATCAACCGTAACAAATTTAGTTGAATCATGTTCCATGGTTCTTAAATCGATGGAAGCTGGTTTCCAGACTCATGTCGTCTATACTGATTTAAGTAAGACATTTGATCTCCTGCCTCATAGTGTTATTTTACTAAAACTTTACAAACTAGGATTCCCAACATTCCTATTAAAATGGATAGAATCTTACCTCTCAAATAGATCCTACAATTATCTCTTTAGACATGTCATTTCCAGTATGTTTCATGCTAATTCTGGTGTCCCGCAAGGCAGCCATCTGGGTCCATTAATTTTTATCATTTCCGTCAACGATTTACGCTCGTTAATTATAAACAGCAGCGTTTTAATTTATGCGGATGACATGAAAATATTGAAAGAAGTTGTCACATCAAATGATACAGTTCTGCTTTAAAACGACTTGAGTACCTTAATGAAATGGTGCATGTTTAACAATTTAAAACTAAACATGTATGTGCAAGTGTAATGTCATCTCCTTTACTCGTCGCTTAACACCAATTGCTGACTACACTTTCAGCGATAGTGTTATTAAAAGAGTACCCCACTTTAAAGACGTGGAAGTAAAGTTTGACGAGAAACTGTCTTTCAATGAGCACATCAACACAATTATTAATAAAGCTAATTCTATGTTGGGTTTCATTAGGAGATAGGCTAGGGAATTCGACGATCCATATGTTACCCGATCATTGCTTATGTCACTAATTCGTTCCAATCTTCAGTATGCTAGTCAAGTGTGGTCACCACACTATAATATTATATTGATAGAATTGAGGCAATTCAGAAATTTTTTCCGAGAGGTATGCGTTTCGTAGACTGCCATGGGCTGACCCTCTTATTCTACCCCCTTATAAAAATCGCCTAAAGTTACTTAACTTAATCTCTTTGGAATCTAGAATAGAAATTCAGATATTTTCTTTATACTACAAGTTATGAAAGACGAAATCTAATCACGGTACATTAAAAATATGGTGAATGTCCATGTCAATAATAGTACACGGTTTCGTTCAGAGAACATTTTTAATGGCCTTTATCATCGAACAAATTACTGGAAATATGAACCCATTAATAGGATGTTTATGTTATGCAATAAATATAAAAGCTACATTGATCTTTCATTAAGTGGAAGCCAAATTAAAAAGGATTTATTGCTACAATTCTCTTGTAATTGAATATTTGAGTTCGAGCTTTAATAGAACAGATATGTATATGGCTACAAAAAAAAAAAAAAACACATTTTCTTATCATCACACTTAATAATCATTTGTTAATACGCAGTTCTAGTTTTCCCATTTCCTTCTATTTTTCTTTTAAACTGTAGAGTACTTTAGTTTAGAATAATTTTGTTAAATATTAATTACTTTCTTTTATTTTTTTTTAGTTTAAAATCTAATTGTAATCTGTTTGATCTAAACAAGAAATAAATAAAATAAAGTGTATAAATTGTAATGCAAAAAAAAAATTGTATTGGATTGTTTTAGATATGGATTTTTTGACTTTAGTTCTCCCAAACGCGTGCCAACTCCTATCCACATATCTAATATATTTCGTTTAATAATTGCATAATTTTTCAGTGTTTTTCATTCGACTGAAGTTAGAATGCATTTTTTTAAGTGAATTGTACTGAAGGCAATGTCGACGTATATTTCAAGAACTTCTCTTGTGCTATCTCTTAAATATATATGTCTTAAATATATATCTTTTTAATATATGCTTTATTGTTATCTCTTAAATGAATTCTGAAATAAATGGTATAAATCTTAATGAGGAGATTAAAATTGATAATTTTGCAGGGTCGTTTGAAAATATATTACCGAGATACATAAAAAATCTAAATATCATTTATTTTAATATCCAGAGTTTACGCAATAAATTGTATAATGTAGAATCTTTAATAGCTATATATCAATGTGATATTTACGTGATTGTCTTATCCGAAATATGGCTCAAAAAAGAAGAAAATAAATTTTTTAACCTTTCTGAATACATTGGTTACTTTTCAAATAGAAATGATTCTTACGGTGGAGTTGCAATATTTGTAGAAAACACTATAAGCAGTACTATTGTTACTGAAACAGAATTTTGTTGGACAAATTTTTTAGTAGTAAAATTAGTGAAACACAATATAAATATTATAGCATGTTACAAATCACACTACACAAAAAGTGACGACCTCATCCATAAAATCGATGAAATTACTCTATCTAATAAAAATTCACTAATATTAGAAGACTTTAACATTAATTTATTAAACGAAACTAGCAAAGATGTACGTGACTATTGCAACACTCTCTTAAGTAATGGGTTCTGCATTTGCAACAAAGTGTCAGAAAAATTCGCGACAAGATTTGGTAGTTCCTCGAAAACAATAATTGATCATTTGATCACCGATATGCTAAATCTACAGTACTCTTTGCATATCGCAGATACTTCCTTATCTGATCACCAAATGTTATTTGTTAGTGTTAATTTAAGTCCAATAAAAGAAACACCATTAAATACTAAACAGTTCTAAACTATGAAGGCTTGACTAATGACCAAGTATGGAATAGTCTGAGCTCATACGAAAGTTTTGAAGAAGTGGTTCAAGTATTAAGTGAATCAGTTCAAAAATACACCCGTGTTCTCCCAAGCAAAACCTTCAAAAAGAAACATGAGTGGATGAATGAGGAAATTTCACAAATGATAAAGATCCGTGACTCCTTTGGAAAATATAAAAAAAAATATCCGCAAAATCCTCATATTGTAGACTTGTTTAATTTAAACAAATGTAAAGTAAAAAGTTTAATTGTAGCAGCAAAATCAAAGTACTGTTCAGAACAGCTTATGAAAGATCTCGGAAATCCAAAAAATTGTGGGCTACCAAAAATCAATAATGCTAAATAAATCTTACCAAAACCCTAATAGTGGTATTAAAGTTATCAACCATGACAACCATGTTGTTTCATCTCCACAGCAAATATCAGAAATCATGAATTAATTATCAGAAATTATTTAGAACGATAACTGATAGTCTGGGTATACCAACCGATAATTTAGATTACCAATATCTTAGTAGTTTTTGTCGCAATATACATACAAACTTTGATCTAACACCAGATGAGGTTAAGGCGGCGATTAACTCGCTAAAATCATCGGTTTATAGACAGATTTGCACCGATTTTAGTCAAATGTATCAATAAAAGTTTCGAAACTTATTGTTTTCCTAACTGTCTTAAAAAGGCAATTGTTACACCTATTTATAAATCTGGAGACGCTACAAATGCTTCTAATTATAGACCAATATCGGTGTTGTGTGCATTTTCCAAAATATTTGAGAAAATCATAAAAGAAAGACTGACTTCTTTTTTATAATGTAATAATATCATGCACTTAGACCAATACGGTTTTTAAACAAATTCAAGTACAACGTCCGCATGCCTATCTTTAAATGAGTATATAACTAAAAGCACAGATAGTGGTAAATATACTGTTGTATATTTAACAGATAGTCTGGGTATACAATATGTTGTATTTTTATAGATTTACAAAAAGCATTCGATTGTGTTGATCATGATGCCGTTTTACATAAACTATCCTGCTTAAAGTTTACAAACGATCAAATTAAATTTTTTAAAATATATTTAACAGAAAGATCACAATGTGTGCTTAAGTGAAACAGCAACAATAAAGAAAGGTGTACCACAAGGCTCTATATTAGGTCCTGATCTCTTTAAAATATACATTGACGATCTTTTGCGGCTTAAACTCAATGGCTCTGCTTCGATTTTTGCAGATGATGCAGTTATAAAGTACTCTTTAAGCAGTGAATGTGATTTGAAGATTGCGATGTTAGAAGACCTGGTATTAATCGAACAGTTTCTTTCTAAAAATATACTACTATTAAACATCAAAAAAACAAAAATCCTGTTATTTGAAAATAAATTATTTTCTGATTCAACATTTCTATGCAACAACTCACGTATTGATGTAGTAAAAAGTCATAACTATCTAGGTCTCGTTGATTCCAAAATTAAATGGGAAGATTATATTGATCTTGTCTGCAAAAAAATTTCTCCTTATGTTTTTATTCTACGCAGACTAAAAAAATTTCTCGATAAAAAAAACGCTTTTTATTATATACTCGTCATGTATTTTGTCAAATGTTGTTTATGTCAACCCTATATAGAGTGGAGCGGCAAAAATTAGTTTAAAAAAAATAGAAATACTAATGAAAAAATCTATTAAAATAATTCATAATTACCCAATATTGCACCCAACGAGTATGATTTATTCTGATAAGTACCTTAGTTTCGATAATATATGTAAGCGTGAATTGTACATTCTGGGCTTTAAAATTATAAATAATCAAATTAAGAATTATTTCATTTTGAACAGATATGTAGATGTGCATAATTATAACACCCGAAACAAATGCAATTTTTATCTATCACTATTCAAAACAAACCGTCAAAAGACAAACTGTCTCTACAATTGTTTAAAAAATTTCAATGATCTACCTGATGGTAATATTAAGTCAATTGATAATTTCTGTCAAAACAAAAAAAAAATCGTCGAATTTCTTAATGTTTAAATGTGCAATTCATAAATATATTTGAATCAATGTAAATTTTTAATGAATTTCTAACTGATTGTATTTATTTTATATTAAAAAAAAAAACTATTGTCAAACAATTGAATTTTTATATTATTAATAAATTATAAGACCAGACAGCTTCGGCTACGGTAATAAAACTCTTATGTACAGGGTGTGTCAAAATTACAACTTTAAAATTGTTATTCAATTTATTTATTATATTGAATTAATTTGTAGCTATTTTTGAATTATTAAAATTGTAAGTGAACACAGATAAATAAAGAAAAAAAAAAAAAGTTCACGGCAATATAAACTTTTATTTATTGCTGCCAATCTCAGAATCGCGACGATGTTGAACATTTTAAATTCTTAATGATATTTCAAAAATTATTTAAATGAAATGAAAAATATTATTAGCTGAGTAGGTACTATACTTTAAATTGAAATGGATTTTTTTAATGACAGAGATTTAAAAATTGTTATTTAATTCATGTATTGATACGTAAATGATACGTATGATACGTATGATACGTATGATACGTAATAGATAATTAAATTTAGTTTCATTGATTGATCACAGCTTATTTTTCTCTATTTTGATAGTCTATATTTATTCTCTGTTATAATTTTTATAATTTAATAATATGTTTTTCTAAGTTCTTTCAAGTTGTTTAAAACTTCTGTTTTTTCTGTCTTAATTTTTTAGTTTTTGATTTGTTAATATAATCTGCCTTCTTGGTGACTTCATTTTCAGTTCGTTTTGTTAGTATTAGCCGCCAACGTACCTAATTAAATTCTATTCATTTTATTTAAAAAAATTTTAATAATTGGTGTTTACTTGTAATATTTTTGCAGCATCATTTCTTCGTGTAATTCTCACCCATTCTTTATGTTTTTCAAGGATTTGCAGAGCATTTGAATAATTTTTATAAATATCATTTCTTAAAGTTTTAGCAGTATTTAAACGAAAATTTAATTTTACCGTAAGGCTTTCTTGTTCTTTTACTAAGTTTTCAATTTTATTTTCTATTTGTGAATTGTAATTTTCCAAGAACTCCAATTGAGACTCAAATATAGTTCTTTCCTGTCTTATTAAAGATTTAAAATGAGATTTTTCTTTTAATAATTTTTTTACTTCTAAATCACTGGATAATTTTTCTTGATCTCGTTTGGCATCATTCCAGTTTGTTATGTAGGAAATTTCCAAATTTTTACACACTAAAAATTTATGATAATCGCTTAAAATGTTTGCCTCTTCTAATTCATTGTCAGTAGTCTGATTAAGTGTAAGTAAATTAATATTAATTTCTAAATTTTTCAATTCATCAGAATTTTCATGATTTTGTAATGTAATATTTTGACATTGTTTTTCATTTAATTTAATTAGTTCTGAATATTCTTTAGACATAAACACTTTAAATTGTTCGATAAGATTTTCTTCATTTTCTCTTACAATTATATGAAATAAATAATTTATATATTCCTTAATTATACCGATTCCTTCCTTCAATTTATCACAGTTAGATGCCGTTGTAAAATTTTTCAAATCAAAAATATCATCAGAAAATGCTTTCAAATTTTCCCGAAGCTGCATTAAAATTATGATGATTCCTACTTTTTCTAACGAATTTAATTTGCCATCATCACAGAAATTAAAAATGAGACCATCACAGTAATTTTGTTCATCGATCATTTCACCGTTTTCAATTTTATTGTTACTATTTTGTAAATACAAATACATTTATTTTTTAGATAGACCTTAACAAAATTTGGAATATTTTAAGAAATCGAGTTTTGCTTTTTTATACAATAATAAATAAAAATTTGAAATAAAATGAAAAGACGATTTATAGAAATATATATTTTTTTTTTTGTTAATCTTTAACTTATGACGTAAGTTTTATACTAACTTTGTTTTTCTCTTTATTACTTCTGTCCATTGCTCTCTCACAAGGTGATATTCTCAGTACCCTCTAGTTATATTTACTTTTATCCACAATATTATTTGTCATGTTGGAAGTAAAGCACGTGGAGAGAAATTTGGTAAGAGGTGCAAAAACTACGACTCGTCATTAATTGTGGGTTTTTTTTTAGAACATTTTTTACTACACCACGTCTAAGTTAACGTAAGCAATTAATAGAAAATATTTTAATGCACCTCCAGCTTAATATAGGTTTTTAATAGAAAAATTTTTACTAAACATCTATATTAAAATTGAAAAAAATCTTTTTTTAAAATCATTCATTTTGAAGTTTTATACAACTTTTTAACCCTTTTTCTATAATTTTCCGATTATAGAGAATATTGCACGATCAAACAAAATGAATGAATCTAGAATAAGACAGATTTTAAAAAATTATGATGAAATTTCTGATGAAGAAAATAATCGTGATATAAGCGAAGTTGATGACGAAGTTGTTGATCCAAATTTCTGCCTTGAAAATCATCGATAATAATTTCGAAATATCCGAAACGGATAACGAGGAGTAAATGATGAAACCGCAAGGGAAGGAAACCAAAATATTGAACACATTGGCGAACGCGAAGCTGAAACGAATTGTTTTTATGGAAAAAACCATTTTAAGTGGGCAGCAAATGAACCACAGATATTTAGTCTCCACTTAAGAACTCCATTTTAGAACTCCACTGCATAATATTGTAATATTACAAAGTTCAGTAACCGCAGCAAGTAAACAAAAAATAAAATGTATAAATATTGGTCCCAAATTTTTGATGATTCTATTGAAGATAAAATCATCGAACATACCAACTCGAAATTAAAATTGAAATTTGAATCAACAGTAGTAGAAACAAAACCTTTAGATAAAATCGAATTTAGAGCATTTCTAGGAATATTATAATTTATACATCAGTTTTCAAGCCAAATCGAGAGTTTACAAAATTAATAGTTGTAACAGCGGAACAGGGGGAGACATTTTCAGCTCATATCTGAGCTTCGATTTCTTAGTATACTTTCTTGTTTACGATTTATAACACTTTTGATAGACCGCAGAGATTAATATTTGATCCATTTTTTTATGCATAGCCAAAACTCTAGGTGGGGGAATATAAAATCTACCTTTTATAGCGATAGGTACGTTTGGCTAGGGTGGGAAAGGAACATTTGGAAAGGAGGATGGTAAAAGGGATGGAGGACAATTACGAACGAAGGTGTTAATGTTTGTCTTGAATTTATTTAGATTATAAATATAGAATTTGTCATGTTTTGGGAACACATAAGATGGAATTTGGCTCCACATTCGGGATGTTGAAGTTATAAACGAATTTCCATAACTTGTCTTTTGCCATCTAGGGATTTAAATGGTGTAGGGATGAGCACATGTTGCTCTTCGTGTTTCGCGGCGGAAACGCTTAAGTGGAGGTAATATAGATTTAATTTCCATTGAGCATGTGCCGATGCCTACGAGATATCTATAAAAAAGTGAGAGAGCTCCGACTATACTACGATGTCCAAGAGGAGCAAGATGAGCTGTCACATTTGGGTTATTGATTAGACGAATAGCCCATTTTCGGACTTTATCCAAATGTGTTTACTAGAGGCGCTACCCCATATGTGAAAATTGTACTCCATTTTGGGTCATATGAAGGATTTATAGATTTTCAAGAGGTCACAGGGGGGAGCTAGCTGCTATTTCAGAAATATTTAACAAAATAATTGAAAACTGATATACTATTGATATATCTGATAAACTGATATTATTCGAAGAATATTGGGTTCAAACTCTCTCCCACCACCTGTAATGCAGCTGCCGTCTACTTCCACATCAAACAAATTGTGTTATATTTGTCCAAACAGATTAAAACGAAAAACACCACACAGATGATTTGTCGAAAACTAATGTGTATGGGTTGTAGCAAGCGTATGTGTATTAACTGTACAAATACTGATTTTGACGAATGAAATTATTACATGAAAAGACTGTTGTTATTTTCTAAGATACAAAATTTTTGGAAATGCCCTATTTATTTTTTTTAAAAATGTATATTAAGCTGTGAAAAAATACTATTATATTTTTTGTTTAACTTTTTTTTATTTTGTTAGGTAAAATTACTATTTTTTTAATTTAGAAAAGGCTTACGAAATAAAGTGCCAAAAAAAAATTTATTAAAAATATTATATGCCTTCTGAAATATAAAAAAAATGGTGTAAAGTTTACCACCACGTCCAGTACTATGTTACAAAATTTCACTCCTAATTTAAAGGTTTTAATTGCAATTTAATTAATGAAGGCTTGTGGAAGAGAGAAAATCCAATGATTTCTTCTTCTAGAAACTTAATTTATTTGGCTAGTTGTTTGGAAATCTGCAACTTAGTTCCAGCGGCACGAATCTTTTTAGTCTGCGTATCTGCCGAGTAATTAAAAGCTGTGGAATCAGCGCATTTGGATGATTTTGAAATCTTGAGTGATATGATGTTGACTTGGAAGTTACTGTTACCTTTACAGATGGAATCTTGAGATCATCTCGTGTTCTGTCGTTTGTTACAAACAAAGGGGCGTTTATAATGGATCACAGTATACTTTTGACTGAAAACGTTCAATTATTTCAATGTTTGAGTTATTTGTAGTATCCCATAGCTCTAGACCGTATGTCCATATTGGTTTCAATATTGATTTGTATATGATTAGTTAGTTATAATTTGATAGCTTGGAATAACGCCCTAAAAGCCAGTAGAGTTGGTTGAACTTTATTCTGAATTTTCTGTTCATTTGGACAATGTGAGTTCTCCAAGTAAGTCGGCGGTCTGCATGCATACCCAAGTACTTTACTGAATTCACCTGTAGCAGTAATGAATTGTTTAATTTTACTGCAGGACAGTTACCCTTACGATGTGTAAACGTAATGTGCAAAGATTTTGATGTGTTTGCCTTTATTCTCCATTTCATAAGCCAATTTTCAATTTTATAAAAGTTTTCTTGCAATATTTTAGTCGCTATCATCGGCTTTGTATGGGATGCCAAAATAGCAGTATCATCAGCAAAAGTAGCGGCAATAATTTTTTGTGATATTGGGATAGATCGACTGGGTAAATGACATAAAGCACCGGTCCTAAAACATATTTCCCTGTTCCACACCTAATTGTATTTGTCTAATATCTGTAAGATCGCTGTTGTACTTTACTTTCCGATTACTAAGTTATGATTTAAAAAACTGATGATAATAGTGAGGCAGCAGCTTTTTCAATTTAAATAATAGCCCTCCTTCGGCGTGCCAAACTTTATCGAAGGCTTGCGTGATGTCGAGAAATGCTACAGAACAATATTTTTTACATTCAAATGTTTCATTTATATGTTGCACTACAATTTGTTATATAGCCGTATGCTTTTGCCGGAACCCAAATTGGTAGCTTGGTATATATATTTAGTTCGACTATTGTGTCATTCAGTCTTCTGATAAACAATTTCTCAAAAATTTTCGACATAATTGGCAGCAAGCTAATCGGTCTATATGATTTAAAATCTGTGGGCTCTTTACCTTGTTTGGGCAGCATTATTTATTTGGGCTATTTTCCATTTTTCTAGGAAATAGCACAGTCTTAATATTGCATTGAATAAGTGCGTTTCATTGTCTTGTTTGGCACTTCTTTTATCACCCTTGTTGTTAAATCGTCGTGACTTTTTGACTTCTAATTAAATTAATTTCTAATGTGTAGAAAGGTATATAGGCTGACTTTGTATTGTTTCAATTTTGTCATTTTTATTATTAATCATATTTTATATTTTGTGTTATTTTAATTATATTTTAATAATTTTTTTTCTGCTTCTAATATTAGGTAGGTATGCTTTTAATTAATTAGTAATGTAATTAGTATTTATGTACAGAATGTACGAATGGAATTGCACTTTGTTAAGCCAGTTACCTCTCTGATATTCCTAATAGGTCTGAGTTATAGCTAGATATTATAATTTATTAATAATTTTACGAAAACTATGTAGTTTTAAAGTAGTCTAATTTGTAATAAATTTCATTTAAAGACGAGAAGACTGTTGTATTTTAATAACCAGAAATAAAATGAAAACACCTCCAAAGACACCACCACCAATATAATGAAAATGTGTTCAAAATTAATTTAAATGCAAAATAGCAACACAATAGCGAAACGCTAAGTGATGACTGTCCTTTATGTTGATAATAATTTTTTTTTATTATTTTTAAAATAATTATAAATTATTACTCTAAGCTGCTAATATTGATAATTTTTTACCACTTAAAACACTACCAATGAAATTTAATAATTTTCAATAAAATTAAAAAATAAAATTTCCCCAATATCAACAAAATTTTCATATCTTTTACATAAAATCTAATTTAAAAATATGTTTTAAAGTTATTTTTTAAATTAATTTTTCTAAACATTCAAACAGGGACAAGAATGTATATATATAACGTACATATATATATATATATATATATATATATATATATATATATATATATTATATATGTATATCGAATGGAAACATTCCATATACGATTCCATAAAATGTTACATTCTATATTTTTATATCTGTAAGTTTGTATGTAAATAATATATTCATAGATGAACAAATTTTGTCATCCTCTTAAAAATTAAATTAAGTTTAAAATGATTTAATTTTTATTTTCTTTCTTCTCACCACCAGAATACTGACCACAAATATTTGTATAATAATTTTCTTATATTTTTCATCATTATTATTTCAATCATTTTTTTTTTAATTTTCATCATTATAATCATAATCAATATCAAGAAATTTAATACTTTTAGAAAATTGCATTTGCTCAATTTGAAATATTTAAACAGTATTTTTGCATTTTCATAGTCCCTCACCCTCTTTAATATTAAAGAAAATAATATAATATAAAAAATTAGGATATTTTCAAGAGAGTCTAACTTCTCTACCAATTCTATATGAAAATATGAAAATGTGATTGTTACAACAAAAAAAAAAAAAAACAAAAAAAAAATCTTGGAAACAATATTTTTTGTGAAAATTTTTTGGTTCAACCTTCCTATTTTCAATAACAATTTAATTCAGTACTTAGGATGGTAATTGTGTGGGTTTAGATATTGCACATAAGTTTTTGTAATTTTGCCAAATTTTGTTTTTACATTTTTTATTCGATATACTTTTATTACTTTTGAATTTTTAGGAAAGTTTTTTTTATTTTTAGGTTTTTTCGAATCGAATTTTAAAAACAATTTGTCTCTTTCTACTGTTTAATAAACTGAATATTATTTCAAGTGAATGGAAAATATGTCGTTCAGTTTTATAGAATCGTATTGCTGAAAAATTATGACCTAATAATTTTACAATATCTCTATATGAATTTATTTCATTGATTATTTTGGTAAGAACTTAAATAGAAAATAAATTTTATGGTGGATTTTCTTTAATTGGAACAGTTATAGTAAATATTATTGTGGTAATATCTTTTTAACTACGTAAAAAGTCTTATTGTCTAAATTAATATAGATAATTTTAATGAATAAAATTTAATTCGAACAAATGACAGAAAACTAAATTATTCTAATCTGTAAAACTATTAGTAAGTTACTAAAACAATCTATCATATCTATCCAAGTAGATCCAAGGAGCTCCGGAAATTTTCCAAGACGAATACAGTAAATACTAATTAATTTCAAGTAATAAAGAAATGGTGAGTTATTGTCTTTTCTATCTCCTTGTACAAATTGTTATTACACACACAGTACATTTGGTGGTACAATTATAATGTTCTTGACGGTTAATGAAGCATAATGATATCTATAGAAAAAACACTACTACCCATCGAAATATTTCCAATGCGTCAAATCACCCACATGGTCAAAACATGGCAGCATACTATGATCAACAGATCAGTAATTATATACCATTATCAAAGGCTAACTTTGAAAAAGAAAGACGTGGCAATAAAAATGGATATAATGAAGAAGTCATAGATCTAATGATAAGGAAGAAACTGTACCGTATCGAACTGAATAACATGACGAGTTTGTTCATACAAAATAAGGAAATAGAAAAATTTAGAAGGATTTGCATAACACACAGATATATCAGGAACGGTATATAATACATTGAACAATGATTTAGGGAGTGGATATTCACCGCTATTGAAATGAATGTAAACTAATTTGCAAAAGTACAGGTAAAATAGGTAACTGTTAGCAATTAGGATATAAAATGAAAAAAGAATTAAGAAAATTAGTTAATCAGAAAAAGGAAGTATGTTGCTTCCGAAATATTGATATTTGCAATCAAATGATAAAAGTTATTAGTGAATGAAAAGCTGGCAACAATTAATTATTTATGCATTTAATCTTTTAATATGATGTTAAACAAATTATATATTAAGTTAAAATGTTTTTAATGTTATTTCACATTCGATTGAAAAATCAGTTAAATTGTGAACTAACTTGCAAGTATACGAGCTTCAATTTTTTTTCAATATGTTTTTAATTTCTTAGTATGAGATCAATTGTATATATTTAATATGTATAAGTGAATTGTGTAAATTATGTATTTACAAACATTTCCCATGAAATAAATTATATAAAAAATAGAAATCTTGTGTTTCAGATTTCCTTTGCTTACGGTTCCAGTTTGTGATGATCAAGAAATTGTACATTGGCATCATTTTTAAAATTAAGTTAACAAAGTAAAAATAGTATTTCAGTCTCCTTCGACTATATTCTACTCGGAGTACTTTCATGTGTTCCATTTTAGTTTTACTGAATGTGCTACTCGAGTTTAATAAGTTTTAAAAACAAATTATAATAAACGAATTATTTTTGGATTGATAATTTTTTAATTTACTTATTAATCAGTTGAAACTGCTTAATTTTGTTCCAGCTATTTGTTCTAATTTATATATTAATCATGTAGATAACAGGAACATCATTTCAGCGAAACAGTAATGATGAACAACTCAATGATGCCACAGTATCATTCAACACCAATCAAGTAATTCACTCAAATCGATTTGTAGATATTTTACATCTCCCGCAGTTTTTGGTTTTGCAATAAAAAAACAATTGACTTAATTTTTAACAATTATTACGAGAAGTAAAAAAATTAAAATCTGGTACAATTTTCGATTATAATTATCATTATTGAAGAGTGTTATCTTATTGCATCTATATTGAAAGTTTGTCAGTATGTGTGATAAGCAGTAAATCAAAAAAATTGAAATTTATTTTTTATCGTAATTTACTAAAAATTATTTACGATAATATTATACGATATTATACGATAATATTCCAAATGTAATTATTCCTTAAAAGCTCAAAACTTAAATTAATGGTCACAATGTCTATATGAGATTGGCAAATATAGTGTTACAAGAGTGACGTTTCTAAGAAAATGGGATTTAAAATCTTTTTACTTTACTGCAGTTAAAATAATTGACAATTTATTTTTCAACAGGCCTCATTTGTATTTTGCAAAAAAAATAATTGTGTATTTTTTTATTGTATAGGGATAACGCGGTGGAATATTTTAAGAAGATTCTAATTTTTAGAAATTATTTAAACTGAGTTTTACAAAGATGATTTTACCCTACAAATTTATTTGGGGTGCTGTTATTCTTCACGCCCCCATATATGTAATAAATTGTATGTTTGAAACAATTCCAAACAACCTTAAGTTGATGAAATCTAAATAAATATAAATTTATTTAATAGACACATTAAAATTATTTCAAAATAATTTACCACACTATATACTTTATAAATACTCTGTACATACATAGCTATATCTATATTTATGTATATTACAATTATGTATTGATGTTTTAGTTGTTTTTATATCAGATTTTTTGCAAATTTTTATAATAAAGTTAAAGTTTTGACAATTATTTTTAATTTTCTTTTGTTTTGGTTTTCCGAAAATATTATTATTCTTTTATTAAATTTACATTATAAATAGTTGAAAAATACACAAAAAACAAACACAGAATATACATAAAAAAAACAACAACAACATAATACTATAATTTTGTTTTAAAATTGCTCATTTCATTGAAAACCAAAAAAAATAAAATATCAAAAAAATGAAAGAATGAAAAACAAGAAGGTGCCAGACATTTTGTTATAATATGGTAACAAAAGAACTAAAATAAGAAAAAAATAATAAAAGAGAAAATTGGGAAATTTCCTTAAAATGAGAATTAAATTGGAAACGTTTCAAGAAATATAAATTTATTTACGAATTCATTTGAATTTTAAATTTATTTTTTTTATAAATTTTCGTTTACTAAATAAATTTTTTTTTTGTATTTTGGATTTAAAGAACAAATCCGAAGATGGCCTCTGAAATAAAGTGTTTTAAGAATTAACTTTATCAAATCAATATTTCACCTGTTGTTTTTACAAATAATTTCATGATAAATAGATTAACATTACAATTTAAAAAAACTACAAAAATAGATTTCTAAAAAACGCTGACAATACAGGGTTACATTATTGTTATCATGGGGAAGTTTTAGACTCTTCCGCACAAGTGTTTATGCTAACTTTTATTTGGTTTGTAGTTTTTTTTATGCTCGTAGCTTAGGTACAGTAGCTTAGGTAAAATTACCTTGTTGTGCTTAATAAGTACAATAATGCAATTTTACTACAATGTTTTCCTACTATTTTTTTTATCAAATTCCTGGCTCTTTGAATCTGGAAAACTAATGCTACTGTTAGAAACTAAGCCATCTTAAACAGAATAGTTGTACTTTATTTAAGTTGTTACAAAGTTATACTCTAAAACAGTTTTGTTATTCATTTTATCCCAATGACAAAGGCTACTGAACAAAGTCGAAAAACTCATAAATTATTTTTTTACTTCATCAGGAGTCGAACTAGGAACCTTTCGGTTAAAAAGCAGGCGTTGTATCTACAGCGAATATTCTAGACAAATGGTATATTGAGTACAATTCATGGTAGCAACTTATTGTCCAGCGATTATTTTCAAAATATGACCCACTATGCACTTTAGAAATTTTCTTTCTCTATCTGTATAGGAAAACAATAATAACGATTTTCATATTCACAAATCTAGGAACTACTAAGTACAGAAATTAAAAGGATTTATCAGACAGGTTGCGGACACATGAGTATTATTTTATTCCAAAATTACCTTGTTCGAGTATATGGAGCGTCATATCCTTCCTTTGTTTAGCCCAATTTTTATTATAGACTTACGAAATTTGTAAAAAATCACTATATTAGATTACATTTGTATGAATATGGTTTTAGATATTTTATATATTTCGTTTGCATCTAGAATTAAGAACTTAAGTGGAGATATTAAAAATGAAAAATTTAGTGCTAATAAATTTTTAATTTGCACAAGTCTCACAATTATTGTATTCTTTACTGCACTTAGTAAGCCTTAGTAGTAATGATGGCTATTTGAGTTGGAAATTTAAATACGATCTATTGTAAAACTTTGAGCTGTACTTTAATATCATTATATCTGATATTATATGCTTCAGCGTACCAATTTTAAGCTTAACATACCAATATTCAATCCAAAAAAATATTTTAAGTAAAAAACTGGTTTATTAACGCGATATGAAAATTATGGAAAGATATCAAATCGGTTGTAATAGTCCTGGTTTTTTTTTTTGTTACTTTTTTATAGTTCTACCGGTAAAACTCAAATTTGAGAATTTAGTGAAGTGATTATGTATAAAGAATAAGTTTGGGCTGATTATGTTGCTTGTTACACATTACGATTCAAGACTAAATATTTGTGAATTGAAGTGCTGTTAGACCTGTACCTCCAAAGAAATATTCTTGTATAGATTAAGATATTCTTTACCAAGCATCATCGTTGCTCATTTTACAAAATCAAAACAAAAATAAAATAAAATAAAAACGAGTTGTTAAAATCTAGATGTTGAGAATTATAGGACTAAAATGGAGAAGGATACGGAAGTTTTAGAAAATAAAAATGAAGAAAAACTTTGATAATAGCTTTATGAAGAGAAAATGCTCTTCAAATATAGATTTTTTATTTTGTTTTTTTTTTTTTTTTGTTATTTTATAAAAATTTTATTTAGAGAAAAATAAATGCAGAAAAACTTTTAGAGGATTCTGGTTATTTTTGGTTTTTGTTATTTTGATGTTTTGCAGAAAAACAAAGTTCATAAGGATCAATTATATTGTGACAACATAATAATATTAAAGAAGAAAAAAAGAGAAGAATAGGAAGGTATAATACAAAAATAAAGTTTGTTTGTTAAATTATATTTTGTCATCTTTCTTGTTCAAATTTATTTAGAACGAATAAACTTTTAATTGAGTTGTTCAAAAGAACTGGAAGCCAATACGAATAAAAAAGACTGAAAATTAAGAATTTTATTTTAGTATTGTACAAAGACCTTCAATTAAAATTGTTAAAGTAGCATGTATTATAGTTGTTATGTCTAACCCTAGTTAGTATATTGGGTTGGGGTTGGAAATTTCATTCCAATAGTCAAACCTTATCTATTTTAATACGTGTACACTTAACTAGGTATCTATCGGTCCGGCCATTATATAATCAAAAATGTAACATTCGAATTCCAAGAGATAGTAAAATAATACAAAAAGCTAGAGATAGATCTAAATCTTGGCACATGTATCTATCGTATCTAATTAAAAATAATGTTGCAAGTTTAAACTGTGTAAAACGAATACCGACTACTTATGCTGATCTAAATTAATGTCAGCAAATTTTATACAGCAGAAAATGTATTAGCTTCTATCTAATCTCTGTATAAGAAGTTTTTCTTTTAACAACTAACCGATCGATTTCTTATAAGACACTATAATTTTTTTAGTTGATTTTCGACGTCGTATGATTTTGTTATAATATCATCAATACCTATTTAAAATGTTGAATATCAATTGGCATTCATGTTATAGTAGTTATACAAATTTTATTTCGAACATCAGTCTGATGTCAAAAAATTGAATTTTATTTCTATTTTGAGCACTGATTTCTATTTTAATATTCTTAATACTTCACATTTTTTTTTGCCTATGTACCTTAAAAAAACTTTGGAAGGATTAAAAATTTGGTTTTTGTTGTTAGTGAGGTGGCAGGCTATTCTGTTAAACAAAATCTTGTTTAACCAATGATTGAACATTTTTTAAAAAAATAAAAAAAATTTTTTATAATTAAGTAAAAAAAAATTTAAACATAAATTTTTGTTGTGTCAACATATTACAGAATAAAAACTAGTACTAGGTTTTGATTTTTGAAAGACATTTTGTAATAATTTTGATTAAAAGTTCAACAAAATAACTCTATGCAATTAATAATATATACATATGTCATATATATATATATATATATAAATACTATGTGGTTGAAATAAAAATGGACAAAAATAAAGTTACAAGACAATTAAAGTTTTAAAAACTGAAAAAGCAAAAGACCCATTTTTGTGAGCACTATAAAATGTGGATGATATAATATAAGAAAAACTAACGTTCTTTTAATTTTGAAAATTTAATAAACTAACAAAAAATAATCAAAAGAGTATACCTAAATGCACGTATAGCTAGATGGAAAACTTTTAATTTTGAAAAACTGTGAATGTATGTCAAAATTACAAGAAAAAAAAAACATAAAATAAATCTGTGTCAAATTTCAAACAAAAATTTAAAGTGGATTTGCAAGAAAATGGTCTCTTCAATTCAAGAGACGAGTTTATTTTAAATTTTTTTGTTTTAGTTTTAAGTCGATTAGATATTAACTTTTTTTAAGAAATTGGTAGGACACTCATTATGTGTGTATCATTTAAGTTCTTTTTTTTATTTTGTTTAATCCTTGAATTTTTGTTTTTGTTTGGTTTAATGTTGATTTTTAAAATCAGTGGGGGCAAACCCACTGGGTGATCTTGAAAAGCACAACTAAGTGGTTTTGTAAGAATTTCGATTTGTATTAACAGGTTGAATCCATGCGAAGAAACGATAATGATTCTGTGGTATCACAGGACCTTTAAGAACCTTAATGGATACTATTTTAAACCAGAAATATATTTTAAATATTATCTAATATTACATTACACAAGGAAGGCCATGTGGAGAATATCTTATATTATGATACACAAGATGAACGACGTGGTGAGTCTTTTACGCAAGAATAATTGAATAGTAAATTATTTAATTAAAAATTAGCAAGTTCTTGGTGTTGAATACTTAAAACATTTACTCAAATATTTACACCAAATAGTGACGGTTACTTCCAAGCTGAGCGTCATCTATACTCTGAAAGAAATTTCAATTACTGGCAATTTTTAAAAAGACTTCATAAAAATTCTGTCATTTTAAATAAACACACAAACTTATAGAAAAAAGTACAAAAACAAAAACACAAACTAAATCTGAAAACAAAACAGAAAAACAAAAATGAGATCAGATCATACTCTTCAAAAATAATATAATAAATGTTAGTTCATTTGCTTCTGCTATCATTAAAAACATATATGATAAAATAAATATATTAATCAGGTGTAAGATAATTGAATCGATAATTAATTAATTTAATTTCAATTAAATCTAACTTTCCTAATTTTTATTTTATTATTTTAAATTTTATTTTTAATTATTTTTTTTTCTTTCTATTATTTTTAATTTTTATTTTTAATTTAATTTTTTTCTATTTTAAATTCCTCAATTGTTTTAATTTTTTTCTTTTCTTTCCTTTTATGTTTTTCTAATTTTTGTTTTAATTATTAAAGGTTTTCCTAGTTTTAAATATTTCAATGTTGTAATTGTATAGTAAAAAGACTAATCTTCTTATGTACAATTTATGACTATTGTCATAACAGAATTGTGACTACAAACTTTTTTTGACTATAAACTAATTAAAATACATCGATCTACTACGTTGAGAGTAATGAGATTTTATTGTGTTAAGTTGTATTGCATATCAAGCAATAATCAAGCGATTCAGAAAACAACTACAATTATACCAAAACAAATATTTCTTTTTATATAAAACTTTGCTTGAAACAATTGCACAGCACAGGGGATTCACTAGTATATATATTAATATATTAACTATACTTAACTAACTACCCTAGAAAGTCTCCGGATGGAAAAATGTTGATTAAATTGGGACTAGTTTTATATAATCCGTGCGTGCTTTGCTTTTAGTTGGTTTTCGTTACTTGTACTTTCGGGAAAATATTCACACCATAAATTGTCTGATGAAACTCTCATATTATCTGTTCTCTGATATTAACGAGCAAATATTCACAAAATTTTGTTTAAAGCCTTTAAAATATACCCAAAAAATCAAATTGATTTATTTATCTATAATAACTCAATTTTGTTGCTGATAAAGACTAAATTAATTTAAATACACTACAACTTTGTTTTGTAACATTCAATATCTTTCCCAAAATGTTGTTAGTGCATTAAGAGTCTACATTATTTCTTAAATTCTTCTATAATTTAGAAATATTTTTATTTTTTATAATTACTTTCAAATAATAAATCATCCCTAATTCTTTAAATATTTTAAAAATATGAATTTATTGATTAAAAAAATAGACATACTTCTCGATCTGCTGTTAATAAAAATTTCGATTCCTTTCTATATATATACACAAGGATAATAATTATTATTATATTGAAGAACCTTACCATACCAAACCTATATCAATCATATTAAAAATAAAATTTTCTTAATTTGAAAGAAGAATAAAATAAAATTCAAGGATAAAAATATGACGCCATAATTTAAGCTTTATAGAAGAATATAAAAACATCCTTTTGACAGCTAAAATTCTATGACACTAATATAAAACAAAAAAATATTGTTCTTGTCAAAGGGATTAAGCTAATAATATTACAATTTCTAAGAAAATTTAAAAGTTGAAAATGAGAAGTAAAAGGGATTTGAAATTTTTGTTTTTTGTTGTTTCGTCTGTATTCATGACGTATAGATTTGTGATTGAAATTCAATATAATTTATTTCCTTAAGTTGACAGTTAAAATTTCATTTTAATTAACTTTGCATAATATAATTTGAGTTTACTAAAGTACCCTTCAGTAATTCAATTAATGAAAATATGATGTTGACAAATTTTTTTTTCACTTCCTATTTATTTATTTCGCAATCTAAATACTTTACAATTCAATAAGTTAAATAATTTTAGGTACTAGAAATACTGAATTGAAGAAATTATAACTAAGTTTTATACATGTATTGCCTATTACGTTTCAATCTCCTTGAGCCTGCGGCCTTCATAATCTTTTTTACCAGGATGTTTGAATATCTTTCCAATTTACTTTAGTATTTTGTGCACTATTTTGTGCAATATTTTGTCGTAAACTAATTGTTATCGTTGGAAGCTTGTTTAATTCGTTGGCAATATTGTTTAATTATCGTACAAATATCTTCAACCGGGTTGATAAAAGTAAAGTAACAGCAGGCCTATTTGTATTTGTATCCACAACACTCGTTCGTCATCACCTTGAATACGCTAGTCCTGTCTGGTCACCTTACTACTTCACTCATATCAACAGAAAAGAGTCAATTCAAAATAAATTTTTTTTAGACTTGCCTCACATAATTTTCCTGATCTAACCCAATAATCCTGCCTCCTTACCAAGTTCGCCTCAAACTACTTCAATAAAATACTTTGCACTTGAGAAGAGTTGTTGCGGATATTGTATTTCTAATTCAGCTATTCATTTGAACCCATATATAGAATGGTAATGGCAGTTAGCCAACATAAAAATAGTATAGACTTTTCTTTTGGTTAAAAAAAACCTTATTCTTGCTTAAAAATAGAAATGCTTCCTTAGTCCTACAATCCTACTTATATATTATGTAGTCAGTAATTTTTTACTAATTATACTTAATTGGTTTCTATGAATTTATTATTTTTCCCAACACTTTTTTTTCTCTTCATCGAATTTAAATTCATGGAGTTGTAACAACGAACGATGAGTTAGTTGTCTGACAGCCACAGAGGAGAACCGGTCGAATAAGTGGAGACTGTTTTGATTTGGCATTGGTGTGTTTTTGAAAGGAAGTAATTTTGATTTGTATTAAACGTTTTGTTATAGAAAAGAAGTAGTTTTCATGTTTTTTGTTTTTGCTCGACTGATAAGAATATGAAAATTACAAGGTATAAAAATAAAGTTATATTATCTTATATATAAAGAAGGATGTTTGTATGTATGTATGTATGTGTGTATGTATGTATGTATGTATGTTTGTGTCAATAAAATTTTACAGGATGGTTTTTTACTACTTGGAATCGAACCCGTGATATGTTGTTTTCCAAAATTCCGACTAGTTCGGGTACCTGTCATACAACTCCGAGCACCTGACAAAAATATTTCAAAAACCAAAGGTGCTAAAGAGCGGAAAATTTGCATACAGGTACTCTTCCAAAAATAAACAAATTTGACTTTCACATTTTTTCGAAATTTTGACTAAAATGTCAAGTCCCTAACTTAACAGGAAGTGGGTCTAAAATGCCTGAATTTCATATGTTATGCAGTCCATATATAATTTTCTAATGGAGCTTGAATTTAGCTTATTTATTTGACCCTTTTTAGTGCAGTTAATATTGGTACGAAATATTAGTGATAGTCATTCAAAAAACAAGTTTTTAAATTTTTTTTTATTTTATTATTTTTAGAGAGGAAGAGAAAAAGGGGTGAAGAAAACAGCAAAACAAAATTCTCATTTTTATTTATTTCTATCTTTCAATGAAATAAAATAAAGAAAACAAATTTTTTTTTAGAAAAATTTGTCTTGAATTTAAGCGTACTAAAACTACAAAAGAACACTTTAGAATCACAGCTTGATATAAGGTTTTCAAAGCAATACAGAAGCAAAGTCGGACAGGCCGTCCCCGGATATAATGTGGTCAAGAGTGACGCCTTGAGTCGAGTATATACTGTTCTGCCAAAGTTCGGCGCGAAAATCTGATGTTAGCAATCACGTTTGGCCCAGACATATTCAACAACGCATTAATTATTCTTGAAGATAAATGTGTGGCTATGATCGGTAAAACATTACTGCAACTCGGCCTATCTTCACTAGTATGAAACCAACAAAATGAACTTTATACAGATTACATACGAGAAAAGAACTGCAACGTCGAAGAGCTGAAAGCGTAATATCGCGGACAAAATACCACTTCTAAATCAAGATCAGAAAAAAGCATACAAAATTATCATGGATCGGGTAGAGAACCAACAAGGTGGTACTGTTTTTCTTGATGCTTCGGGGGGCACAAATAAAACATTTTTAATCAATCTAATTCTAGCCGAAATCAGAGCTCGAGGACCTCTGGCCATTGCATCTTCAGGAATCACTTCAGCATTAATGGAAGGAGAAAGAACAGCCCATTCTGCACTAAAGTTGCCACTAATCTCCAGACAGGAAAATCCTACCTGCAACATTAGTAAAGCAAGTGGTCGAGCGCAAGTGCTCAAGAAATGCAAAATTATCGTATGGGATGAATGTACCATGGCTCACAAGAAAGCTCTCGAAGCCCTTGACGTGACTGTGAGAGATCAGAGAGGAAATAACAACCTTATGGGAGGAGTTCTGGTACTTCTATGTGGAGACTTCCGTCAAACTTTACACGTCATCCCAAAGCAACACCAGCCGATGAAATTTATCCATGTTTAAAACATTCATCTTTGGAGACATGTACGAAAGATAAGTTTGAAACAAAACCTGAGAGTACATCTGCGGGATGACAGTGCTCACATTTTCGCCAACAAGCTACTTGAGATCGGAGAAGGTAGATTTGTAGTTGAGCCATCTGGAAAAATAAAATTGCCATCCGATTTTTGTAATTTGGTGTCGTCCGTCGCAGAACTAATAGATGCAGTCTATCCGGATATTCAGCAAAACTATCATAATTTGAACTGGTTTCGAGAGAGGGCAATTCTTGCTGCTAAAAATGCTGATGTCAGCGAAATGAATAATCAAATACTTTCCATATTACCGGGCGTAGTAAATGCTGATGAGGTAGTCAATTTTCCAACATTCCTAAATTCTCTTGATCCGGCTGGATTACCGCCACATCGTCTGAAATTGGTATCACCAATTATTTTATTAAGGAACCTCGACCCACCAAAACTTTGCAACGGTACAAGACTTTGTGTTAAAAAATTGTTGGCAAATGTAATTGAAGCGACTATTTTAACAGGGAAGGGACAGGGTGAAGTCGTTTTCATCCGAAGGATACCACTTATTCCAAATTATCTCTCTTTTAACTTTAACAGGTTGCAATTTCCAGTTAGACTTGCGTTCTCGATTACGATAAACAAGGCACAGGGACAGTCTATTAAGTACTGCAGTGTGGATTTAAGTGTGAAGGCGAAACTAAAAACGTTGTTTATTATCAAGTTTTATCTTGAGAAAATTATTTAATCACCCGTCAATTTAATTAGTTTATTAATACTTCCCTTTTCAAACTAAAAACGAAGAAAAAGTTCTAGGAACTTTAAATTTTCTCGGGCAACGCCGGGTAACTCCGCTAGTTAATAATAATTGTTACACAGTCATTCATATATTTTTTGTTTATATTAATTTATTTCTAATTTCAATCATTAGATTTTTATCAGTTTTAATAATTTGCTTTTTATTGTAACTATAATTTACAAATTAAAACTTAATTGAACATAAAAAAATAAAAATAAAAAAATAAAAAGTTAAAATCTAGGTAATATAAAATTGAAAATATATTGATTTATACGCAGAAAGTATTTCACGTACTTCAGTTGAACTGGGTTTAGTGCGTCATATAGAGAAAAATCGAGAAGTTCCAAAAAGTTATCGACGAAGGAGTTACTTTAGATTTTCTTTTTTTTCAGGACGTCACTGAGTGTTCGTGTGTTTTTTGGGTTTATGGATAGCCAAATTTAAAACAAAATTTGCAAAACATTTTATGACTTTTTATTTTTATTTATTTAATACAATGACATTAATTAGGATACAATTTTTATATGAATACGTAATATGGTATCATATATTATAATAGAGTTAGTTGTCAACAATACACCTCAAAATTATACGATAAACAATTACACAATAAAAATTATATTCACCAAAATTGAGAGAATATAAAAATATTGAAAGAACAAACTACCCCACTCAGTTTTCTACTTTTTACCTAATGCAATTTTTTATATATACAACAACAAAATATATTGATTCTCATCAATACACAATGCTGACAATATACTACACTCTAACCTTTCATTAGCCATTTAAAATTACACAAAAAAGTGTACCATCCGCATATACAATAGTAAGTTCTATATATACCTATACTTACAAAAAAAAATTTCTATATGATTTCAAAAACAAAAAAAAAAAAAAAAATGCTTTTTTAAAATGGATATATGTATATTGCATATACATATGTTATATCATGTATATTCTTTCTTAATTCATCATTATTAAATTTTTTAATTAATGTTATCTACAAATTTTTAATCTTTGATTGAATAGTACATTGATGTAAATTGTCTTTAAGAGTAAAATCTAGCTGGTTTTAACGGAATTTAAGCAGTTCATTCATTATAAAGTATAATTAAGAGAATAAATCAATTTTATTTTAAATGCTTTAGGTGTAGGAAGCTAAGTACACTATAATTATACTATACACGTATTTGGTATTCGGGCATTAATTGCTGATAAGCATAAATTGTTGTTTATTAAATGTTTTTTATATTTAATACAATTTTCTTTTTAATTGTTATATATAAAAAATGTTCAATAATTAAAAAAACAAAAACAACGTGCAAAGTTAAATAAGTGTCAAGTGCAAGTAAAGTCTATATCAGTTACTTAAATCCCTGTTCCGTTAAAAATGTTAAATTTGGCTTTAACTTGAATCATAATTAATAAATAAGGGGTCTCTAGTTATATTATAATATGTAAATATAAGAAAAATCAATGCTTCTAAAACAAGCTTTTATCCCGCATTTGATTTATACTTTACGATTTGATATCAGCCCAACACAATTTTGTCAGTAAATGTATTCTTTACATTCAAAAGTTATCAAACCATTCTACTTTGGAAATAAGCAATACCATAATTTTCTATATCTGTAATCCTTTTTATTACATTATTGTTTATTTTCATAAATTTAAAAAAAAAATATCCATGATTTTAAATAATGTAATGCTACTTGTAGCCCCAGTGGCCTAATGGATAAGGCATCGGCCTCCTAAGCCGGGGATTGTGGGTTCGAGTCCCATCTGGGGTATAATTATTATTATTTTATATTTATTATTATTCATTTTAGTAGATACCAAATTTGTTTTTGTTGTTTCAATTCAAACTATTTTCAATTTTCCTGTATCTCTTAATTTTTAGTTTTTTTTTCCCTTAGAAAATTTCTTTTGTAAAACTTACAAAACACTTATAGATACACAATATACATATTTTATTTTCAATTTTTTACTTATTTTAATTTAAAAGATATCATAAAAAAAAAATTAAAAAAAAAATATTCCAACAATTTTCTATTTCATCTCTTGCGGGGATCGAACCCGCGACCTTTGGATTAGAAGTCCAACGCGCTATCCTCTGCGCCAAAGAGACATGCTTTTATTATTATTCTTGTTGAAATTTAGAAAATCTATGATAGATGTATAGGTATTCTATCCAAAAATTCTAAAATAAAATCAGTACACATTGTGGTAGAGATCGTTTTGTGTAAATAAAAAAAAAAAATAAAAAAAAAATAAACAACATATCGGAAAAGCTTTTAAATGACCTTCAAATAATTTTTTGTTTGTTATACTCTTCAGTTCAATGACCAGATGTATTATTTTTAGTTGTAGGTAAGTGTTGTTAGTATTTTTTTCAATTTGTCAAAAGCTTTAAAAATATTTCAAATACTTATTTTTGTAATTAAAAATTAAACATTTTAGAGAATTTGAAGAGTTTTTTTTTTGTAAATAAAATTGTTTTTAGAACTATTAATAAATTATTTATTCCGAATTTAAAATTGCATTTAATTAAGTGTAGTGTAATATAATAGAAAATAGCAGAGTCTTACACCATTTTCATACAATTTCGAATTTTATTTCAATTATTTAATTGATTTCACAATATTGCTTCCGTTAAGTACAAAAAAAAGTATTACATTCAGAATTAAAAAAATTTAACAATTAGGTAATATATTTATTTTATTAAAAAAATCAAATTTAAAAATTTAAATATTATTAATAAGCTATGAAAAAGTGTTAAGTTTTCATTATTTTTATTTAATGTATTTATTAAGAAAGGGAATGCATAATTTTATTTACTTAATATGAAAAAACATCTGTTGGGTTAAGGCAATTTTATGGAATAAAAATAATTTTGTTTAAAAAAATAAATATATATATATAAAAAAAATCTAAAAAATAATGTAAGTAATTATCGTCCAATTGCTAAACTTTCTTCTATACTTAAACTATTTGAACTTATTGTATTTGATTCTATTTATGATCATTGTACTTGTTTCTTATCATCTTTTCAACATGGCTTTGTAAAGCTTAAGTCTACTGTTACTAATCTTGTTGAGTCAACATCTACCTTTATTAATAACATGGAAGATGGGTTTCAAACGGATGTAATATATACAGATTTCAGCAAAGCTTTTGATTTGCTTCCATATAACATTATCATCTTTAAGTTAAATAAATTAGGATTTCCTAGTTACTTTATTAATTGGGTTCATTCTTACCTTTCTGGTCGTAGTTATAGTGTTTCGTTTAGATCGTCAATTTCCACTGAGTTCGAAGCTCCCACAGGTGTGCCTCAAGGTAGTCATCTCGGTCCTTTACTCTTCATTATTTCTATTAATGATGTTTCATCTTTATTAATTAATAGTCATATTAAAATTTACGCCGATGACATGAAAATTTATAAAAAAATTGTTAATTTAGAGGATGCATTAGCGTTACAAGCTGATCTGAATCGTTTCTATAGTTGGTGTTCGTATAATAATCTGCAGCTTAATGTCAATAAATGTGCTTATATTACTTTTACACGACGATTATGCCCAATTTCTTATGTATATTCTTTTAATAGCCAAAGTAATCCAAAGGTTACATCAATTAAAGACCTAGGAATACTCTTCGATACTAAACTTTCATTCCATCTTCATTATTCAGATATTTTAAACAAAGCCAATTCTATGCTCGGTTTTATTAAACGTTGGGCTAGAGAATTTGAAGATCCGTATGTATTAAAATCCCTCTATACCTCTGCTTGGTTAGACCTAATTTAGAATATGCTAGTCAGGTTTGGTGTCCATTTTATGGTGTTCACATAGATAGAATTGAATCGGTTCAAAGAAAATTCTTTAGATATGCTTTACGTCTTTTTCCTTGGGAAGATCCTTTAAGATTACCTCCTTATGAACATCGACTAAATTTAATTCATCTTAATACCCTTGAAAAACGGCGTAAAGTTGCTGACATTGTATTTCTAATTGAGTTAAGTAAAGGCAACATTTCGTCTCTCCAATTGTTTGCTAAACTTAATTATTTTTCTCATTCTAGACTAAGAACTGCTAATCTGTTTAATTTGCAGTACCATCGGACTAATTATGGTAAATATGAACCAATTAATAGGATGATGTCTCTTTGTAATGCATACAAACCCCATATTAACTTTTCCATAACTAAACAATCATTAAAAAATAATCTGTATTTGTGTAACTGATTTTTTTTGATTAATCTTTGACCTGTCTTCTTAATTGAAGTTTTTTTATTTTTATTTTTTAATTATTGTTAAATATAAGATTTTGTTTTCTTTTTTAATTTTATTATAATATAAAAATTTTGTTATTTTTTTTTTTTGTTTTTTATTAATTCTTTTTTGAATGTTTAATTTTTAGTTTATAAATTTAATTTAAGTATGATTTATTGTAACTTGCTTGAATTAAGCTCGAAATAAATAAATAAATAAATAAATATTTGTTTACTTTAAATTAATTTTAAAATTACTTTCATTATACATAGATACTGAGGTTGGCTCCTATTGAAAAACTTAATATATTTTACTTCTTGAAGCAAAAATTCGGCAATTTGCATTTTTGATTATAGAACTACAATTTTAATTGTTCATTATATTTTATTTAATAAATTTTCCCGACTTTTTTCGACTTATTGATTATCAAATTGTAATTGTGTGCAAAATTAAAGACTTATAATGTAATAATTAAAAAAGCTATTAACTTCGCAATTATAAATTTATTTATAAATTTGTCTTATTTTTTCGTCTTTGTTTATTTTTATATTAATTTTATATTAATTTTTGTTTTCGTCTTCTTAATAAAATCTCGTTGGCTTATTTAAAATAAATTGAATTATATACAAAAAAACAATAAGATCAGACAGCTTAAACCTAATCTATGATCAATAAAAGTAAATTTAATTATCTATATTACCATTGATTAATAATACTATAAAGATAGACATTTTCATACAACAGAAAATGTTCAGCTCAATTTTTCCAAGTTTTCTTGATTATATATATTTTCTGGGATATAATCAATGTGTTGGTGCATTTTCTATATTCAATTTGAATTTTTAAATTTTTGAGCGTTTTATACGACTTTATTCTCTAAATAATTTGTATGTGTTTAGTTTCTCTATACTGTTCTTGAATATTATTGTTTTTAACTTTTTGTTATTTGAATTTGTATAGGTAATTTGAATTTTTTTTTAATTGATAGGTACAAAAATTTCAAATTGGATAGCATTTTTATCGAGTAGTCTTTTAAGAATATTTTTTTTTTATTTTTCTCTCAATATACATTGTAATACAAGGATTTTTATAATTGTTGATATTGTGCATGTATATTATTTGTAATAATAAATTATAAAATTATAATATAATTTTATAATGTTTAGGAAACGAAAATATTTTTCTTGTTTTAATTGAATAATTTTCAAAAATAAAACAATTTCAATTCAAATAATAGTGAACATTCATCCACGTAATGATTTCTAATATATATTCATACATACATATACATATATGTATGTATAAATTTACAAATAGAATCAAATTTTTATTTTTAAAAGGCTTTCTTTTTGATTTTTTCAATATGTGGATATGTATGTACGCATGGATTTTAAAATTATAACAGAATTTAAAAATATTTGAAAAACTCATCATTAATTTTTGTAAAATTTATAAAAAATCTTAACGGTAGAGTAAATTGAAAAGTATATTTAATATGTTTTTTTGTTGCAGTAAGCACACAATTTATTTTTAAGATAATTAAAGCTTGCAACGCACAATTTTACAATGGTATTTTTCAAATTCAGAATTTTCTACTTTGTCATTATTTTCATAACAAGAGCATTAAATATCAATATCCAAAAGCTTGTCATGATTTACTCCAGCTTTGAAAATATATTGTTGTTGTAAATGAAATTAATCAAATTCGTAATATATTTGTAAAATTATTTACAACTTATTGTGCAGGTGGATTTGTTTAGAGCTTTTAATTTTTTAAGATAATCTAACATTTTCTCTACGAACAAATATGGACAATTTTTAATAGTTGTTTGTACGTATTTTTAGTATAAATATTTGAAGAATTTAAAGAAAGACCAGCAGTGTACATATTACTCACAACAGCAGGTTTACTTTATTACTCATTATTATATGGAAAAATTAAAATTATAATTATTTTGTTTTCGTAGCTGCATATTTGCATATGTAAATAATTGAAAAGCTAAAACAGCTAAGATTTTTTGCAAAGTACTGGGACTGATATGAGTATTTCCAGTTTTGGGAAATATATGGAAGAATATATATATATTTATATATATATATATATTTCTCTCGATTAGTCACAAGCACTGATGAAGGAAGTAAGTTGCTTCCGAAATTTCGATATTTACAAAAGAAAAATAAAGGATTAGTGAAATGAAACTCAACTTTTATTGCATAAATTAGTAAACTTATAACTAAACTAGCCTACTTTAGAATAATTTGCTATCTTTACAACAATTTTCAATAACTTAAAATAGGAACCCTATTTCTTTATAATAATAATAACTTTTGCACATTTTTATTGCTTTTTTTGTAATGCATTTCTTTAACATTGTTTTTTTGTTTTCTAGGAAATGATTTCTCCATCTTTTCAATTTTTTTTTTACAACTAAATTTAATTAGCACAATAATAAATTGATTTAAAACTTTTAGCAAATGATCTTCATGTTCTTCTTTAAATTTGTTTATAAAATCTTCAGAACTTTCAGAGCATAATTTCAAAATAGTTTTTTTTAAATTCAAAACATGAAAATTTTTATAGAAAAAATTTTCAAAAATTTTAAACCACTTAAAAGATTCTACAAAATATTCATCTGTTGGAGCTAATAAACTTCCAAAGTCGTTTGCATATATATTATAATTTTTGGCAATTATTAAGTTTTCACTATATGATGACTTTATCTGTTCATTTTTTAAAAATAGTGATGTACATGTATGGCAATTTGACACTTTTTTTGTGCAAAATCCAGAAAAATATCTTATTGCTAATTCTTCAAAATTACTAACTGATTTATTTAATTGGACTGTATCTGAAGTTGAAGCTAAAACGTTTTCCTTCTCCATTTCTCCAGGACAATTTTCAATAATAAAATCTTCATCAATTTGTGGTTCGTCATTTTCAACATTTTCATCATTTACATCAGCTAAAACATTGACATCAATGCCCAAATAGTTGTCGTGGTCTGTTTCACAATTTGATGATGTATTTTCATTATAAATAAATTTGACACTGGCCATCTTAGCAAAAATATTCCCAATTTGTTGTGCAGATGGATTTCTGCAATAACCACCAGAAGATCTTATATGAGAAAACATATTTTCTAACGGATCTTGATTCAATCTGCGCGTCATCAAGAAATTAATATTTTTGCTATCAATTTGATCTTTCGATAAAGATAATACAGCAGTTATTGTTTGAACCATTCCATCAATGCAAAAAATTTTTTTGGTACTTTTAATTTTTAATTTTTTAAGATATTCCAGCATTTCCTCTAAGAATAAAAACGGAGAATTCTTTATTTTTAATGGTTGTTTGTATGGATTTTTTGTGTTAAAATTTGACGAATTTAAGGAATCAATTAAATAGTTAACTCTTAAAACAAAATCAGCAGTTGGATCTACTTTATTACTTAATAAATTAAAAAAATTTGAATCAGTGTTATTTATTGCTTTTATGGCTGCATATGTACTATGACTAAATAATTGAAAAGCTAATTTTACTGACATTTTTTCAAACGTGTTAGGATTAATATGAGTGTTGCGAACTTTAGGTAAAATTTTTGATGAGCATTTTTCATCTTCGGCAATAATTTTCTTAATAATATCACAGCTAATAATATCATAATTCCAGTTTTCAAAATCGGTTTTTATAAAAGAATTTCTGATAGATTTTATAAGATGTGGCATATCAAACAAAGCATAAATTTTATTTCCATTCCAATCATAAAAAAAAGGTTCTACCTTATTTACACCAAGTAATTCATAAGTATATGTCGATTTGTACTGCATTGATCACAAACAGTCGCAACAATTTTGAAACCAATTTGTGTTAGCTCTTTAATATATTTTAGTAGTAATGGTTTTAAAGTTTCTCCTTTCAAATTATTTTTAGATAAATTGTAACCTAATGCGTACTTATAATTTTCATATAAACCTCGAATCATAAAGAAATGGGCTTCTGTTGCAAGTTTTTGTTTTCTATCTCCATCTAAATCTTCCACACCATCTAAACAATCTCTTTTTATATTGTAAGATGGGTCTTTTCTAATAGACATTTCATCGAATAGCAAAACAATAATTTTTGAACTTTCACTCATATAACTTAATTTAATTCTTAAATGATTAATAATTTCAATATTTAATCCTGGTTCAATAAATTTTAGTTTAGTCCATGATTTTATTGATGATTTACTTGGCAAAGTAATGTTCAAGGTATTTCTCATGAATCCATAAGTTGCTGGTGACTTATAAAAAATATTTTGCGCAAGGTTTTTTTCTGTTTCATTAAATCTATTTTTCTTCTTCAATATTATTTTTGCAAGTGTTTTACTATTTTTAGTTACATGTTTTAGATTCTGAATATAATTATTTAAAGTAAATTTTTTTTTTATTAATTTTTTTTTTTGATTCTTTACTTTAAAATTTTTTAATTTAAGCTTTTTGATGGTTTCTTTCAATTTTACATTAGTTTTATCTCTTTCATTTAGGATTTTTCTATACTTTTCTAGCGTTTTGAGCCTATTTACACACTCTTCACATGATTCATTTCTGTTATAAAAATGCATGCAGTTGCACGAAAAAGATTTATCAATTAATAGAAGTTCAATTGAATTTTGAACTTCAGTTTCTTTATCATTTATAACTGAAAGTACAGAATTGTTAGAATTTACTTTGCAAAATTTATTACCACTAATATTCAAGCTAATACCTTCAATATGGACTTCTGATGCTTCAGAAACAATTTTTTTCTGTTTATTATTTATATTTAAAACCTCTTTGTCAATTTTAAAATTATAAATATCCATAGAATTTTTATTGGGTTGATTTAAACCCATTTTATATTTATTTGAATTCAAAGAAGGAACAGCTGTTCTCTTTAATGTTACTGTGCTATGATCTTCCGGAAGGAAATGAAGATCGCATACATAATACCTTAGCAAAAAAGAATAAGTGGAGTTAAAGTAAATTTTTAATCCTAAATAATATAATACGCTACCTTTTCTTAGACAAAGTTGTTGTGGATACACTTAATGCTTTAAGCCATGCACTTTTTCTTTCCTGATTATTTGGCAATGAATAAAAACTTCTATCTATGTTCTTATTCAAATTTGAAACACAATTCGTTACTAAACATTTTAAATACTTTTCTTTTACCATTATATAATAATGAAAAATAAAAGTGAAATAGAATTCAAGAATAAAATTACTATCAATAGAAAATATTATAAATTCAAAGCTACAAGAATAATATAAATCAAATAATAAGAAAAAGCGATAGCGACAAGCTGTACTATATACGGACTGTAATCACTGAAAATTGTCAAATTATAGAAAATCAAATAACAAGAATAGAAAACCGTATTTAAAAACTTCTTTTAAAAATAAAAATTTGATTCTATTTGTAAATTTATACATATATGTATATGTATGTATGAATATATATTAGAAATCATTACGTGGATGAATGTTCACTATTATTTGAATTGAAATTGTTTTATTTTTGAAAATTATTCAATTAAAACAAGAAAAATATTTTCGTTTCCTAAACATTATAAAATTATATTATAATTTTATAATTTATTATTACAAATAATATACATGCACAATATCAACAATTATAAAAATCCTTGTATTACAATGTATATTGAGAGAAAAATAAAAAAAAAATATTCTTAAAAGACTACTCGATAAAAATGCTATCCAATTTGAAATTTTTGTACCTATCAATTAAAAAAAAATTCAAATTACCTATACAAATTCAAATAACAAAAAGTTAAAAACAATAATATTCAAGAACAGTATAGAGAAACTAAACACATACAAATTATTTAGAGAATAAAGTCGTATAAAACGCTCAAAAATTTAAAAATTCAAATTGAATATAGAAAATGCACCAACACATTGATTATATCCCAGAAAATATATATAATCAAGAAAACTTGGAAAAATTGAGCTGAACATTTTCTGTTGTATGAAAATGTCTATCTTTATAGTATTATTAATCAATGATATTACGTATTTAATATAAAAAAAAGCTATATTAAAATATTAAATTATTTATTTATTTATATATTAAATTACTAGCTTTGTAACCCGTCATAAATGACGGAAGCAAAATAAATCCTAGTTTCTTGTTTTCTTTCATTATTTTCTTTGTTCCGAAATTACAGTACTTATGTTTATATCACTTTTTATTTATTTTTATTTATGTTTATATTGGCCTAACACTAATCTTTTTTTTTTATATAACAGAAAAAGAAGTACCATACCAACAAATTTGTATAAAATGTTTGTATTTTTGTATGGTATACTCGTACTCACTTCCATTTAGTTATAATTCGTTAGTTGGGTTCCATTAAGTATAAATTATACCGTATTAGCCTTATTGAGTCCTCCGGGAGAGCAAATTTAAAAATGGGATCTTATTTTCATATAAATTTTGTCTTTTGTATAATGTATAGGGATCTTAATTTGCTATATGAATAAACTGTTATTATGGTATTGTGTTATTTTTAAAAAATATTCATAATTTATATATTCAAAATTTTGTATCTAAATTGGTAAAATTTACAAAAAATACAAAAACATTTTCATCAATAATTTTCAATTTAAAAAAAACAATGTTTTATTATCCGGCGTAGAAGTAGAGTTAATTATCCTACTCTACTTCTATCAAGTTCTATTGATTGAACAGTTAACCTGAACAGTGAAGTGAAATGTGAACACTTAACACTGAAAATAAAATAATATTTTTGGAATGGAGCATATAGAACATACGGAATACAGATACAGCAAAAAATAAAAAAAAACAAAAAAAAACAAAAAAAAAACAAAAATAATTTTTTTTGAGTGAAGTGAATTACGCACACAATAATGAGAAAAATAAAAGGTAGAAGCAATAAAGTAGTATAATGTATAATATTATACAATACAAATATGCTGATACACATGTGTATTATTATGTATAATTTTAAGTAATAAGAATAACCTTTGAGTAAATTAGGTTTTTTTTTTGTGTTAAATGCTGTTTGCCTTTTGGTTATTATACCATATTAGACTATTGATTAAATTTCTATTAGTCCTTATTATTATAAATCAAAAAAATTGTTTGTTTTATTTATATTATTATTATTATTTTTTATTTTTCCTTATTATTCGCGAAGAAGACTAACATTAAATTAAAAAAATATAGTTCATGCAATCAATTTTTCCTGCAAAGGTTCAGCATGGTAGACAGGGGTTAAAAAAAAGCACCAAACCAATTTGTATATATATGCATTTGTATACATATGCAATTTGTATATGTGTTGGAGCGTTTCGTCGAACTTACAAACATCCAGATAAATGCAGAATAATATATATATAATTATTATCCATATAAAACTACTTTACTCTATATCACTTCGTAATCATTAATTTAAAAATGACTTTTTAGTTTTTATATTGTCACATATCCAAAAAACTTCGTACGATGTCATACATTAGAAACAAATAAGACAAGCTATGTATAAGGTGGTATAAAGTTAATAATTTACTTCAAATAATTAAAATGACTATAACTTTTTTTAAAATGTATTAATTATCTTAAAAATTGAAATTTAAGTGCAAAATTGTTCAATTTAAATTAACAAAATGTAAAAATCTTAAATATTTTTCGGCTGGTTTTTTAGTCTTTTTAACCTAAACATTCAAAATCGATTTACTCAAAATGTACTAAATGGCGTATGGGATAAAATAATTCTCATGCGACGAAAAATAAAACGACGAATTAAAATGTTAATATGAAAATGAAATTTCCTAGGCTTTTTACACAATTAATTTATCTTACTTTTAGTCATTACTTTACATGTTCGGATATAATAATTTGTAACATTTTCAAAAAACTTGGAATAAATTCCTAGAGATTGCTTCAAATTGATTTTCAGCGTTATAACATTATATTATAGTACCTAGACCTACCTATATTTTTTTATGGATAGAAGAAATTTTCCACAAAAATCTATATTATAATACACATCAAGAGTACGATTTTGAAGGCACACTTTTCGTGGTTTTTCGTGTGTTTCTTTTTTTCTGTTTTTCATTCAATCAATCAGTGATGATGTAGGGTAGGCCGTGGCGATCAAAATCAATTTTTATTTTATGTGTATATTTTGGGTAAATAATTTTTATAAGATATAACTGAGTTATATATTCATAATTTTTGTCGATTCTCTTTTGAATCAAATTATTTTTTATTATTTTTGGGTTACCGCATTTGGGTTTTTGTACTTTTGGTAGGAATAAAAAAAAATTAATTAGGAGGATAATTTTATTAATATAGGTTTTAAACGAAGTGAAAGAATTTTAATCGGATATTAGTTCAGTTGGTTAAAGCGTCATGTTTCCTAAGTTCGATTCTCTATTAATTTAAACTTTTTTTTTATTAAAAAAATATTTTTTTTATTATTATGTATTATAATATTAATTTTTATAATCTTATATATATAATACACAAGATGAACGATGTGGTGAGTAAAAAAGCAAGAATAATTGAATAGTAAATTACACCACAAAAATATTAAAGTTTTAGCAAGTTCTTGTTGCTGAATACTTAAAACATTTCAAATAGGTACACCAAATAAATGAATGTTATTTCCAAGTTGAGCGACATTTATATTCTAAAATAAATTTCATAAAATAAAACACAAACCAAAATTGAAAACAAACAAAAAAAATATATACAATAAAACACGGTTATAGTCAGTCGCTAAATTTCTGTAATATTGCTGACTATAACCGTTTTGTGACTATATAGGTGTAATCAAAAAAAAATTGCATCTTTATTAACAAAATCAAATTCAATATATATATGCATAAATAGCAATTCTGTATCTAATCACAAATTATACATATTTGTAATAAAGAACAGAAATAGACAATATATAAATCAATTTTTAATATAATAATTCACTTTTGACTTATTTTTTTGTTTTATTTACATCGATTGTATGAACTTATCAAGTGTATTACTTTCTTTCAAACAAATTGATGACTATTGCTATAACAGAATTGCGACTGCAAACGATTTGGACTATAATTGATTTAATTTAATATACATCGGACTACTATGAGAGTAATGGGATTTTATTGTGTTAAGTTCTATTGAAATTAGTATTAATTCGTCGTAAAGTATTATGTAGTATACTTTAATTTCATTGTAAAGTATATATTCAAGAATCAACCGATTCAGAACAACTACAAACACTAGAACAAAAATATTCCTTTTTATATAAAATCGTACCTGAAAGAACTGCTTCTGTGCAATTGCACAGGGGATTCACTAGTATTAATATAAAATAGTTCTATAGTAGACATTGAATTACTAAAATAGTTTATAATTAATAAGGTCTTGAACCAATCCTCAAATAATTTACTATTTTATATTTTCATAGTAATTTCAAAAAACTAAAATTGTACATTATTCAACACCTTTGGTTCAATATTCGTTAAGAGTTATGTAACTCAACAAATTCAAAGTATGATAATGATTTGGTTTGTTTCAATATTATTTGTCTAGGGCAGTATGGTACTATATGGTATAAAGAGTTTCTTTTCTACACAAAAAAAAAATATTTTCAATTTTTTAAGTAACACATTTTTTTTTGTTTTTGTTTTCTAATAATATTGTTATTAGTATAAATGGTACAACTAACGGTATTCAATAAACAAAAATGTGGTGTAAATGTGACTTGAACATTTTTTTTTATTTTTTTGGCAATTAATTTCGAATCTTCTTAGCGTCTACTTTTTCGACAGATGACATTAAAATGAATATTTTATGGTTATTATGATAATTGACTTGATTGAGTTAAAAGAAAAAAAAAAAAATTTACAGTTCAAAATGATAATGTCACGAATTTGGTATATTAATAAATAAAAAGGTGCGGGAATAATTTTTCTATAAATTATTATTATTGAAATCAAAAATTACATGAAACATAGGGTAATAAAAATTTGTTATTTGAAAGTAAATAAGAATTGGGAATTAATAATTTTAATAAAAATTTCCTTGACATATTTTTTATTATTTCACTTTTACTGTTAGTTTAGTGCTTAAAATCTAGTACATATTTAAATATATAATATTTTTATATATATATTAGTATATATTTTTATTAAATTTAGGAATATTATGGGTGCTGGCATATTAAATTTTACTTTTTTTATTTAGCTGGTGCAAAAAGGTAAATAGATTAACATTTGTTAAATTATGTGTATAACATCTTTGTTAATATAGATACTAATTTCCCAGAAATAGTATTAAAACGTTTAGTATGATTTAGGCTGAATTCATTAGACGTGCAATACGGTCTTCAAACTACTATTTTTCAATTCAATTTAATATTACCTAGTAAAAATTTTTTTTGGTTAAACTTTTATTCACAATCATTATGTTTTAATTGAAATGGAACTGAAAAATATCAAAAATTAACTTTAGGAGACACTTAAGTTCAACCTCCAGAATAAGGATAATCTTTGTAATATAAATTCGCTAGGGTTATACGTGTTGTGTGAGTTGTGCAATACGGAATCAACACACTTGACATAGCGTTTGGATGATTCTTCAATCTGTCACGATAATTCTTGATATCCTCTGCTGAACATCTTCATGAACCTTCATATTTTATAAATCATTATGTATTAAGCCATTTGTTACAAACCATGGAGCGTCTACTATTGATTGTACTGCTCCTTTCAACATTTGATTTTTTCGTGGTTCCCCATAGCTCGAATTCCATAAGTCCAAACTGGTTTAAAAAACTATTCGAATTAATTCAATTCGAATAACCAAATAATTGCCACCTATCTTCCACCTAGGTTGAAGAATATAGATTATAGGCAGAAATGAGTGACAATGAAGAAATATTCGCTGAGTATATCTATAGAAGAAGCTTTCAAGCCACATAGCATCAATAACTGCTATGAGTGAGCATCATCAAAAAATCAAAATAAATTAATACCTAAATCAGTAATAACAGCAACAATTTATAATAAAATAAAAGAACTAAGGCAGAAATCTTCAGGAAACGACAAGATTAATGGAAAAATACTTAAGGAATTACCTGCTATATAGCTTTCATTTATATTACTCAAAATTTTCAATGACATCTCTTTATGGAAACTTTCAAACATAATGATGATTCCTAAGTTATGTAAGGACTTAAGAAAAGTAAATTTATGTAGACCTATTAGTCTTATCAGAGATAACTACAGTTGTTGAAAAGATTTTAATATAAGTTTATATCTAAAATCAAAAATAAACAACATCAATTTGATTCCAAGCGAAATACGTCAGTCGTATGATAGAGCAGGTTTCAAAATAGTTTTCCTAAATTAGAACTCAGGATCTTGATAAAATTTTGTATGATGGCCTAAACTTCAAAATTGAAACTAAGCTACGTTGGGAATTTCATCCATTAATAAGATCGTACCTAACTGATAAACAAGGTAAAATATAATAATTATTAAACAGAAGAACATGTTATCAAAACCGGTTTATATTTACACTTCGGCTTAGATTACCTGATAGCAATCATCAAACACTAACATCAACATTTTTAGACGATGCGCTTTCTTAAGTTTACACACAAATGTTGCTTCTATAATATTCAACTTATTGAAAACTGGCTTAACAGATGAAAATCAAAATAAATTAAAATAAAAAAGTTCAAAGTAAAAAGAATAAAAGTGACATACTCTAAATACTAGGTAATGGCTAAACTGAAATTAAATATATATAAAACTAAGTGTTTAATTATTAATGGAAGGGAAAATGAAAATCATAATGTTGTAATGGATAATGAAAACATTGAAAGAATCGAAAAGATAAAGTACTGAGGAATAATAATAGATTGTAAATTAAATTTTAAAAGTCATATTATAATTATGCTTGTAAAAAGATCGCTAAAAAAGTAAATTTTTTTAATAAAATTAGAAATAAAATATCTATTTAGTGAGCAATTAATTTACATAATACAATGATCAAACCACACTTTGAATATTGTTCTTCTATATTATTTATGTGTAATTCTGAAATGATGGGTAGGTTGCAAAGACTTCAGAACAAGTCTATGAGAGTTGTTCTGAGATTGAATCGCTATGAAATATTGAACAACAAATTAAAATTAATGTTTTGATCATTGTATTTAAAATAAAAAACGGGCTTTACCCAAATTATTTATGTAATAAGATTATATATAATGGAGACATACATGAAAAGAATTTAAGAAATAATGCTGACTTTAGACTAGATTTTTATAATAATGATCATGTACAAAAATTTGCAATTATATAACAATCGTCCAACAGAATTAAAAACGGAAAATCGTTTAAGTAGATTTAAAAACCAAATTAAAATTCATGTAAAGTATAATTTTCAAATGATTTAAATTAGATTAACTCCATACTAAGTAAATTTATTTTAATTATTTAATTCTAGAATTTTTCTCTTAAATTTTTTGTATTTGTCTCCGTACTGATTTCATTAGGCAATTCATTAAAAAGTTTGAGACCCATGTATAGAAGCATATTTTTAGTTTTTTGAATATCCGATACATAAACTAAACGATCACATAAAAAATTGGGATATTTACCTATTTTCGTCTTTTGTACAATTATTAATACATTTTATATAATTCTTTGAATAATACTCAGCCATTTAAACACGTTTAACATAAATCTATGCGAAGCATATCTGCTTGCTTTAAGGGTGACTCTCATAGCCCTGTTCTGCATTTTTTGTAACCTAATTTTATTACTACTATAAGCCATAAATAAAATTATTGAGCAATATTCAAAATGCAGTTTGATAATTGTATTATGAACTGAAATAGCACTTGAATACGATAATCTATTTCGAATTGTTTAAAAAAAATAAAGATTTTTGGAAATTTTTTTACAAAATATAATCTATAAATGTTTCTTAAAGTCTAGGTTTTTATCTACAATTACTCCTAAGTATTTAATTATTTATTTTAATATTATAATTTGCTTCTCCATTAATATCAATATTTAACCAAAGTTTATTCATTCTAAACCAATTATTTAACCAATCCAAATCACTATTTATTTTTTGAATACATTAGTCTATAGTATCTGCAACAACATATAATAACGCATCATCCTCAAACAAGACTATATTAGACGAAACTCTAAGCTACATGTCATTAACATAAGTCAGAAGCAGTATAAGATCTACATCCACAGTATCAGATAATATGTCCTTGAATTTTATTCGCTGTTTTCTGTTAGCTAAGTAAGAACGAAACTATTCCAGTTCAACATCCCTTATACCATAACTTTGCAGTTTTAGAAACAATATCTTCCTATCAACTATTTCGAAAGGTCTTCTTAAATCCAAACAACTATAACTATAACTAAAACTATAATTGTAATCCAAATATAACTATAACTTTGTTGTCATGAGTTGACATTTTCCAATTTGTTATTATCAAGTTTAATAGTGACGCAGAACTATATTCTTTTCTACATCCATATTGGAATTTAGATATTAAATTTCAACTTTCTAAATAATTTAATAATTGTTCATTCATTATTTTTTCTATGCTTTTAGGTTCAATTGTAATGGTATTAACTGGTCTAAATTCTTCAACTTTGTTGGTTCCTTTCTTTTTTTTCAATAGGAATTACTATTAATTGTTTCCTTCCATATTTCTGGAAACTGGCCATTTTGTAAAGAGCTGTTAACGATTGACAAAAAGTTGTTTCCAATAATATCTAAGTTATCAATAAACATTTTATTATTAATTTCTTTTAGGATATTTTTAATAATATTCATTTGAATGGCTCGAAATTTAAATGTGCTAATGTTATCATATTCAATTATACTTTCATATTGAACTGCTTTTATCTTGCAATTTATTTAGGTTCACTTATTATTTCATTATTAAAAACTACTTCATTACTGACTTATCGTGATTTTTTGCTTTCGTCAGCTCTTATGAATTTCGAATATTCTTATAATTATGACAATCACTTTCACTATTAGTTAATTTTGCTCTATTATATTGATAAATTTTTTTGATCCTTTAATAGGCTTAGTTCATTATTATACCATTTAAAATCTGTTTGTTCAATATACAGTATCGCTTAAAACTTTAGCACCCCCATACAAAAAAAATCAAATAATAATTTCAAATTAAAAATTTTCTATGTTATATTGGTCAAATGGTAAGAAAATATATTTTATTGTTTAGTTTTATTATCACTAATTTATTTTAAGTTAATATTTATATCAACAATTCGTAAAATTAAAAAAAAAAAATAGAAACAAAAACAAAAAATAGTACAAGTACAACAATATTAAGTTCAAAACTAAAGCACCCCTCTGTAAAAATATCATAAAAATATTTAAAATACCGCTATTTTTATAGATTTGAGCTTAAAAATACGATTATTTCGTACAGTAACCCTTGTTTTTAAATACAGCAGCCATTCGTCTTGACATTGAAGAAATTAAATTATTAATGACAGTTTGTAGTATGTTTTGCCATTTGTCTTTTATTTCTTTAAATAACATAGTGTTATTGGCACAGTCTTTCGATTTAAGCTCTGATCTACTACTTCCCATAAATTTTCTATCGGTTTTAAATCAGGTGATTGTGCACGCCTCTCTAAAATCTCAATTTTATGTTCATTGAACCAGTTTCTCGCCAAGCAACTTGTGTGTTTAGGATAATTATCCTGCTGGCATCGCCATTTCAGTGACATTTCTTCTTCAGCATGTGGAAGCATTACATTATTTAAAATATCAACATAAACAAAACGATCCATTATTTGTTTTATATGATGAATTGGTCCAATACCTAACCCAGAAAAACAGCTCCAGACCATAATGTTTCATATATCAATAAATATCTATAATATAAATTCGTATTTTCGTATTTAAAAGAAGAATATATATACCAGTAAAAATTAACGGAATCACCGTTCAACACGGAACACGCTAAAGTAAGATACTTTGGAGTCCATCTCGATAGCCGGCTTAATTGGAAAGAGCAAATGAAACGGGAATAAATTAATAATTTTTCAAATTGTCATAACAATGTCAAATTTCCGAATTATTTTCAACCTCTTATTAGGTAGTTATTATTTAAAAAGTCATTTTTAGTAGAAAAATCAAATATTGAACTATACACAGCAGTGTTTAAATCATTTGTGAGCTAGTAATTTGAGAGCTCAATTAATGTCAAATTGTTTTGTATGAAATTATACAATTAATACTACTATAATATTAAATTAATAATAGTAAATAGAGCTTAGAAATAAATTTATTGTAATTTTAATTATAATAATTGTAAATATAAATAAAAAAAAATAAATAAATCAATATCAATATGCTAGAAGAACTAATATCAAGATGAAATTAACCGATATAATCAAATGTATCATGAATGATTAGCTAGTCTTTCCAACATAATAGCTATTAGATTTATTTCAAACAGTACAGTTTTATTAATATTACATCGGAGAGCACTCTTAAAGACCTGTGAAAATTATTTAATAAGGTACTTGTAAATTATAATTATGTGATAGGAGTTTCACATGATCACTCATCAATCATCAATTATGTTAATCAAGCATGGTCACTTTGTTAAATTAATTTGAAAATATTAAATGATTGTGAATAAAAAACTTATTTACTTATAAACTTACTTATTTTATTATCTGAAAATCACGGATAGCTCTGGTAGCTAGTATGCTGACTTTTATTGTAATTTATATGATAGTAAATAAAGAAATAATAATAATTATTATTATCTGAACCATACAAGACTAGAATTGAAGGCTTTAACACCGATTACGGGAAAATTGTACGAAGAATATTTTTGTTTAACTTTAAATAAATTTTCTGCAATCATTACTTAAAAAGTTAAAATAAAAAATTAAAATTTTATGACCTGGCGCCTTTTAAAAATTTTATTATTCCAAACTAAAAATAAACAAAGACATTAAATTTCTTGACCAAAGTAACAATTTGTTTTTGTAGGTATGATTCGATTTTATTGCATGCAACAAAGTAAAAGAAAAAAAAAAATTTAAAAAGTCATCTTGCCAACTATAAGAAATCTTAAAAATCTATTTCTTTTTTTATTAGTTTGATAATTTTTCAAAATAATCTTATTTTTAGTGTAGGTATCGTTAATATTAGGTAATATAATTTAGAACATCTGGCAGTTTATCTTGAAAAACTATGAGAGTTATTCATATTCATGATGGGTTGATATAATTATATTGATATTCTAAAAGTGGTTAGTGTAAAGGGTGTATCGTTAAGTTTTAAATCTCTTATAAAACTTTTATTAAAATCCTATGCAAATTTCCAATAGTAAAATGATTCATCAAGCCGTAAACACCCTTATATATCTTGAAAATTTTGAAATTTTTTTTTACTTATTAATTACTTATTTCAGTGTCAATTTCCTAAAAGAAAAAATTGCATTGGCAAAATTGATAGATATAACCACTAATTTAAAACAAAAACGTTTTTAACAGCAATATGTGATGAATAATCTTGTTATTCTTAGTCCTCTTCTCGTTTTGCGTTATTCACCCTTATCTTATTACCTTTATTCTTGTTCAGTACACTTTTAAATCAAATAATTTTAAATTATTTTTGTACAAAAAAATATTTTTATTTAACAAAATTAATTTGCAAATAATCTAGAAGATGACTCTACGGATGCCTATGACCAATTATTAATTTTATATTATATGAATAAATTAAATCAATATAAAAATTTTTTTTTTTTTTTTCTACTATTACTTAAAAACTAACTAAGAACATGCTTTATATTAAATTATTTAAAAATTAAAAAGATTTGAACAAATTTCTTATGTACTAATAAACATATTTAAAAATTGAGACATAGCAAAAAGCTGTCTGGTCGTATAGAGAAAATTTAATACTCACATGGTTTTATGATTATTTTCTTTGTTTTTTTTTTTTTGTTTTATTTGACTTACAAGTTTAAATATTGTTATATTTTTATTATCGTTTCAATAATATGCACCTTTTACTGTGATAACGTAAATAATAATAAAATAATTTTTTTTGTTGTTTCATTTGACACTTACATATTTAAATATACTCATATACATATTAATTATTATTCTTTTTGCAGAATATTAATACTCTTTTCGAATTAACAAAACAATTAACAAACTGATAATTGATTCTATAATACTTCACAAAAATTATTTTCAAATATATAAATAAAACAACAACAAAATCAAATCATTTCCGAAAATATACCATCACTTCCTTTCTCAATTTTGAAATTTTAGTTAAAACAAAACTAAATAATCTAAAAATAAAACAAGATAAAAATACCGCACCAAAACTTAGAACACACCTTATGCACACATTCAACCATTAAATAAATATTTCATACAATATAAATGCGGGTGCTGCAATTTATTAATGTGTCCTATATTTACTGTTGATATTCTTTTGAAAAAATAGAATCGGCTCGTCAAACGAATTGTTTTTTTTATTTATTTATTTTTTTTTTTCACTTTCAAACAGAGCGGAAGAAGTCGGTAAGTATGTTTGATCCAGTCTTTATTTTTATTTTTTCTGTTTTTCTTTTCACAGCAAACATTGAAGGCAAAAGATTTAAATTAAACAAACATCGAAGGTTTCTTCCTCAATGAGAAATATATAATTACGTAATGTCAACTCAAAATTTATAATAGTTTTTGATGTATGAATAGAGTATCAAGATTGTTAAGCATAGAACGGGATTATGTAAACAATTTTGATTGAATACAGTTCAAATAAAAATAAAAGTATGACTTGAAAATTTAGTTTAATTTTTAGTTTTTAGTCACATTGTAATGTTTTAAGTTTTATTAATATAGACTCTTTTTTTTCTTTAAACCACCGCTTTTTCATATTTAAAATTAATGTTTTGGCTTTGAGAACATATTTTGAGAAAACATTTGTTGACAATTTGTTTCAGCATTTTAAGATTAATTGCTAAATTATGATCGAAATTACGAGTTTTAAATACAATTATTTCATTTGAGTAAATTGTTACGTTCTACAGTTTTTACGTTTATTGCTTTATAGAATAAACACGCTTTTAATAAATTTGTAAAATTAATTATAGGTAGCTGCTAAGTATAATTATTTAAAAAAATATAAAAATGAAAATATGGGAAAAATAATTCGATGGCGTAAGTATGAAGCCAAAATTTTAAAAATATTTTCGAATTTAAATTTTACTTCTTTAGTTAACTTTTTTGATCATTTCATTTTAAATAAGGTTTCAAAACCCATAATACAGCCGTACTGCAATATATAAAATTACTTCCAAGTCGTTCTTTACCAATTAAATGAAAATCTAAAACTATTGATGTTTTTTAGTTGATTCTTTTAACTTTTAAAAATGGTATTGATTTTTTTCATACAGAAATGATTTTGAATTGTGATTTTAATCTTATTTATCATATTTATCGTATTTTTAATCTTGTAAATTTAAAAATATCATTGTTTTTTAAAAAAAAATTTGCGTTTTATTCCGTCGCTTATTTTTCATATTTTTAATAAGAAATGCGTTCCTTAAAATTAAACAACAAAAAAAGAAAAAGAAATAATTTTTGATTTTTACTTAATTAAAGCGTGAAGTCCTATGAAATCGACACGACATTGTCTTCCAACATTGTTCATCATAGAATGTCGCATATGAAGTTCAATGAATGCGACACTTCATTTTTACAGCTGATAATAAAACTGTAAAATATTGCCTTCAGAATTTGTATTTCAAAAACCATGTTATCTATTTATATAGAATTCGATTTTCTTTTACAGCTTCAATAATTTATTAATTAACCCTTAATTGCATCGTGTGTCACACATGACACATAAAATATATTTTGCTCTAGAATATTTGTTTTTCAAGATATTGTACTCAAAAATAGCACTCAAGCGAGTAAATTGAGTGTATTTTTATTTCGATATTGCAGTTTAATTTTATCTGAGGATATGATATGAGTAATTGTTCTAGTTTTAAAGGGATTTTAAAAGAGTGTATACTAAGCGTATATATTTAAAGTTTTATATCCTTCTTTTTCAATGTTTTTAAAATTTTCTATATTATTTTTATAGAATTTGGTCTAAGCATTTGAATGAAAGTTATTTCACTGTATTATATTAAATTATTTAATTAACAGGAAAAGTTAAAATTTATGTATAATATATGGCCACCAGGCAATTCTAATAAATTTGAACTCATGTGTGATACATAAATTTTTTATATGGAAAATATAAAATTTTTTGGCGCAGATTGACGGGGGAATTTATTTTTATTTTTTTTTTTCGTTGTTTTGGAAATTGTTTTTTAATTTGATAACCTGGGAAATCGAAAATTGGACCAAAGGGACATTGAGGCAATATTACGAGACTGGAAGGATGATGAAAGTGAAGATGATTTTGAAAATGATGATGAAGAATGGGGTGAAAATTATGAAATTGGTAGGGAAACAGATGGAGAAATAATTTCAATATCGCCAAGTGATATTTTAAACATGCCAGTTTTATTTGAAGAAAACTTATCTGAAGATGTAGCTCAGATGAAGTTATCTGACTTGTGTAAGTTAGATAACGATGATACCGAAATAAAACTGTTAAAAGAAAAGTAAAAAAAGTTTTTTGGGATGAAAGGTTCTTTGAAACATAATGAAATAAATTTTTGCGGTGAAGAACGATTATCTGAAGAAATCTTAAGACTTGAATCTCCAGCGTCAATATTCAACTACCTATTTGAAAAAGAAACAATTGAAACTATTGTGAACCAAACAAATTTATTGCCGCTACTAACAATATTTAACATGCTTTCATTATAAATACAATAGGATATAAAACAATTTACAATTTACCTAATACTCGGTCGTACTGGGAGATGTATTAAATAACATAATTTATGCCAAGACTACGTCTACAATTTTGAAATCTATACGGAACACGATAACTCAAAAAGACACGCAACAAAGTTTAATTGGGGCGCTTCATCCAAATGTTGTGATCAGGTTAGCCTGCCCTTAATACCTAATTTTTATTTTTGTTTTTTTAGTGACTTATTGTTATAAATTGAAATATTATTTTTTTTATGTTATGTAATAAATAAAATTAATTAAAAATGGGCAATAATAATTCGTTCTTTTTTTGTTCGTATACCTACTGCATACTGTGTCATATTTGACACATAACTTAAATTCAATTTCATAGCTATTTTACAGGTTTGACATATCTGGACCCAAAACAAACTTTGATTATTTGATAAAAATATTTCATATTCTAAAATCTAGTTAAAATTGAAGACTTCATGCAATTAAGGGTTAAAAGTCGAATTTCCGAAAACAATTTACCTCCTTCATCAGTGCTTGCGACTAAACTTCAATAAGTGTCTCTTCCAAATTTATTTTTGTTAAAAAAAATAATTAAATAATATAGCAAATACAAAAATTTTCTCTGCTCAGTCATATTGCTTGTATATTTATTATTTGTAAATATTAAACAAACATAAAAAATAATATTTTACATGTCATTGAAGAGTCAAAATAAAATGATGTATTGCAAAACGACAAATTTTGGATTTTGGTCAAATTTTTATCGCCGGCATTGTCTATTTGCTAAGATGCTAATTTAAACCCATTTGCTCAAAACACAATTTTACATATTTTGTCGACACAAAATGTCGTGTAGTTTTCATTGAACTTCAGCCTTCAGTTAAAAGAAAAGTGTAAATCATTTTGTTCAAAATTATTGCGTGTTTTTTTTTTCAATTAAATTAAATAATTCCAAAAAATCTCAGAATACAAATTAAAAATATAAAAAAAAACTAACATTATCTCAAAAAATATCATCTCGTTAAAATTCACAAATAACGTATATTGGATTAAAGATTCAGAGAAAAATAATCAATATTTAAAAAATAATACACACTTACTTAATGTTGCATCGTAAAAATGACGAGCTATGTATCACTTAAGGGTTAAAAAAGTATAAACAATTATTTTTGTTATAATATATTTTTTTTAAATTGTGTAGTTTGCAAGCAAAATATTAGTAATGTTATTTTAAAAATTTAAGTAACTATTTAAAATCAAAATTTTTATAACTATTAAAAGCAAGACTATTGTACAAGCACCCTAATTGCTTTATAGTTTACACAGAGTTTTGACATATAACCAGTGACAAACAATTAGTTTGTTTTAATTTGTAGTACATCAATTATTGGACAATTACAAAATAACTTAAGCTTTATAATAAATCAACTAATTTTAAATAAAAGTGAAATATACTTCTAACTTCTAACAATAATGATATTTAATAAAATAAGTATAATAAATAAATACAATTATTATCTGCTGTCCTGACTGGTATTCAAACATGAGTACTTCTGAGTATATAGAAGTCGGATATCTGAATGTGTATATCATATTGGATATGAAAATGCATTTAAAAATCTGTACATGTATCTTTTTTTGTGTAACTGTGTAACTGTAATTAATAAATATGATTTTGTTTTTGCAAAATTTTTTTTTATTTACTTATTAATTTATTTATTTATACTATTTAGCTCAAACAGTTTATAATTTAATATTACATTTCATATATTAATTAAAATACAATTAAATTTACTTAGTATACATTTAAAAATAACAAAATTCAAAATACAAAAATATTAATATTATTTTTTTTAATATAAATTAAAAAGATGAAGTTAACAAAATATTCAATTAATTTCATATAATTTTCGTCTTAAAGACAATTAGTATCTTTAGATATTGAAAAATTTATACTATTCTAATTTTTTATTAATGCTACTTAAATTTAAAAAAGTGAAACAAAAAATGTTCGTATTCTAATCAAATAATTTTTAAAATATTTTATTTTTTCAATTTATTGCCGATTTAGTTAAAACGTGTATATTAAAGTTTTTGTTCCTAAGACTCATTATTTAATTTAAAGTTTTTTTTGTATATAAAAAAAAAATCTAAATCACTTTTTGACATTTCAATTACAGTTCGGTGAATATCCAAAATAAAAATGTCTGTCTAAAAAATTTATAATATTTTAATTTATAATAATTGAAAAGTTAAATAAAATATTATAATGAATGACTCATTATTTTAACTGATATGGTTATAATTTTATTATATTAAAATTAACCAAAATTTTATGTTTTTGGTATTTTGACAACCAGAACTTAAGTTCATAAATTTTTAACATTTTTTGTTTTTAATTTAAAAACTAAAGGCATATTATTGTAACCTTTAAGTCATTATCATAACATCATTTATATGTAATTTTAATTGCTATTCCAAATTCATTAAACTTAATTTTTTTTTGTTTTTAAATAAAACTAAAAAAAATTTTAAACTTTTGACAAGTTTTAAAGTACATTCTTTCATAAATACATACTTATATATATATGTATATGTATATGTATATACATACATATATGTATATTATATTATATTATAATATCTATAACTAAACAGGTAAATAATGTTGTGTTATATATTTTATGTTAATAGTTTTAGCTATAAACCTCTTTAAACTTAATACCTTTAATAAAATCCATAATATAGAGTAAACTCAATTCCATTTATTAAAATATACTCTGTATAGCTCTGCTGTTCCTTAGTTGAATAACCATAGAAAATTTTATATAATATGTAATAACAAAAAAAAAAAAAAATAATTCGTTTCAAATAACCTACAATATTATAACTATTATTTTATAGTTATAAAAATACAATATAAAATAAAGCTATAAAAGTTGAGAATTTAAATCACCTTCATTATATGCACTGTAAAAATTAAATGTTAAAAATACTTTAAATTTGTGAAAAGTTTTCAAGCACTGTTCATAACATAACTAATATGGAAAGAAAAAATATCAATAAACCAATCTTCAGGTAATAAAAAAATTTCTAAGCAAAAAAAAATATTTTTGCACAAATAATTACTATGTTATACAAGTATGCATTTTGTTTAATTTTGGTGTTTTGGTTGAATTTTTTGGTGGTACAAAGCACAAACTAAAATTGTTGTTCATGCGGGGTTTTTTTTATATCAGAAACGGAAGAGGGGTTTAGTGTTATTTTTTTCTTTTCCATATTACTTATGAACAATTTTTGAAATTCTGTTTTAATACAAAATTTACAGAGCAAAAAAAAGAATAGGTGTGCAAATAATCACTATGTTAAATGGATTTTGATGTACTAAAATTTTTTGGTGGTACAAAGCACAGACTAAAATTGCTGTTCATGCATTAGGTAGGGGTTAGCTAGCAAATTAGTTGTTATTGTTTTAAAATTCAGTTTATCAAGAACTTTCAGTGGTTTGAATGTAATTAAATTGTCGATTAATGTGTTTTTTTAGTGGTTAAAATGTTCAAAATTAATATTAGAATTAACTTTTTTAAATATTAAAATATTTAATTCGTATATTGTAATTAAATAATTATTAATTTTGTTAACTTTGCACCGTTGTTTTGTGTTTGTTACTTTTTTTTGTTTTTAAAAATAGATTTTAATTAATTAATTTATTTCATTATATGTATAATATATGTTTCTTGTCTTATTTTTCGACGAAAATTTTTCGAAGTAAGTTTATTATATAATATACATTTTAATATACCATTTTTTTGGTATATGCTATTTTTCTTTTTTTTTTAATTTAAATTATATAATTTTATATACATATATTTAATTTTTTTCATAATGTCCTCAAAACGAAAAATGACCGGAAAGAAAAAGAAAGAAAGTAAATGTTGTTCTCCGTCAAAATACAAAAAAAAATACTGTGCAAGTTTTTTGATAACGGAAACGGAAACATACAACAACAAACCGTAACCAACCAAATCAACACCTCCAATGACATTGAAAGTATCAATGATATTGATGATAAAACACCACAAAATAATCCAAGTTGTGTTGAAATCACATCATCTATGTAGGTAGATCTGCGAAGGCTGGATTTCGCTTTCTGAAACGATATAAATAAAAGTAATAGAAATAAATTTTAATTAATTAATGAATAAGTTTTGCAAAATATTTATTTTATTTATGTATTTAAATGCACGCTTGAATTTTAGTGTGGTTTATACAAATATTTTTTGTTAAATAAAATTTTAATAATTTTTTTTATAGATAGCATTATTTAAGCTTTTTATTTATTTTTTAAATATATATTTTTAAGGACTATAGCTACGTGGGATACCTATAGCTACGTGGGACTATAGCTCATGGATGATGTGGAAACGGATTATTTACGGTAAACGGGTTTTAAATAAAATGGTTAGCGCCGGCCCTGACCTGAGCCCAACTAACAAGTTTCAGTTAATCGCTGCTTAATTAGTTTTGTGTGTTTCTATTAGAGTCTATTTATAACTAATTATTTTTGTACATTCAAATAAAAAATATATTAAAAACGTTCCCTCTAATTTTGTTTTTAGCTGAGCAAAAGATAAATAAATTGCGCTATGAAGTTATTTAAAAAATTAAATAAAAATTTGGTAAATTAGATATTTTATAAAAAATAAAAGTTTTTTATTGCATTTTTTAAGTTTTTTCATTGTTTTTAAATTTTTTTTATTTATTACATATTACATTATTATTTTTTTTCTCTCCTGTCTTTGTTTTTCTTTTTAAGTTACCCAAATGATTTACAACCAACCTATTTCTAAATTTTATTTTAATCAAATTTATCAGGCTAAATTCTCTTTCACAATCAACATTCGACACTTAAAAGGTTCCACATATATCAAACAAAATTGTTATATTTTGAAAACTATCTTCACGAAGAACCAATTGAAGTAGATCATTGAAATTACGACTATTGTTTTTGAATCTTTCCGTTAATAAATATTTTAAATGTTTATACTCATCCATTATTATCTTATTATCCATTTTTGGGCTCAGATTTCTATATTTCAAAATTATTTTGATTTAAGTTTTCATTCCCATAATTAAAACCATATTGACAATAGCGTTTTAATCAAAAGCTTTCTAAAGGTCCATGTCAGCATCAGGAAATCATTTATTCAAATGGTAGCAGAACTTTTCAACAAATATAATTATCCCAGATGATATTATCATATAATACTTACCTTTATCTTCAAGAATTTCAGTAAATTATATCACCAAGGTACTGACTTCTTCATTTTGTGATAATCAATTTAGAATATTGATGCGCTTCCATATAGGTGACAGTTTTTTTTTTTTTTTAAATATTTTGATGATTCTTTTAATTCGGTAAAAACATCACTTAATGCAATCAATGATATACGATTTAAATTATTTTCTAAAGGTGCTAAGCAATATCTTGAGATTGGATCAACTGAATTGGAACTATCAATCTTTTCTTTACAATATTCTGTTAAGACATCATAGTTCCGAATAAACAGAATAATCGCAAAATTACGAGAAAGTCAGCGTATTTCATTAAGAAGCCGGAACATCAAAACTTCACAATCCATTAAACTTGCCATTTCTTCAAAACTATGTTTTTTAACAGCTGTAATGTCGCAATAATGTTTCTACTTGGGAAACAAGAAGTATACCCTTACAGGCATCATCGATTCCCAAATCCTCTCTATGTGCCACACAATGCGTGACAAATTGTGAAATTAAGTACCCAATTTCTTGTGTCAATATAGTGCTGTAACTCCATTATAGGCTCCCAGCATTACTGCAGCTCCATCGGATGCTAACAGTACCATCTTTTGCATATCCAGATTAATAGTTTTATAAAAACATTTTATGGACTCCACAATTGATTTTCCGTCACATGCCATTGTATTATACCAGCAGTTTTATAATTAAAATTAAAGCGCAATTTTATATTTAAATAATTAACATTTTGTAAACGGAAATATCAGTATACTTTCACCTACTAGTAAGCAATAGAATTGTGCCATTCTTATTTCTTGGACTCAGTTCATTGAAAAATTCATTTTAATGGTAAGAACAAGCTGATTAATTTGGTTACACTATTTAAATCGATAACAATTTGCACAGCCTACTAAGGAAGTATTATTTTAAATAACTAATATTTACAATGAAATTCCTAATGCGCAATTAAAAAAAATCCGTGCGCAATTGCGCACTTGCGCAGCTTAGAGGGAACGTTATTTAAAAGTGATTTACCTAAAAATATTGTCCACATTTTCTTATTTCAAATTTTATTATTTATTACAAAACTTATAGAATTAATTTACTGAAACTAAAGTGCCATGATCAAAAACCAAAACACATTGAGTACTTTAAGCACTGAAATTTTTCAGAACTCTTTACTTTGTTTTTTTTTTTCGTAAAATTTAAGCCATGAGAGGCAAACAGAAAATAATTAGTAGAATAAAAATTTACGAAATTTCGCAGCTTAAAAGATATTTGTCGTCCATAGGTTAGAGATTCTGAAAATTTCAAGATTCAATGAAAAAAAATAATCATTTTAACCAGAACCTAAATGAAGCTTAAACTTAAATTATTGACAGATTGAATACAAATATTTTTTTTACAGTGTACAATCATCCATCAGGAATAACTTTTATTCATGGTATACACTTGGTACACCCAATTTTATTTCTTATTTTGGATGAACAAAAAAACTTTTTTGTTCTATTTTTTGTTTTTTTTTGCTTAGGGTGCACAACATTTTTTACTTCACATTCAGATTATAAAATTTACACCATAAAACAAGAAATTAAAAAATAAAAACAAAACTTAAAATTATTCCTTAAATTTACAATAGTTACCGTACCCATATTAACGTATAGTAGGAAAATACCGTATCTGTATCTTCAAAAAAAAAAACACCTTCTATTATTTTGAATTTAACCCATATATAAAAGATAATGTATCTATCTATATACTTCACAGAACAACATTTGTATATGTATATATCTCAATTATCAAATTTACTAGAAAATTTTATCAGACACCGTTGAAAATGAAGATATCTCATAAAATTTAAAGCGAAAAAAAAAACAATACAAAATTGTAATTAAAGCACAATTTCTATTGCATAATTAGCTAATGATTACATTTTCTGAGATAATAAATTGAAAATTACTAGTTTATATACACAAAGCATAATAAATAGAAAAGATGTACGTATATATAAAAGAAAAACAAAACATATAGCGAAGGTGGAATATCTGTAATTAATGCCTCCTTTTATTTTCGTGATACCTCAATAATACAATTTTTTTGTTTTTGTTTTTACCAATGAATAAGAAAAGAGTATAGAAATTTCGAATAGGAAAAAGGTGAGATCACAGCTGAAGTAAAAACAAAAGTAAACTTTATTTATTTATTTTTATGTTTTTAAAACCTATTAAATTAGAAAATATAAGTAAATAATTATATTGTTATAGCTTCAAGTTGTATTAAAGTAATTTTGGTAAAATTTTCAGCCAGATCTGAATTCGGAACAAAAATATTGTGTTTGCCCCATAATTTGAATTTTTTTTTTTTTGTTTTAAATGAAAATTTTTGATAGACTGTGGTACTGTTAACAAATTAATGGAAAAAATTGAGATTTATGTATTAAGAAGATTATAAAAGAAACTTATTTAATTCTGATAATATAGAATTTAGTATAATATGAAAAGAAAAACATAAAATGTATGTGTACAGCAGATATATACCAAGTGTATAGATGGTGCACGTAACAAAAAACAAAATTAAACTATAAACGATATGAAAGTTTATGGATTGTACAATATTCAATCTTGTGGAATCATCTACAATTGATCGTGTTCTTGTTAATCATTTTGTCATTTATATTGGCTTTAAATCAACATTATTAAGAATAATGTAATGTTATTTGAAAAATTAACGAAAATTTGTTTGTTTATAAATGTCAAAAGCTCAAACAGCAAACATTTATACTAAATAACCAAAATGACCATTCTATCCTTTGGTAATATATTTTTATAAATGGCGATTCTGAGGGAGATGTTGTATCCGCCAAGGACCTAATGACTACATCCCAAGGATATCTGGTGTTAATAGCTTTCCAAAAATAAATATCTTTAGTGCCGCATCTTATTCTTTAAGGACGAAAAGGACATTTGAATGTATGATTGTTATTTTGATGTTTTTGTATATAAACTGTTATATCTGTTGTTCTATTAGATATATATTTTTATCTAGTAAGATAACGATCTGTAGCAAATTCTATCATTTATTTGATGATGATTGGTGGTGCCAATATTGTAGTTCAAAGTAGAAAATTCTGGAAAAAAACAATCTTTTATCTAGATTCTTATTATCTTTCTTTAAACACCAAAAAGATTTTATTTATAAATAAAAAAACTGTATTTCCCTGTATACATAACAAAATGAGTATATTTAATGACAAAATGTATAAATATAAAAATAAAATTTAAAAAATTTATTAATTGAAAATGTACATATTCTTCTCTTATTGAATCTACTAGTTGTAAAGCCCGTCTCAAGATGGTGTTCTAGATTTGGCAAACTTTCGTTAGATCACCATCTACTACAGCTAAATAATAGATCAATAGATTTAACATTTTGGGTAAACTTGCTTGCTAAATTTTATGCAAGAGCTTATAACATCTGATTGCCCTTTATGGGGTAAGACGGGTAATGTTTGGCGGAAATCTGCACCTAGAATTATGAGCTTTCCTCCAAAAGGTATAGATTGAGGCAAAAAGTTCATAGCATAAAAATTTAGTTATTATAGTAAAGAAAAATTCAACATAATTATTTTGATTGAAAACTTTTAAAAACATAAAATTGGAATCCAAAATTATTATCCATATACTATTCATAACTTCATACAGTATTTACAATAACAACAACTTATTCATATGAAATAATTAAAATATACTATATACATAATACATAATGCATATATAAATAAACTACATGTATACATATATATTTAATAATATACATGTGCTCATAGTTTACAATATTCATATAAACATCATTAACTATATTTTGACCTGACTGAAAACTGAAAAAGAATAAATATATATCACATACATATTATTTACAATAACAACTTCTTTATATGAAGTAAAAATAAAATACAGTTTTTTTTTTCTTTTGATTTTACGTTTTTATTAATTTCTATCTACTTGAATATTCTTTATTATTTCATTTCTTTGGAATTCAAAATCAATTCTAGAATGTACACATCTACATATTATGTCACAATCAGAAGTCTTTTCATTATGCATACCCAGTACAATACACACTAATTATTTTTTTTTTTTTTTTTTTTTTTTATAAAGAGATAGGTCTAGGTGCATAAATAAACTCAGCAGAGAAGAATAATTTTTGATTACTTTACGTTTTCTTTTGTTTACTATTTTGCTTTTGTTATTTCATTAGCAACGGTTTCTACGGCACGTTGGCAGCAGGATTGTTACGTTTTATTATATAAGATAATTTCGTATTGTACATAATATGTACAATACGAAAGAAAGATTTTGTGTATCAAAGAGTTGCGCCATAGACTCCAGATACTACTAAATTCTTAAAAATATTGTAAACTTACTTCTGTTTTATAATACTCATAGCGCATTCATAGCAAATAAGCTGAAATTTATAAATATCTTGTTTCTGAGAAAGATCTTTATAAATTTCAACAAATTTTAAATATTTATAAAATTGTTAAATAATTCTGGTCGTTCTAAAATGATTTGAAATGCAAAACTTATGAATTTAAAACCAAATGTAGAAATCATATGCATTCGGGTAGAACCGGATTTTGTATACGAATTTGTAAATGTGTTCAAGCCAATATAAAAAATGAGATTACATTGTGTTGGTTGATTTTCTAATTTTTCTCAATGTTCTAAATTTCTATACAGTTCTGTTCTCAAAATCTGAAGCCTCAAATATTCCAAATTTCCATCAAAAATATTCCAGTAAATTTAATTTATCTAATAATTTGTAGAATCTCAGGATTGACCACCATCCATTTTACTTTCAACTTTTTAGGAGGCTAATGTTGTTTCTATCAACAAATTTCAAGCACAACCATTCTATTTTTCACTTGAAGAAAATTGTTTGAAGAACTGAATAATGACATCAGACATGACATAAGACAATAATACCAACTTCCATTCAAAAATGTATTAAACAATGCCTGTTAAAGTTTATAGACCAATTTTATTTTCCATATTATTTTATTTTTAATATAGTATTTATATCAAAAAAAAAAAATAAAAAAAAAAATTAAAATGCATCTTGCACGAAAGCCAAATTACTATAGGTACCTAACTTTTTTTTGAAAAAACATTCCAGCTGGTCCACAACAGAAAACCTAATACTTATTTGCACCCCTTAATCAATCTCTGAATTTTTATTAAACTTATGTTGCAGAGCAGCACTCTACTAATAAAATAAAATCGGAGTAAAACAAAAAAATTAAACAAGATTTTTGGTATTATTTTCCTGGTTTCAATTTAATTTCAAATTTATTTTATTACAAAAAAAAAATTATAATGCCAACAAAAACTTTCAATTTTAAGCTTCCCCAGCCCATCATCTATAAAATTTTTAAGAAAAACTAAATAACATAAAAAAATAAATAACAAAAACAAGAACAAAAATAAACTGACATTTTTAAGTGAAAGTACAATCAAATCTTTTTATACAACAAAAAATTTACTTAAGATGAAATTATTATCAGATTTATTATTTTATTACGTTAAAGGTAATAATAAAAAAAACTAACAGTTACGACCTCTGTTGTTATTTGTATAAAAAGAAAAATTATTAGATAAATGCAGAGTTGTTAAGCAAAACCATAAGCTAGTAATTGATAGAAATTAAAACGCAAGATTCAATTTAAGCTAGATTTCAAAATTACAGCTCTTGTACCGAAATTCAGAATTCAAATTAAAAACATTGAAACCAATTAAAAAAATGTTGTTATCCGGACTACGAAGGAAAACTTACAAATAGTCGCTGTTTTCTATTTGAACTGAAACAAAAAAATGTACTTCTAAATTTACTCAATTAAATCATTCGTAATACTAGAGGACTAGCAAATAACATGATACTTCATACACAAATTTCAAGACACCTACCACTCTATTTTTCACTTGAAGAAAAAATGCTTGAACAACTGAATAATGACATCAGACATGACATAAGACAATAATACCAACTTTTATTCAAAAATGTATTAAACAATGCCTATTAAAATTTATAGACCAAAACTAGGTAAATAAAAATAAAACCAATCTTTGACTCGTATTTAAATATACGTAAGGCAGCGTTTACATATTAATATTCTTCAATATTTATTGATGATTTTAGATTGAAGGGAGCGACATTTGTGTTTACACATCAGTTTTTAAACAATCAAGCAAGCTATTTGTTTGTTTTTTCACCAAAACTAATATAAAAATAAAAACATTTTTAATCAAGTACCCTGTGAATATAAAGCAAATATCAAATAAAAAAAAAAAATAAAAAAATTAACATATGAATGTCGCTAAGTTTTTCATTATTCGCCATATTTAATTTTGTCTCTCTCAATAAATATTGAAGAAAATAGGATAAATTCTATTTATTTGTTCAATTAATATTGATATTAATCTGTGTTTACACATCAGTATTTCTTCAATATTCTCTCTCATCAATAAATATTGTCAATATATATTACGCTGCCTAACAAATACGACCGCCAATTTAATCAACATGCCAATAACGATTTACTCAGAGACGATGTTAACAGAATTAAAACATTGAATAATTATAGTCATTAGCCCTAGTTGTTCAAATACCTTACCTCAAAATAATCAAGAAAATCTACGAAAAAATCAATGCTATGTGAAAGTTTTAAGAAACTACATTTAATATTTTTGCACCTTAGGACGAAAATAATTAATTACCAATGGCAAAAAGCAGAATTAAATTAATTATAATTTTTTTTTTTGTTGTTTTTTTTTTTAAGTTAAGCCAAACACTAGGTTTCAAACGATACCTTTATACACGAATATATAGCTTGGACTAATTGAGGATTGTAGAAAGAAAAATATCCCTTTGATCAATAGGGACATTTTGAATAAATTTATTAATATTAATAATACTAATATTTGAAATACAAATTTATTTCAAGATGGTTTTCACGCTAGTCATTTAAAATAATTGTACAAAAAACATACTAAAAAGCAGGCAAACTGGCAAACATTTAGTTTTTGCATAATCAAACTTGTGAGATGCAGATTATAAATGCTGAAACTATTTGATTTTACACAACATTGGAAAGCCTTCGAAAAAAGAACAAATTTATATCAATAATGGCCATAGTGGCATAGTACAACCAATCGTATATGGAGAAAAATTATTTCTAAAAATTAAAGTTCTGTACAAGTTCAAAAATTTGTTTTATTTTGAATTTGGAAATTAATTTCTGTTCATGTATTTGTTTCTTTTTCTAATTAATTCAATTTACAGATTACAAAATGAATGACAAAGTATCTGCATCTGTTGAATAAAACTGAAATTTGAAACTGGTTAACAGAAAAAAGATAAAAACAGAAAAATATAAAAAAACGAATGGCTTGACGAGGAGAGTTAAAGCAAATAATTCAAGAAAAATAACTCCATACGATTTCAATTTCTAATACAGAATCTATTTAATACGTAACGGGAATACCATAATACAGTTCAATTTGGAATGCATTTCAATAAATTTGCTATACAATTTAAATGAAATTTGTAGATATTATTAACGGTAACTACCTGTACCTCACGTTTTCTAATTTGAAATTTTTTTTTAAAAGATGTGGTGTTCATAGTCATTTTTTGATGTTCGAATGATGAGAAAAAAATTAGAATTTTGATTTTTTATAGTTGTTGTTTTGTTTTTCTGGGTTGAGTGGGCGAGACTATTTGGATGATGTTTTTTTTCATTATTTTTTGTTTATTTGTTTTTGTTATTTTTTTGGGTTTTTTTTTCATTTTGTTTCACTATTCGACAGCGAGAAATGAATGTTTATTTTTAGGTCGAACATCTTGTATTCTTATTCCTCTTTAAATAGTACACTTGAAATTTTAAAATCTTTTGTTTTGAAACTATTCCATCTTAGAAAAAGCTGTGAAAAATTAAATAAGAAAAAAATAACATATTTTATAAATGATTTATTGAAAGTGATATTTGAGGAGTTTAATTGTGAGTTTTTAATCTCAATTGAAATTTAAGAGATTTTTTCAGAAACTACAGTTATGATACTCTAAACAATAGAGAATTATTACAATGCATTCGATTTTCTAACGTCTTTTTGTTTTTGTTTTTTTTTTGCTTCAAACTTTTATTGTGGTCATAAGTGAATTGTGTTTCTATACAATTTTCTTTCTTCAGGTCAATTAAAATTTTTAGAATTTTATTTTTATGTTGAAAAAAAAAATTAACATAAAATTATCTTGTATGTAAGTAATGTTACTTAAATTGAATTTATTTTCTTGGTTTGAATTTAGTTTTAAGCAAAACTTGTTTTTAATTTACTGGTTTTATTGTAATTAAAAAATAAAAAAAAGCTTCGGGGGAAAATTTTGTTAGGAAAATGGTATACTTTAAATTTTCGAATTTATTGTTTTGAAAATACTTCATCTTAGAAAATTAAATAATTTAACCGCTAAATATAAGTAGTATAGATGTATACTACATCACGAATGGTACAATTACTATTTATAATGGTGGAATAAGGTAAAAATTATTAAGAGATTAATGCAAAATTACTTTTTTAGGTTGTTCATAATCTAGTGAACTATCAAAATTTAAATAAGTATTTTGAAAATATACAAAAAGTTGTTTGATAATTGAAGATAAGTTGGAGCTGTTTATAAATTTCTGTTTTCGCATATAAAAATTATAGAAACTGATTTAGCGCGTAATAATGTCAGAATTTTACCTATTATTCTGAGGGAAAAAAAAACTTTAGTTGGCTAGAATACGTTACATATTGTTCTGGAATTAGCGAAAATCTACATTTCTGTATGATTGCGATCTTGAATAGTTCTTCAGTAATATTAACAAACATAGTAAATTTTGTATTGTGATTTGGAGTTATTAGCGTTTTTGTGAAATGTTTTATTCGCTGATTAGCTTAAAAGTTTACAAAAAAATTAGACCTTTATTGCATAACTAGTTGTAAAGCCATATCAATTCAAAAACTGCAGTGAAGTACCTGGGAATTCGGATCAGTAAAAATCTAAACTTTTCTGAACAGGTAAAAGCACAAATTATAAAAGCATCAAATTCGATTTTTATGTCAAAAAGTCTATTTTATACCAAACTATCATTAGACATATTATAACCTACGGGTGTCCGATTTGGTACAATATTGGTGTCTCGTTAATGAAAAAATAAGAGTATTTGAAAGGAAATTTATCAGGGCTTGCTTAGGAGAAATAGCGAATATAAACATTATTTGTTTAATAAATATATTTATAATAAAGGGAACATCAAAAGAATTGATAATTTTATAATTTCATTAATCAGAAAATATTTTCTTCGAGCACAAAATGTCACCGCAAATAGCCTTATTTGTCACCCAATCAATCGAGAAGAAACATCCCAAGTAACACCAATAATGCTTATAGCACGAAAAATTCAAAATAAGCATTATAACTGTCGTATTAGCAACAAGTAGCATGATAAAGGCATGACAATTATTGTACAAGCATTATCAGTGTCGAATAACAGCATATAAGCATTTATTTCATGCTATGCTTTAAAGCCAATATAAGATGCATTATAACTGCTATAATGCTTATTTTATTGTGCTAGTAGCATAATAAGCTATAATGCTTCAAGCATTATAGCATGTGCACTATAACTGCTATAATGCTTCTTTTATTGTGCTAGTAGCATAATAAGCTAGATTTCAGCACAATACTACATTATTTTCTATATTTTATATAGTGTTTTTATTGCGCTTAATCTGAAAGGTGCTTTTTCGCATAAATTTCATAAAGACGCAATATTTCAAAAAAGAGTTTTTTCTAATTTACAGTTAAACTAAATTTTAATTTACAAAATGGATAAATTTACTTCGACCTGGAAAAAATTCAAAAAAAGTGGCACTTTATACAGGCGTGCAAAAACAATTGACAAAAAGTTAGCTTTTACATTCACCGAAAAGAATACAATTGTATATATTTTAAAAACAATAATATTCCGCAATTTTCAAATTTTGTATCAAGTGATGTATTTACTGATCCGCAGTCTAGTTTAGTAGAAACAAATTTTATAACAGAAAACGTTGATGAATGTACCAGTAACTGGGAGTTGGAATTATCTGATATTAATGATGAAAACATTGAAGATGGTGAAAATGAAATTTTCAATAACAACATTGAAAATAATGTACTTTGAAAGTTTTATCGGCATGTAATGGAATTCAATATATTTCAAGTAATCTACACAATTTAGATCTTATTTTAATTGGGGATAATTTCGAAAACCAATGGTTTTTGACAAAAACAAATCAAATAGTAAAAATAATCAGAGCCATTTCTTATAAAAATGAAAAAGAAATTTTTGGTGTTTATTTGAAAAGAGCAAATAATTTATTTGAAATACCAATAAGATCTTCTATTTTGAATATATTCGTATCTAACTGTAGAGAAGAAAATTCACCAGATTTGTACATGATAGATGACATTAAATTTAAGCTTGTACCGATTAAATATAAAACGAACATTGTTTTTATCCCTTTACTACATTCGTGTGAGCATTAAACTTTTTTTATTAATTTAATTTATTAAGAAATTAAATTATAATATATAATTAATAAATAAAAATTCCTTTAATTTCTAAACTTAAAAATATTTTTATTTTAATTTTAATTTTATTTAAAAGTAAGTGTTTTTATTTGAGGTTAACATTGTTTTTATTTCAGGTATTTCGTATTACATAATTAAGTTTGACATTTAAATGTTATTAAAAGCTATATGTATTTCGGTGTCGGTTTCGGTAAGTCTAAAATGTTTTTACGTGATATAAATGCCAGTTTCGGTTGACCACTTCGAGAAACAAATTATTTCCAGAGTGCCCTTCTTCTGGAATAACTGTAAGGGAATAAATCTTTTTTGGATTCATTATCCCTACAGTTTTGTTTTTTTGGATTATTTTGAAAGATTTTTCCTTTAAATGTTTTCAATAGAACAAAAGCAAGCATTTAAAAAAACTATTATTCATTAGTGGAATAACAGCACTATAAATGTAACATAATTGCATGAATGCTATTACTCGACTTATTAGTCGAATAACAGCACTATAATGTAACTAGGGGCCCCTGTTGAGTAATTATATTTCAAGTTGAAGTCAAATTTAAAGTTTTTAAAAAATAAGTAATTTACGTACTGACATAGACTCCGCACGATATAACAGAAACCACTCGTGTTTAATAAAAAGTTTTGTAATTAGTAAGTTTTATTTGAGACACATAAATACACGTCCCTCATATACTGCTTCGTTTCCGATATATTCCCTATAGTAAGAAGCATTTAGTGATAAAATTACTAAAAATAAAAAGTTTTGTTATTAAAGAGGTACGTAAATATACACCTACATAATACATAATTTTAATAAAAACTATATTATTACTACAAATAACAAAAATTTAGAAACAGTTACTTAAAAAGATCAAAATGAAGAATTCAAGTGACCTACTATATCAAAATGAAGTACTCTAACTCTACTATATAAAAATAAATTTGCTAGTCATATGAACAATTCAACTGATTTTTTTTGTTTTTGCTTTTTTATATTTTTTATTTGAGATAAATTTGTTTCTTTGTTTTTTTTTTTGGCATATGTACATAGATTCATTCGCAAGTACATAATATAAAATATAATAACTGATTTGTTTGCTTTTGTTTATTACTTTCATAAGATCTCACTTATGCATAATGTATTTCCTGAATAATAAAATCTTATATATTATATATACTAGTTAAATACCCGTTACTACGTAACTTTTTGCTACCGTTATATATAGTGAAAAATCAAAATTAGAGCATTCTAGGTTGTACTGCATTATAAATTATCAAAATCAAAAATTCCCCTATCAGCAATATTTTAGTAATATGTAATACTTTAGTTAAATTAGTAGATTAGCAGACAGACTATATAATTGGATTGATATAGATTGAAATATTTAATCAACTAATATTTCATTAAAAACTATATTTCTAACAGTTCTATTCTCTTCGGTGACAATTTTCAAATGATTTATATTCCCAGTAGTGCGCGAAACCCCGACATATAGTTGTCCATGTGAAAACCCTGGTGCATCAAGTAAAATACCAACCTTATTAAGAGTTTGACTTTGCGCTTTATTGTATTTTAAATATATATTGTATTTTAATAATATTTATTTTGTATTTTAAAATACAAAAGACTACAATTTCAAATATCAATAAATAGATATAGGATATATTTTAAATGAAAAACACTAAAATATTAGAAATAAAGTAAACTTAATATAGCTATTGTTTTTTATTTACAAATAAAAAAACCGCAAAAATTAGGTACTAACGATTAGGTAACGTTTAGACATCAAGATTTAGTTTGTACTATTGAAAGTTTGACTGTCCTGTAAACGTTGTTCCACAAATTTTGACATCCGACTTTGTTTAATGAAAAAATAGAATATTATCCTATTATCATCAAACATTTTTGAAACACAAAATGCTGGAAACTAATTTTTTCCTTTAAATCGAAATCGACTCTTGTCATTTGTTAAACTTTTTGTTTAATGTTTGTTGTGTTTGATTATTTTTGTTGTTATATTGATTGTTATAAATAATGGTATTGATAATAACAATTAGTAGATACTAAACTACCTACATTGCTACATTTATAAGATTTTTTCAACTTTTTCTTAATTGTATCTTTTATTTATTTAAAAATTTAATAGGTAATTTTTTTTTTTCATTTTGTTGTATTTTTTATTTTTTATTTTATTTGTTTATAATTTTTAATTTCTATATATTTAAAATCATTGTTTTTTATTTGAGTCAAACAAACCTTAAATAAATAAATAAGTAACTTTTATCAAATAAAATCTTATGTGTAAACGTTGCTCTAAATGCTAACACTTATGTCAACACTTATGTAGTTCATTATGTAAATTGATTAAAGTTTTTTTAATTATTTTTCATAAAAAAATACGTAATAACTTACGCGAATTAATGAAGTCAAAAAATTATTTTAAAATATATTTTTCAAGTAAATAAGTATTCAATAGCTTTGAAATTATTATTCTAAATATTTTTAATCCATTTTGTTTTAGCAGGGGAGGAAACAGAAAGAATTACGTGCTAATTCGACATTTATTTGATTTTTTTGTTGTTATTTTTTCTTTTCTCTTTCGTTTGCGTTAAAGAAATGTATGAATGTATCCATAAAACAAAAACAATTTCTCTTTAAGAAAAATAATTCTCAGTAGATTGAAATAAAAAGGGGAAAGTTTATGTACATAAATTATTATAATATAAAGCCGCACACGCATCCACTATCAAAGGATAGTAGGTAAAGGATCCATTTATAAGAAAATGCACTGGAATAAAATTTTATAATTTGTTAATGATTGGTTACCATTTTTCTAGTCGATTTCCAAAATTGTAAGAAATAAAAAGTAATAAGAATTTAATTTGTGAGATAGAGATAAAAATTCAAAACACAAAGTGGGAAAAAAATTATCGAACAAATATCGAGATGTGTTACATTTAAAAATGCATAAGCATACTAATAAGAAACATTATTTATTCACATTACTAATATTCAAATTTCCTTCCTATTTATAAATACTAATATTATTAATAATTAATAAATTATCATTGATTATTACATGGCAAAATTTAATTTTGAAGGAAATAAAAATGCATCGAGTCATTCATAAAAAAGCGATTGGTTCTTGGTATTCTTTTTAACTACCTGGCTCAATACCTGACAAAATTTATATATTGAAAATACATCAATTATAATCTGTTTGAAATAAAAAAAATTTTACTTTCCTTATGAGACAATAAAAGAAAATAATATGATGTTTAAGAAATAAGATATGTTTTTGAAACCAATATAATGTTATGTAGGTACCTGTAAAAAATCAATCATTCAAAATTTCTTTACTCTTATACCCTAATAAATTTAATACGTTGATTTCAGACGACCGTGTACATTAGAAATCTCTTCTCCCGTGGCCCGTGGGCTATTTAAAATTAAATTTCAAAAATTAAATGGCTTTTTAAATCATTTATATCGCACTCTTTCTTTCTCACAATTTATTACATGAGAAAAACAATAGTTTTTTGCTTCTTTAACTAATGGAGTTTTTTTGTAAATGGAATCTTGACTTCCCCAGTGTATATCTTATTATTAAAGAATATTCTTTTCTACTATGATGTATTAAGAAGAAAAACAACAAAAGAAAATAACAAAAAATGTGTACAGTATATTCCGTTTCATTTAAATCAATTTGAGTAAAGTTTGATTTTTTTTCTCCTATATTAAAGGCATTCTTGATAAGGTGTAAGAAAGAAAGAAAAAAATCTCTTCCAATTTGATTGCAAATAAATTCTCTCCTTCATTTATGTTAAAAACAAAATGTATGCATGAAACAGAAACAATATTTCTCTTTCAAACAAAAAAATATAACGGTACATGCTGACACCGGCGAAGAATTATATATAGATTAGAAATTCATTAAGGAGTAGGAGAATCGAAATAAAATAAAAAGGTGTCTACTGCGCAGGGCCTTAAATGCTTGTCAATTATAATTATAGATATAATTGCATTAATGCTATTACGCGACTTATTAGTCGAATAACAGCACTATAAATGTAATATAATTGCATGAATGCTATTAGTCGACTTATTAGTCGAGTAACAGCACTGTCGCTAAGGTTTCTCTATACACTACACCTACAACTATATCTATGAAATGAATTGTAATGCGTTATAATATAGTGTACCACTTTTTTAATATTCAAGAAAACAAGTGCGATAGCTCAGTGGTTAGCATGTTGGACTGAAAATCAACTGGTACGTGGTTCAAATCTCAGCGAGGTAATCTTAAAATATAAAAAAAAATGTAATTAAAATATTGACTTCTTACGAAACTTTAATAAATAGAAGGGATGATAAAAAAAAAATCTTAAAAAAATAATATTTAAACATTTAATAAAAATCCGAACAAATAAAAAAAATAATTTTTTTTTCCTGTTTTACGGTAGCATTATTACATTTATGAAAATGCTTTTACCATACTAATATAATGCTTCTGAAATTGTTTTATAAATGCATAGTAAAAGTCGTTTAATAGCACGCCGTGCTGTAATTGTGCATTTACTCGACACATACATCAACAATGAAGCATTATAAAGTCGCCACTTTGTAGATATAAGTGTAGTATAAATGCATTATAGCAGTTACATGACTAATTATGCATGCTTTAAGCATAGTAAATTAGCATTAACGCAGAATTAATGCTTCTATAATGCTAAAATGGTTACTGGGGATATATATCACAAACACTTAATTCAGGCTACATTTCACCGGAAGGTTTTCTATATTTAGATAAATACAAATGTATACAAAATGAGAATAATTTGCCGATTCTCTACCATTTCAACAGAAGATCGACAAACAAGAAAATTTATCAAGATCTCAGCCTAATTAATATTACTGACTTAACATTTAGTACTTACTTACTTAGGTGGCCAACAGACCATGTAGGTCCTGGGCCTGACTCATCAACATCCTCCATTTTTGCCGGTCACGGGCGGATTCTCTCCAGTTGAAGATTCGAAATTGCTTTAAATCCGCCGATATTTCGTCTCTCCAACGAAGGTTTGGTCTGCCCCGACGTCTTGTACCTTCGGGTCTGGAATCGAAGATTCTCTTGGCTGAAGCATTTTCGTCCATCCGCTCTAGGTGTCCGAGCCACTGTAGTCTCTTGACTTTAATTTTTGTGACTACGTCCACCTCATTGTACAGCTCATAGATTTCGGCATTATATCTTCTCCTCCAGACCCCATCGACGTTTTCAGGACCATATATCCGACGAAGAATTTTCTTCTCGAAGACACCAAGCGCATGCTCACTTGCCTTAGACAGTGTCCATGATTCTGATCCATAAAGCAAAACCGGGAGTATGAGCGTTTTGTAGATTTGTACTTTGGTGTTTCGAGAGAGGAGCTTTGACCCGAGATGTTTTGACAAACCGAAGCAGCAACGGTTTGCAAGGGTTATTCTTCGCCGTACCTCCACATTGATGTCGTTTGTGGGATTAACACTGGTTCCAAGGTAGGTAAACTCCTGAACTACCTCGAAATTATATGTGCCGACAGTGATGTTTTGACCAATATGATGTTGAGAGGTCTTTTTATTTGTCGACAACATATATTTTGTCTTATCCTCATTTACTTTGAGACCCATTCGTTTCGCTTTTTCTTCAATCTGGGTAAAGGCCTCGACGACCGCCCGTTGTGATCTGGCGATGATGTCAATGTCGTCGGCATACCCTAGTAGTTGAACAGATCTGAAAAATATAGTACCGGCCGTGTTTACTTCCGCTCGTCGCACTATACGTTCCAGTACTAGATTGAAGAAGTCGCATGATAGTGCATCTCCTTGTCGAAATCCGGTACACGTCTGGAAATAGTCAGAAGTGTTATTTCCAATCACCACAGCACATCTTGTGTTTTCCAGTGTCATTTTTGACAATCGGATGAGCTTGGCTGGTACACCGAATTCCGACATAGCAGCATATAGCTCGCTGCGGTATATGCAATCGTACGCAGACTTGAAATCGATGAATAGGTGGTGTGTATCGATTTGAAACTCATGGGTCTTCTCCAGGATTTGTCTAAGTACGAACATCTGGTCGCTTGTTGATTTTCCGGGGCGAAAGCCGCATTGATAACTGCCAATAACAGCGTCACAATAGGGCTTCAGACATTCGCACAAAATGTTGGACAGGATCTTATATGCAATATTTAAGAGGGATATCCTCTATAGTTTTTACAGGACATGGCGTCGCCCTTTTTGAAAATGGGACATATAGAGCTGGTACTCCAGTCATTTGGCATGCTTTCTTCCTTCCAGATGTTGCCAATGATTTGGTGCATGCAGTTAACCAAAACATCGCCTCCAGCTTTAAATAATTCAGCTGGGAGTCCATCAGGTCCAGAAGCTTTGTTGTTTTTCAGCTTGCTGATGGCTTGGCCAACAACCTCTACAGTGGGTGGTGGGGGGTTGCTGGTAATGACTGGTGCTGGTGTTGCTAGCTCTTGTTGTTGTTGTTGCTCTCCATTTAGCAGCTGCTGAAAGTGCTGCTTCCATGTCTCTAATGCGTTTCGGTAACCAAATTTCCCATATTATCTCTTAGCGCGTGTGTAGCGGGTTTATAGCCAGCTGCCAGTTGCTTGGCTTTTTTGTAGAAGTTCCGCACTTCGCCTCTATTTTTATGAGATTCGATATTTATGAGCAGAGATTTTTCGAAGTCCCGTTTTTTCCGCCTGATGAGTTCCTTCTCATCTCTTCTTCAAGCCTTATATTCTTCCTTCGCTGCTCTTGTTTTCCGTTGCAGCGCTTTTTTATACGCCTCGTTCTTCTTCAACGTTTTTGATGCACATTCCTCGTCATACCATGGATTTCTGGTATTTCGTGGTTTGAAGCCAATTGTGTTTGCGGCTACCTCTTTGATGATACTGGCACAGTTTTTCCATTGATCATCAATCGAAGAATGGTTTGAAGGAGGTGTGGCTGTTAAATTTAGGCTAATTTGCTCTTTGAAGCTTCTGGCTATCTCGGGCGACTGCAGGCTACTAATGTTAAATTTGGGATTATGATGTGACTGCACTGTTTTAACATTAGATATTCTGGCTCTGAAAAGTGCTATAACCAAAAAATGATCAGAGTCGATGTTAGCCCCTCTGTATGACCGTACGTCCAGCACGCACGATGAGTGGCGTGCGTCAATCATAAGGTGATCAATTTGATTGGTTGTACGGCCATCTGGAGATAGCCAGGTGGCTTTATGAATATCTTTATGGGGAAATTTGGTGCTGCTTATAACCGTATTATGCGCCGCTGCAAAACTGATCAATCGGTAACCATTATCGGTGGTGTGTTGATAGAGACTATGTTTACCGATTGTTCTGCCGAAAATTTGCTCTCTACCGAGTTTAGCGTTGAAATCCCCTAGCACAACTTTTGCATCATGTTGCGGGCAAGCTTCGTATGCTTTTTCTAACGCGTCATAGAAGTCTTCTTTCTCTGTTTCTTCTTTTTCATCAGTAGGAGCATGCACACGGCTGATGTTGTAGAAGGTGCCTTTAATGCGGATTATGGCCAGACGTTCGTTAATTGGTTTGAAATCAATAACATTTCGTCTTAGCCTGTCTCCGATTGCAAAACCGCATCCAAATATGTGGTGTTTTTCGTGGCAGCTATAGTATATATCGCATTTTTGTTTCCTTATTATTCCGGTTCCTGTCCAACGCAATTCCTGTAACGCAGTGATGTCAGCTTTATACTGCGTGAGGACATTTTCCAATATGTTAGATGCATCTGGGCTGTATAGTGTTCGAACGTTCCAAGTGCAAATTCTAAAATCAAAATCCTTACGAGTTCCGGGTCTGTTTCCAATTAATCCATCCATATCCGAGGCTTGTTTTAAGTCTTTCATAACTATGTTTTTTTTTATGGGTTAGGTAGTTAACCTAACGCCAACCTTCAATCTGAAGGGTTGTTTTTGCGCACTTACAATTTTGGCCTATCGTATAAGCGGATGCTGTATAGGATAGTTTCCGGAGGTCACCACGTGGAGGTAATGTAAGCACTTGCTCAGGAACTTGACAGTTGCGCATCTGGGTCAGCGACCGGTCAGATGTTACCCTGTCAATCCCAAGCCGGACCACCTAACATTTAGTACAGATATATTAAATAAAGACTTCAGACAGCACATCTATAAAAACAATTACTGGTGGTTAAAATCACTTTGAAAATATAATACAAGTACTATTGTGCACTGAACATACTTTTACTTCCTATTGTTCCCTTTTCCTAACATTCCTTCCCAAAATTCCGTATTAAGTTTTATCAAAATTAATAAAATAAGCTAGAATTGTCTTTTGTTTTGTAAATATTTTTCAATTCATATGTTAATTTAATTTAAATACTGCTTATAAATAGTTTGTATGATATTAGATAAAGTATGATTAAACTCATATCTAAATTTGTAAATTTCATCATTTAGAGTTCTCCAATGAGGGACATTGAATGTAATGCTTATCCACATTGCATGATTCATTTAGTTTATAAGTTTTTTGTTATGTGAAAATATTTCTAATTTGTAACTGTTATTAAAATAAATAAAAAAAGAAAACTAGTTGTAAAGCCCGTCTCAAGACGATGTTCTAATTAGAAAAAAGAACTTCTTGTGAAACTGCACAAAAAAGTGAATTTTAAGTAATATAATCAAATATTAGGTGTATTACGCTAAGTCAGGCAAAATTCTTGTTTTTTTTTTTGCTATAAACATCGAAATAATTCGATAAATTGAACAATTGTTTTTTACAAAAGCAAATTGAGTTGAACAACAACAATTTTTTTATTGAAAATTTATTTTCTTTTTTCCGCACCACCCAGGCTGTAAGAAAAAGGTGCAGTTTTTTGTGACAATTGTTTTTTACAAAAGCAAATTGAGTTGAACAACAACAATTTTTTTATTGAAAATTTATTTTCTTTTTTCCGCACCACCCAGGCTGTAAGAAAAAGGTGCAGTTTTTTGTGATTTTTCTATAGACCTACTCAACACTCCACATGTCAAAACCTCTTTATATACAACATATTGAAATTCTCTTCTTCATATACATCATATTGGAAAGTCCAATTAATTGGCTTAAGTTTAAGTTTATGTCGATTAGGTGAAACTTTAACATTGGCAAGACCATCAACCGAAATGAATAACAAAATTAAGAATAAACGAAAAAAAGCCATTTCATTGCATATACCACCAAAAAAATTGTGTATTGACCTCGTAGATCATAGGCCCAGTTGGTCTACGAATAGATTGGCATGCGTAAAACTACCAGAATGTGCCAAAGTGAGTTATAAAAAATGTCAAAAGTGTGATGTTAATCTTTGTTTTAACAAAGGCAGGCTTTCTTCATTAAAAATGATTGCAATTTTAAATTTAATTTTTTTTTTAGTCTTTTGTTATTTTTTATTTTTGATGTACAAAATAAGTTATATTTTGTAATTTGAAAAAAAAAACTAAATAAAAGAGAAAATAGTCGAATATTTTCCTTTTAATTTTACTGATATGCTTATACGCGTATTTCGTCTACTACTTGCAGACTTCTTCGGTGTTTTGTACTCGACTGAGGAAAGAAATCTAAAATTGTCCTATTTATTTTATTCGCACAGGTAACAATTTGATGTTTCTCGCAGCTGCATGGTTGTTTATTATCCAATGAAATAGCACAGGTAGGGGGTTGAATAAAAATATTTTTATTTATTTTATTGTTGGTATTTGAAATAATTTTTCCGACGTTAGAGTGACAGGTAGGGGTGGTGTTATTCGTTTTATTACATTTCACTAAAAATTTAAATAAAGAAGAATATCCGTTGCCTTGGTCTTTATTTAGGAGTGAGTCATTTTTAGTTTTGTAGATTTCGATGCTTTCAGCTGAATGTAGTTTCCTAGAATCTCTAATGTAATTTACCATTACAATGTCTTCTTTCGAAATGCTATGATTCTCCTGAATAGAAGAATTGTATAGAAGAAAAACATAAAATAAAAAAATTAAATGAATTTAATAAATTTTATGCTATAACATTGGAGAAAATATGGTAAAAAAATTCGTGAGTTTCTACTTGCCAAGAATTAGAACTACTGAACGAATTGAATTTGAAACAATTAATTGGCAAGAATGTATAAAATTGATTTCTAACATGTCAAACACTAATGCTGCAGGAGCGGATAATATTGCTACATCTATAGTCAAAAATTGTAAGAATGAAATAGCTGAAAACCTAACTAAATTACTTAATTAATAAATCATTAAGTCAAGCAGAAATGCCAAAATCTATTAAAATATGTAAAGTAATATACCTGTGTCAAAGAATACAGGTAGCACTGATGACTATCCTAAAGATTCAGTAAATCTATTTTTTTACGTCGGTGCGTCCACGTAGATAATTGAAACAAAATTTTGTATTTCGATTTTTTTTAGATATATATTTGAAATATATTTTTAATGTCTAATTGTAAACTGGTTGGATTTAATATACAATTTTAATTACTCTTAAATATTTATTATTCAAATAAATTAGATTTAAATATGAACTATTAGATTTATAAATTAGATTTATTATTCAAATTAGATTTAAATATGAACTATGATTTTTTTAATATTTTAAAAACTTAAAGTATATTTCATACAATTTTAGAAATGTTCAATTATACACTTGTTATTTATTCAATGATTAGATTTTAATAAAGGCAATTAATGATTCTTTAATATAATACTATGATTATTCTTTTATTATAATTTTAATATAATACTATGATTATTCTTTATTCTTAATGTCTTAAATCTTTAAAACTTAAAGTTTATATATGAATGATATCAATAAATTACACTATTTTTAGTTATTAATAATAGTTATTAAATTTAGTTATTGAGAATAAAGACCTTTAAGTTTAAACGGAAACCTTTATTTTCAATTCTTGATTTCAAATTTTATTTAATTTTATTTAATTCGCTTCAATTCCTTCCTTCTTTAAATGTAACAACGGAATGAAAAAGGATTTTTAATTAAACGCTAATTCTAATAAAGGCAAACCGATTTAATATGTATGTGAAAATATAACATTCATATAAAGCTATAACGTTCATATGGAATATTATATGGTCATTGACCTTGACGGAACATTAAAACCTTTACATATGGATTTAGTTTGATTTTATTTCTATAATATAAAACTTGACGAACATGATTTATTATAGAAAAGTATCTATCCTCTGTAGCTGAATATCTTGCTGAATTAAGATAGATGCAATACAAATTATAAACGTTCTAAATTCTGATGATGCCCCTTTCTCTTTCTAATACATTGTTTGATCATTCATTTTAAGGGTGAGAAGTATAGACAGTACTTTTAGTGAAGTAATGTCAAAATAAGAAATAATTAGTAAACAAGAAATTCACCTTCACTGAATGCAGCAGATTAATTAATAAGGAGTATTAATTAAAATCATTAGTTATATATAATTAATAATTAATTATATACAACTAAATGATTATAAAAGGACATGAAGACGAATAACCAATAGGAGGAGTATGAGCGATGGGAAAAAAAGACTTATCATAAAAAGGTAAATTTTGGAACTTTGTTATACTAATGGAATTTTTGTTTGTTTATTTTAGGACATGCAGATTGGTGTCAACACTATTGAAACTGTCGTGAGCCTACAATTAACAAACTATTTAAAAAGGAAAAATTTGATTAACAAACAACAATATGGCTTTAAAAAGCAATCAAGTACCCAAGCTGCACTATTTGATTCGATTACTAATATACATACTAGACTGGAGGAAAACAAAAAAGTTGCAGCTGTATTCTTTGATGTACAAAAGGTATTCGACACAGTCAACAGAGATATACTGCTGAAAATATTAAAGGAATATGGAATTAGGGGGAAAGAAAACATAATATGGTTTAAGAGTTATTTACATGATAGGCAACAGTATGCTGAAAGTTCAATTGAAATTTTTTTTTTTTTTTATTTCAAAAGTTAACTATAATATTCATTAGATAGTTTCTTCGCCTAAGTGGCATTGTAGAAACATACATACTATAAAAGAAGGCAACAAGCATTTTTAGAATAAACTACGTTAGCCTTAATGAAGCTATATAAAAAAAATAAAAATAAATAAAAAATGAGAATAATAAATTAATAAAGCTAAAATAATATTTTAAATTTTAAATTTTAGATTATATATTATTAAGATACACAAATTATATATTTGTATTAAATTTTATATTAAGCATTATATTAAGTTAAACAAATGATCCGACTCCAAAAGAAACTCCTTTAGTCGTTTTTTAAAAGAACCCACTGATGCTATATTTTTAATATTACTAGGTAACCGATTGTATAACCCGGATCCTGACACTGAAATTCTCTGAGATACTAGCACATTATTAACTCTTGGTATCCTAATATTATTCCGGTTTCTAGTATTAAAATTATGAGTATAGAATTTATGTTGTAGTGCCCGATATTATTAAGTATCTTATATATCCCCAAAATTTGTTGAAATTGAAAAATTCCTTTTATAGGCATTATGTTTAAGTTTAAATATAAGCGATGAGTATTATAGCGTAAAGGTAAATTTAGAATATTTTTCAAAATTTTATTTTGTGAAATTTGGATTTGAGAAATTCTATTATTGGACGCCCAGATTGCTGTGTCGTATGAAAGAATAGAATTTATATATGCATGATACATTTTTAGCTTAATATTATTAGGAATTTTGGATTTATTATATATATATTATTTTGCATTTATCTGGATGTTTGTAAGTTCGACGGAACGCTCCAACACATATACAAATTGCATATGTATACAAATGTATATATATACAAATTGCTTTGGTGCTTTTTTTTAACCCCTGTCTACCATGCTGAACCTTTGCAGGAAAAGTTGATTGCATGAATTATATTTTTTTAATTTAATGTTAGTCTTCTTCGCAAATAATAAGGAAAAATAATAAATAATAATAATAATATAAATAAAACAAACAATTTTTTTGATTTATAATAATAAGGAATAATAGAATTTTAATCAATAGTTTAATATGGTATAATAACCAAAAGGCAAACAGCATTTAATACAAAAAAAAAACATAATTCACTCAAAGGTTATTCTTATTACTTAAAATTATACATAATAATACACATGTACATAATATTATACAAAACAATATCAGCATATTTGTTTTGTATAATATTATACATTATACTACTTTATTGCTTCGACCTTTTATTTTTGTCATTATTGTGTGCGTAATTCACCTCACTCAAAAAAAATTATTTTTGTTTTTTTTTTGTTTTTTTTTTATTATTTGCTGTATCTGTATTCTGTATGTTCTATATGCTCCATTCCAAAAATATTATTTTATTTTCTGTGTTAAGTGTTCGTTTTTCACTCCACTGTTCAGGTTCATTGTTCAATCAATAGAACTTGATAGAAGTAGAGTAGGATAATTAACTCTACTTCTACGCCGGATAATAAAACATTGTTTTTTTTTAAATTGAAAATTATTGATGAAAATGTTTTTGTATTTTTTGTAAATTTTACCAATTTAGATACAAAATTTTGAATATATAAATATATGAATATTTTTTAAAAATAACACATTACCATAATAACAGTTTATTCATATAGCAAATTAAGATCCCTATACATTATACAAAAGACAAAATTTATATGAAAATAAGATCCCATTTTTAAATTTGCTCTCCCGGAGGACTCAATAACGCTAATATTTTTTATTTTATTTATTCATTTATTTTATTTATTCATTTTATTTCGTACATATACATGAGACGGTAAGTCTCTATAGGAGTATATAAAGTATAATGTGTAGCAAATTCATAATTCTTAAATTAACTTAAATTAAATTAAATTAAATTAAACCTTAACCTAAAGAAATTAACAATAATGAAAATAATTTATAAAGAAAAGAAATTAATAAAAGAAAATTTAAAAAGAAAATTTAAAAAAAGAAAGAAAGAAAATCTCTCCTCCAAACAAAACTATCTTTCAGACGTCTCACACCTAACAAGCATTATTCTACAAAAATTTTTATTCTTCTTAATTAATGACTACACTTTTTCCTTAAAATATACCCAACAAAGCTCAAGGAATTTAGAAATAGAGAACTCACACCTGACTACGCTCGGCAAAGAATTCCACAACCCGACAGTCCTTACAAAAAAGGATAGATGTCTTAATCTACCAGAGTGTCTAGGAATAGTTAAATTTGCACTTCTTAATGATCGTCCAGGGGTTATTTTCTTAAGAAGATATACCGGAGTATTTTTAGATAGGATTTTTTTCATAAAACAGATGTACTTATAATTTAGATAGTTTTCGAAAGTACAGTCAAGCAAAACTTTAGAAACATCACTGATGCTATCGAATCTACGACGGTTAGTTACAAATCGAGTGCAAGCATTGAAAATAACCTTGAGCCTGGAAAACTCGCCCAAACTCATCCCAGCATAAACTACTTCGCAATAAGTGAAATGTGGAAAGATTAAAGATATAACTAATTTCTTTTTTACCCACTCGTTAATATTGAAAGAGAACTTCCAGAGTTTTCGTAACTTACAAAAAACATTAATACGGTATAATTTATACTAAATGGAACCCAACTAACGAATTATAACTAAATGGAAGTGAGTACGAGTATACCATACAAAAATGCAAACATTTTATACAAATTTGTTGGTATGGTACTTCTTTTTCTGTTATATAAAAAAAAAAAGATTAGTGTTAGGCCAATATAAACATAAATAAAAATAAATAAAAAGTGATATAAACATAAGTACTGTAATTTCGGAATAAAGAATCTAATGAAAGAAAAAAAGAAACTAGGATTTATTTTGCTTCCGTCATTTATGACGGGTTACAAAGCTAGTATTTAAATAAAATACCATTAAAAGTCATACATATCTGACATATCAATATGTGGCTGCCAACTTAAATATTTGTCAAATATGACTCCAAGAAATTTAATTTCATCAACTTCTTTCAAAACTACAACCTATATTTCTTTGACGCTGTCTAAAATAGATGATTTTAGTTTTTTCCGCGTGCATAACGATTTTGTTTAATCTGAAATATACTCCGTTATTATCATCGTATCATGCTCTACATGAGATTTAATAGCTTATTTAAATTATTACCAGAGTAGAACAAGCTGCAGTCGTCTGCGAATAGGTATAATTTACCTATTAATGGCAATTTGTGTATATCATTTATGTAGATTAGAAATAATAAAGGACCCAATATAGAACCTTGAGGAATACCAATGTTAATTGAATTGTAGGAGCTATTAGCTTCAGCAAACCAAATCTAAAGCATAAAAAAGATAATTTTGTTAGAAGCAAATTATGGTTAACTGTATCAAAAGCTTTTTTCAAATCGATGAATAAACCTGTAACAATATCAAAATCAGAAATTTTCTCACAGATCATATCTACAACATCAATTAAAATATTGATAAGGAAACAAAAAGTTGTTGGATATCAGATGATTATTTATATCAATATACATGGCTTTTTCATTTATTTTAGAAAATACACAAGGTATGACTATAGGTCTGTAATTTGAAACATCAGTTTTTAAACCCTCTTTGTAGATGGGAATTACTTTTTGAATTTTAAGAATGTTTGGAAAGGAGCAATCGTCGTTTATTTTATTGTATAAATCAGAAATTAAAGAAAAATAAATTGTTTGAGAGTTTTTTATTATTTTTGTTGGAATTCTATCATGTCCCACAGACTTATTACTTTTTAAATTAGTTAAAACGTTTGAGATTAACGCTACATTTACTTTTTTGAACTGAAAATTGGGGAAATCATTATTTAAAGTAAAAAAAAATTAATATTATCATTAGGTCTCACATTTACTGAATTAAATATAATTAAACCAATGTTATCAAAATAATTGTAAAATTCATCAGCAATAAGCTTAGGGTCTTCAATGTAAGTATTATCATTACTTATTAAAAATTTAATTTCATTTTTATGTGATTTACCCGACAGTTCATTTATAAAAGACCATAGTTTTTTCTGGTCACCCACACAAGACTCAATACGGTAAGCATAATAGTTCTTTTTACAATTTTTAATTAATTTAGATACAAGTTTATTTAAACTAACGAAAGCTGACCTTAAATTTAAATTATTTCGATTACGTTTATATTTATTTCTTAATTTGTTCTTTTCTCTAATTAGATTTTTTAAATTATTATTCATCCATGGAACTAACAAATCTCTACAGTCAATTTTTGAATTACTTACTATTGAATTTGAATCAATAATTTGTTTGGTATCAGAAACTAACATTTCACACATGTTATTAGCATTTAGATTACTGTAATTATTTCTACTTGATAAAAAATTGTTTCTATCAGTGATAATATTGCTATAACATACTTTAACTGCTTGACACGATTTAATATGGAAATTAAATTTGGAAATTATTATACAGCAGGACATGGAACTAATAAAAAATTGGATGAATAATCATAAACTGAATATAAATGCAAGTAAAACAAAATTTATAATGTTTCTAAGAAAAACCATATGATCATCTAGAAATATATTACAATGATTATCAATTAGAAATAGTTAAAAGGTACAAATATTTAGATGTTAAAGTTGACAAGAATTTAACTTGGGGAACTCAAATATTAGAGCAACGAAAAACTGGAGTCTTACATCAGTTAATAAGAACTCACATACCTATGTGGGTATGGTGAATACATATAATACCTAAAACCATATTAATAGAAACTTTTCTGAAAAATGTAAAGTAGTTTGATTATAATAAATTCTTAAATAAAGACTGCCGCCGAAGATCCTTTTCATTAAAGAGAGAAGAAATTAAATTAGCAGAGGCTTACTGCATAATTTTTTAAATGCTTATTTTTGATAATCAGATTTGTTTTTATAGTGATATATTTAATTTGTGAATTAAAAGTTTAATTTCCATTCAATAATCATTTATTTTTATTGTGAAAATACCGATATTTCGTCTTAAGTACTTGTCTATTTTAATAACAGATTATATAAAAAGCAAACTAGCAATGCAGGTACATTACATATGATGACAAAAAATATAAACACAAATGTTGAACCACCGTTAAATAGAGACGTCCACACATATGTAACCAGAAATGCAGATAAAATTGAAATACGACCATCGAGAACGAGATTCAATAACTGTGATACAGTACATAATATAGTTTATAAAATTTATAATGAAATACCGAGTGAATTAAAGGAAATAGAGAAAATAAGTGTATTTAAATGTAAAATTAAAGAATTGTTTTTAGAACAAATTCGATAGATATTTAACATTATTTTTTTTTTATTGTTTATGATTTTTGTGATTTTTCTTATTGTTAATTTTCTTTTGTTAAATTTCTTTTTTGTAAATTATATTGAATTGTATGTAGTTTGTTTGCATCTTATATTTTTTAACTATTTTGTTGATGAAAATTTATGAACCTGAATGAAGAAGTATGAAACACTCTGTACGAGCCTTATGGCTCTTTTGAGTTGAAAATAAAATAAAATAATAGTAATTAATAGCGTGACTAAGAAAATTAAATCTCCGATATTATATGTCTGTATATATACAGACTGTACGTACTGTACGCGGACGATATTGCCATCTTTACTTCTGGCAAAAACATCAACAAATTAAGAACAGGAATGCAAGACACTTTTAATAATTTATCAAAATGGGGTTATTCAAATGGATTCAAGTTCTCTAGAGAAAAGACAGCTGCACTACTGTTCTCGAGGAAAAGGGGAGCGGTATCTCCCCCGGACCTCTTCCTTAACGGATACAAACTAAAATACGAAAACCAACACAAATTTTTAATTTTTTAATTTTTAAAAATAATAAAAAAAAAATTTAAAATTACAAATTATTTATGGAAAACAATTTAAGCTTACATGGTTTTTCTGAATTAAAAAAAAATTAAAAATCTCTTCGACTCAAAACTAACATAGGAGGCATATATAAAAGATATTAAAATCAGGGCTACTAGAAGACTGAACATTCTTAAAATGCTTAGCAACACAACTTACGGGTCCGACCGAAAGATGTTGCTAAGAATCTTTCACACAATTGTACTACCAGTACTGGATTATGGAGCACAAATTTACGGTTCAGCGACTAAATCCAGAGTTAAAACCTTAAACCCGGTATTAAATTCTGGTGTAAGGATTGCGACAGGAGCTTTTCGAACTAGCCCCACAAATAGCATAATCTGTGACGCAGGAATACTTCCACTTGAGCTGAGGCGGAAAAAATATTTATTGATGTACGGACTTAAGGTATTATCAACTTATAGTCACACACTTAGTGAACTATTAAAAGACACATATATATATAATAAATACAAAAACAGGCCAATAAGATGTCAACCGTCTTTTGTAAGACTGAGACAGGCTCTGGAAGAATTGGACATCACACCAGATAAAATTTTTGATAAAACAAAAATACACAAAAGCCCACCATGGATGCTTAGACTATCACGCGTTGATACAGATCTTAACACACACAAAAAAAAAATGAAACAAATAACACGCAATACCAACAACTATTCAAAAACAAACTAAATACTACCTATAAAGACTACATACCGATATACACAGATGGATCGAAACAAAATAACATAGCAGGATGCGCGTTTAAATGTATGCAACATGAAAAAAAATACAGACTTAACGAACATACAACAGTATGTTCGGCGGAACTATATGCCATAAGCAAGCCAATTGAGTATGACAGCCGCAGCTATGAGGGGAGAAGGTTCATAATTTGCACCGACTCCCTTAGTAGCACACATGCTCTCTCATATGCTACCTCAAAACACCCGAGAGTGATTGCAATCCAAGATCAGCTATGTAATCATAAAAAAGATCAGCATTTCCATGGACTCCGGGACATGCCAATATTACCGGTAATGAAGAACCAGACAGACTGGCAAATGAAGCACTTTTAGAACCACTTTCCGAACAACAAAACCGGTACTACAGGGATTATAAAGAGATATGTGATCGAACTTTATGGGACATACACAACACAAGTTGGGAAAATGAACCCCTCACCAACAAACTAAGGCACATTAAAAGAAATATATCCAGATGGAATAGTTTAGACCAGGCCAGTAGGAAAAACGCTGTTGATCTGACTATACTCCGAATAGGACACACACGATACACCCACAGCTATCTCTTTGATGGACCCCAAAACGCACAGCCAACATGTCACTGTGTTCCAGATATCCCAATCAATATACAGCATATATTTGAGGCTTGTCCTTTATACACTGATGTAAGAGTCAGGCTTGGAATTACAGGACTTGATATACTCACACAGGATACTATAGAAGCAACTAATATCATGGCATTCATTAGAGAAACTGACATTTTCAATAAAATATAAAAAAATTTAAACTTTAAATTATAATATAAACTAGGCTCAAATCAAAATTGTAAACTTAAAGAGGAAAAAAAAATTAATTTGAAATTAAAATACAAAAAAAAAGAAACAAAAAAGTAAATTAAAAATCTAAATTTAAAACAACATTATGTTAAAAAATAATAATGAAATAAACTAAAGATAATTATGTTAAAAACTTTAAAGAATGAGGGCTTGACAAAACCCACGTGGTTGATAAGCCCATAATAAAGATCTTATAAATAAATAAATAAATAAAATAAAATAAAAAAATAATTGCTCAGTTTCAAAGTATAATTTTTGATTTATGAAGTTATGAAAGAAAATTTGTTCAGTGTGTATGTAAGTGCACATTTGCTATGTTTTGAAATATTTGGTCAATATAAAAAGTTTTCTAAAATATAGATACCACGGGTGCATCAAAATGTTGATAAATTATTGGGGTTATGAATCTGTGAAATAGTTAAAAACATCGCCATTGGCAGTTACTATGTTTTATACCATATTACTAGAAGACAAGTAGTTTATAATAATTTCATTAATTTTATTGGCAAATTGTAATTTTATTAATATTCTTACAATTAAAATATTCACAATAAAATAAAATCTGTTCAACATTGAATTTCTCGGAACCTAGTATATTTCTCATAATAATACAATATACTGAAAAATGTTAAACCTTGTTTCTTAGTTGTCTGGTGTTCGTTTCATTTTTCAACTGGAAATTTATAGTATTCTTATCAAGAATAAAATCACATTCCAACATTGTTGGTTTATTCACATTGTTCATCTTATTTTTGTTGGAAGATATTTATACCGTACTAAGTACGTGATAAGAATTAAGTCTAAAAAATAATTTTTCTTCAACATGAAAACTTTGTATGTTTATATGCATAAAGATTTTATCAAGTACAACAGAATAATAATGAGCGATTCTAATCTTTTTATTAAGATTTATATAAATTTTATGAATTCGTTGATTCCAGAAAAGTTTTAGAGTTTTCAAAATAATATCTAAAGCTGATATGAACCCATTATGATTATTTCATGACATGACATTGATATTCTATGCAAAATGAACCCATTCTATATGAAATGAAATTAACTATACAATTATATATATCATGTAAAAGCGAATAAAATATTGGTATCTCTTTCTTACAACCTTACATATTCATAGATTGCATTCTTTGAAAACTATTGGGATGAAATTATTTTATAGATTTTAAAATATTATACCTAATTACTTAAATGGATTTTTATAGGCTATTTTAATTTTATTGTATGATACAGTATGGCTCCTACGCAATAGACATGGTACATTACGATATCCTAAGTAAGGACTTTGACACTATTCGTACAGTAAGAAAATAGATACAGTGAGTAATATCATGTCCACACTATTCCGAATGCCTGCAATAGTTTATGCTAGCATTGAGAACAAACGTTCTCACTACAGGAGGGGACGTTTGTTTTTAATGCGTTTCCCTACACAAAAGGATTGACGTTTGCATAAAAACAAAAGCAAAAATGGGTTTCAGTTTAAGAAATTAAATTTTTGAAATTATTATTTTATTACAAAAGAACTTAATGCGAAAAAGAAAAAAATAAATAAAATTTGCCATATTACCAACAAAAAATTAATATAAATAAAGCCATAAGTTTTTTCGGATTAAAAAATACTACACCAAGAAATACTGGAAGTACTGGTAGAATTTGGAAATTGGAAAGTTTTGATAAATAATTTAGAATAATTTTATTGAAATGTTTTGACACCATATTTTATAATTTTAGAACCGTAATAACAAATTTAGAACGAGCTTTATAACAATGGAACTTTAAAAACAACTTATGTATGAATCAAAAATCTTTCAAGGAATTGTGTACACTTCTCCCCAAACCTTGCCTAACAAAGTACACGTTTTCGAGAAACTATTTTGCAAAAGAAAAGGCTTACATTTGCATTATAACTGCTTTGGGCTCTTCGGCGGAATATAAAACAACAGGAAACTTATTTGATGAAATTGTTTTGGAGTTTTGTTTAGAAGTTTGGGAACAGTTAAAACTCTTGCACCTGAATTCATATCCATTAACAGATGGAATCATAGAAAAAAAATCTAAAAGTTTTTTGTTTTTTTTTAATATGAAAAAAATTACCTCTATTTATTTTTTAGTGATCGCATTTCGTTTTTGAATTCTTCTACATTAACAAAAATTAATTATATTGTTCATCCAACATTTTTGTTTTATTTCACAAATAATGTGAGAATTTTTCTTATTTTTGTTTAGGTATTTTTTCTTTCCTTTCCATATTTGGATAAAAGTTTGTATTTGTTGGTGGCTCCATGTAATTTTTTTTTTCCATTTTTTGTTTGTACTATAATGAAAGTATAACTATGTTTTAACAAAATATTTTCTATATATTATAAAATTTTAATTAATTATTGAAAATAGGCTCACTTGGAAAAAAACATATTGAAACGAAACGATAACAAATTAAACCAAAAATAAGTAGTATTATATTGTACAGTCTAATTGGCAATAACTCTCCTTTCGGTATTGTCTATAAGGTACTTTTATACGATTCAATCTTAAAATCAATCTGGTCACATCATATGGCTGTAAATTATGGAAAAGTACCTCTAAAAGTAATGTGGAAATTATAAAGACTACAATGAAAAATATTATGAATCATTACCAAAGCTTCTTGGTACGAAAAAATTGCAACATACTATAAAGTGACCACACGTCCCCATTATCACGGGACTCTCTCAATTTTGTACGGCTTGTCCGGCCGTGTTTTGAGCAATCTGTAAAATGTCACGATTTTCCAAAAATGTACCGCTTTTGTCACGATTTTACAGATTCACATATTTCTCTGTTAATATTAATAATAATTCTATATACTTACAATAAAAGTATATAGCATTATTATTACATAAAACATATACACACATTCGTTTATTTGATAGGAAATGAATTTTATTCCCCAAAACAGCAAAAATAGTTTTATATAAATCTAACTTATAATTATTCAATTACGGCTCACGCACAATAAAACGACAACGTAAAGCGTTTTTTTTATTTTTATTTGACATGAATACTAATTTTGCTCATTGGCGTGGGCGGCACACATAGCTCACAATGCAATTCAAACTGGTGCAGATTTGTTATCAGTTGCTGTTGAAACTATTATTTTAAAAATTTATTCCTGTATAATATATACTGTACGTGTTGAAAGTTTGAAAGAGTTTTGTGAAACAGCTCTGAAGTTAAATATCAAAGATTACTTGCATATAGTAAAAGAAGGTGGTTAGCTTTTTTACCAGGTGTTGAAAGAATTTTAAAAATTTATAAACCGTTAAAAATCCTTTTTTCTATCGCAAAATAAATGTCCTAGAGTTTTAGAATTGTTTTTCGAAAATGAAACGTTCGAGATTTGGTTTAAATTTATTCATAATCAACCATAATTATTTTACAATATAGTTAAATTGAATTGAAGGTGATATAATATCAATTACTGAAAAATAATTAATGATCTAAAATTTAAATGTCGCGAAAGGTTAGAAACTGATTTTATTCCGTAAACCATTCGAAATGACATTAATATATTAGAAGAAGAAGGCGTTGTAAAACGTAGTGATTTACTTCAGAGATTTAAAGAATTTTATCGCAACAGTTTAGATTACCTCGAAGAGTGGACAGCGTAATTTAATGATCTTGACTTATTTTATTTGATAACTTTAAACAAACCGATTTTATTGGAAGAAATTTAAAAATCCTTAGAAAAAATAATTGAGAAATTTTTAACATCAACTGATGATATTCAAGTGAATGAGAACGGTCTTTTTGATGAAGTATTTAAGGAGATATATTACTGAAGATGAAATAAATTATTGGAATTTCAATAATATAGCAACAGATAAGTAAGTGGGTCGAAATATTTGTTCATTTTCAATCAATGGTTATTAAGTAAATATTTTAAAAATTTTCGAATATACACTTTCATTACCAGGAACAGATGCACCTACAGAGAGGGTATTTTCCACCATAAATAAGCTATGGACATCAGAAAAAACTCAATTATAAATTAATACTATAAAGTGTATTCTGAGTGTAAAATATGATATAACAAATTCTTGTGATGAATTTTATTTTCAAAATAAGTTAACAATAAATTGAGTTAACTTTTATATTTTTAATTATTAATAACGAACATTATTTTTATAAATTACGTGATTTGTTTTTATTTTGTCCCGCTTGTTCAGGTTAAAAATATGGTCAGCTTAAGCATACACAAGGATCTGAACATTCCTATATAGTGCGGATTGAATTCCAAAAACTAACAAGGAACTATGCTGGCAGATTGTTAAACCATTTAAACTATCTAGCGCGAAATCGTGTATACATAGCGACTTAACACCTAATGTCTAATCACTGCATTGTACATCTTTAACTTTAGTATGTATATTACGGTCTGAATAAACTTGTTCCTCTTGAATAAGTCAAAATGCTTAACTATATTGTCAATTTCTAGTGAAAAGATTCAATAAATACTCAAACTTTTAAAAGACAAGATCTTATATATATTACACAAGGAAGGCCATGTGGGGAATATCTTATATTATAATACACAAGATGAACGACGTGGTGAGTAAAAAAGCAAGAGTAATTGAATAATAAATTATTTACGGCACAAAAGTATTAAAATTTTAGCAAGTTCTTGGTGCTGACTACCTCGTAACCTTCCTCATAAACACTTAAAATTGTGAAGGGTCACTCAGAAACGTACTTTTTATAACTAAGTTAAAAATGAACTTTGACCTTTAGAAATAATGTCACGTTTGTTAATGGTTCTAAATAGTTAATCTTCAGTTTTTTTGAGGGGGTGGACGGTGTATGCTGTCATTGGGTTCCTAAACAAAGTATTACTCTTAGTAAGCAAATGACGGTATTTCCAGATCATTTCCAAATTCCCCATCATAACTGGAAAAATCTTTTTCTGACTCAGATTCAGAATAATAATTAGGTGTTATTTCTACTTAGATCTTCACCACTTCCTTCTTCAAATAATTCTAATATTTTCTGTTGTTCTCTTTTGTAAGGGTTCATTTCATTTTACTGAAACATATTTATACTCAAAAATATACTACCTAAAATATACTCAAAAATATACCATGCAATAAAACAAAATTTTTTAAATTTGAACACCCTTCGTCAACTATGCTTACAATTGGACAGTTTATGCACTACTCATCTAATTTACATGTAAATAAAAACGGCATTTACCGTCATAAAAATTTTTGTTGGACCATTTCACACATTCTTAAAATTATATTCTACGCATTATAAATACTACTAAAATATCAAACGACTGTATACTACGTCATTTTTATTTAAAAAAATATTACACAAAACAAAAATACTTGAATCATAACAATGTAAGGTTTTTGCGAACGAAATAATACAAATACAGCTTAAGACGATATTTACCGTCATTTGCCACCAGACTCAATTCTTGGCGACGGCATATACCGTCATATCCGTCAAAGGGTTAAAACATTTCAAATATTTATACCAAATAGTGATGGTTAATTCCAAGTTGATCGCCATCTATACTCTAAAAGAAATTTCAATTACGGACAATTTTTAAAAAGGCTTCATAAAAATTCTATCATTTTAAATAAACACACAAACTTATAGAAAAAAGTACCAAAACAAAAACACAAACATAAATTGAAAAAAAAAAACAGAAAACAAAAATCAGATCAGATTATAACTCTTCAAAAGTAGTATTATAATAAATGTTAGTTCATTTGCTTCTGCTATCATTCAAAAAAATATATGCAGTAAAATACGGTTATAGTCATTCGCTAAATTTCAGTAATGTTTCTGATTATAACCGATTTGTGACTATAGGCGTAGTCAAAAAAAAATTGCATCTTTATAAACAAAATCAAATTCAATAAAATATCTTTCGTATAACAATTTTAAACTTTATTTTATTCATAAATAGCAATTCTGTTATTTAATCACAAAATATACATATTTGTAATAAAGAACAGAAAAAAACTATATATAAATCAGTGTTTTAATAAAATAATTCAGGGGTTATATTTTAATGTGCCTTATAAAACGACATCGATTGTATGAACTTATGCAGTTTATTACTTTCTTTCAAACAAATTGTTGACTATTGCTTTTACAGAATTTTGACTACAAACGTTTTTGATTATAAACGAATTAAAATACATCGATCTACTACGTTCAAAATAATGAGATTTTATTGTGTTAAGTTATATTTAAATTAGTGTTAATTTCGTCATAAAATATTAGGTATTGTATTTTAATTTCATATAATATATTCAATAATCAAGCGATTCAGAAAACAACTGAAATTATACCAAAACAAATATTTCTTTTTATATAAAATTGTGTTTGAAAGAACTACTTCTGTGCAATTACACAGGGGATTCACTAGTGTATATAAATAATTTAGATAAATTAAATTCTTCAACATGATGATGTTCAAGTAAAATTAGAATTTAATGACATACTTTTGAAATTTAAATAAAACTTTTATCCAAGATATTTTGATTTAAGAAAATATTTTTAATATTTATTTTAATAATTTCCATCCACTTCTCTAATTAATTGGTGAAACAATCATTCAAATTATAATTTTTCCCTAATTTCAAACAATAAAGCAATTTATTTCAATAATTAAATAATTTTTTTTTTTTGTAAATTAAATAAGTATAAATTAAACAATTTTGCAATTTACTTGCTTATAAATTAAAATAAACCCATAACACTGATAAAACAAAAATCAAAACTCATAGACACGAATTGCAACAATTTATCTGAATATTCATCTGCACATGAGATGTTCTGTATTTTCGATTTCAACACATTATTCTACTGGTATGTAACTATAACTAAAAAACCTAAATCTCAGTAATTTAAAAAAATAAATACCTACAGCTCCATCTGTCATCAAATCTGTTATTTAAGTAGGTAATTTACAAAAAATACTGCAACAACAAGAAAAACAACAACAAAAATATAATATAAAAATAAATCTAAATTTATTTTGGTTTTTTTCCAAAAGACAATCGAATTTTTGCAAATTTCATGACTTTTTATTTAACTACAAAATTTAATTTCGTGACAATATTGTTAAATATTTAGCACCTTTAAAGAGTTGGAAGGTATCTATATAGTTATAGTTAGTTTTGTTATAACAATTTTGAGAGTAAAAAAAAACTTAAATATTACAAAATGCTGCTAAAACAAAAAGGTTCTGCAAAAAAACAAAAAAAAAAATTATTTCTACTGATATTAATTTTATTATAATACAATAAAGTGATAAATTTATAATTGAATGCATGATTATTGCATATAAACTTTTTTTTATATAAACAATAATTCAGTTTGTTTCGGAACATTTGCAATTGTTTAGCAATAAATCAATTGTATTCTGCTTTTCCTTTTCTAATTCTGTTAACTTTTTGTTTTTTTAATTTTTCTCTTAAATTATGGTCCTATTATTCTTGTGAAACAATCAAATTTTTTTTACTTTGTTCTTTTGCTTTTTGTTTTTTTTTACACATTCAACAATGTAAGAATATTTTGGGTCTTGTTTTGAATTTAATTTTTTTATCAAATATCTTCAATCATTTCCTAGTGTTTTGTTTTTTATGTTCTTATTTCTGACAAAAATATAAAATATTTTTTAGAGTCAATTAAAATATGACACAAGATTTGGTTTAAGGGTCCAACTATAAATATTTAATATAAGATCTGCTTTGCGCAGAGGCGATATCGTAACCAATGAGGTCTTACCGAGGTGCGATTATTGCTAGTTGAAAAAAAAGAGCATGTTCGCCTTCACTTTTGTATCTTTGAAGTATTTAAGGCAATAATATTAACTTTCTGTATCAACTAATCTAGACCTAATCATGACCTAATCATGTATTAAGGTATAAAAATTAGCATCTTAAAAATGTTTATTCTAAAAAAATTCCTTCCTTCCAGGAATAGCAGGAGTACTTATGTATAAGCACATAAGTTTTTTTTTTTTTTTTTTATTTCCCAATGAAACATTACAATGAAGGAGTCTCTGAAGGAGACTTTCAGTAGTTTGTATGACATTTTATATGCAGGTAAATTGCACTGACTAGCGGATGAGATAACCCACTGGTCAACCATCCATGATGCCAAAATTATACTCCATTGTATTTCTTGGCCCCCATTTGATTATTCCTATTGTCTACTGGGAGCTGCAGGATACTAGGACGTTTAAGGCGACTTACATCACTTGCAGCCAACAAGCTGCTTGTCAGTCTGTTTGGATGTGAAGCTAATCTTATCTGGTACTTTCCGATTATATTTCTAATCTCCTCCTTAATGGTTCTCATCTGCAAATTACGATGTATGACATCATTATTGACAATCCAAGGGGCGCCAACTATCAATCTTAATAGCTTTGACTGGAACCGCTGAAATATTGCAATATTTGAGTTGCTGGCTACTCCCCACAGTTGGATTCCGTAGGTCCATATCGGTTTCAAGACAGCTTTATAAATCAGCAGCTTGTGTTAATCATCCAATACAATTAGCTTAGCTTCAAGCCCAGTTCCTTTCCTTTTTTATGAATATGGATTTTCCATATGAGTTTCCTGTCCAAGTGCATGCCCAAATACTTTACAGCCGCTTTTTGAGGTACTACTTCGTTATTAAGTACAACCACTGGACAACTTTTTCTCTTTAGTGTAAATGTGATATGTGTTGATTTTGCTTCATTAACCCTGATTCTCCACTTTATTAGCCATTGCTGAACTTTGTTTATGCTGTGTTGCAGGATCTCTGAAGCATGCATGGGTTACTGTGTGAAGCCAGTATGGCCGTATCATCAATGAAAGTGGCGGTGGTTGTTTCATTAGTTGTTGGTAATTCAGCAGTGTAAATGAGATATAAGGCAGGACTTTACCTGTGGTACACCTGCCATAATTTCATTAGTTGATCTTGATGCTTCACCATAAAGTGTCTTTCGATAAGATATGACCGCAGCAATAAATAATAGTTCTGTGGTAACATTTTTTTAAGTTTGTACAGCAATCCTTCATGCCAGACTTTATGAAATGCTTTACTAATATCTAGGAATATCGCTGAACAGTACTTTTTTTCCTCTAGGCTTAACTTGATTACATCTGCTATTCTCTGTATTTGCTCGATAGTTGTATGTTCGTTTCTGAACCCGAATTGATGCTCTGGAACAATTTTGCTTTTTTCCAAAATCGGTTTTAATCTTAATCTAAGCACATAAGTGCCTAATGAACCTATTTACATTATTTATACTAGATATAGTGTATAAACTAGTATAGTGTAACAGAAAAGTAACTCGAAAAGAGAATATTGAAGCTTGAGAAAGCCAATTATCTCCATCAATAAATTATAGCAGTCAGTGAAATCTTAGAAAATATAAAAATGTAACACTTCACATCTAATGCTCTCTTTGGTGTTTTATTTGAGTGTGACATATTATGGCGAATTAATAAAAATACTTCTTGGGTGTACAAATTTTCCTAAATAAATTTTGGCGGCAAATACTACATTATCTTTTGCCTTGGCATGATTTTCAGATAATGATAATGAAAACGAACAACAATTTATAGTGTTACGAAACATTTCAAAAAATGGGAACAGCGACAGGCGATACTGCAAAATTCTTTAGATTGGATACATTAATGCCATAGAAAACATGGTTGTCTTAAAACTAGCTTACCCCGAAAAAATGTTGCGGAAGCAAGCGATGTGTGGAAGATATGTAACAAAATGAAAGCACTTGAACGATATTGTATTGAAAGAGTTTTGTTGAGGAGTTGTGATATAACCCTGAGTTATTACAGGATCAACGATACAAAAACTAATGAAACTGATACACCTGAACTGTTTAATAGTCCTAATTAAGCATACTGAGTAAACCTAAAACCCAAACTTTGCTTTATGTCATAGAAATTGGCATAACGTTTAATTACACTAAAAATTTAATTTTTGTTTTCTCCCTAAAAATAAAAATATAATTTGTAAAAAAATTCAAAAAAGGTTATGCAACCAACTGCCCTTTTAATATTGTTTACAGCTAAAAGGATAATAAAAATTTGGCTTGGACTCAAATAATCCATCATCATTGGCACCCCTCCATTAATGAACAATATCTACAATCCAAAAATTTCCTTCTCGAACTCCAAGAAAACCTTATAGGTACAAACCAATTAATTACAAATGACTAGAAAAGAAATTCCTCACATAACGAACTGGTTTGGAGGTCACTGAGAAGTTAATCCAGATAATTTACCAGAGATTGTTTTAAAAAAGTGTTCTGAATCTCTCTGCACTCCTTTATCAATTTTATTTAAACTTTCACATTCTCAAGAAATCTTTCCTGATTTTTGGAAACAATCGTTTATTAGACCAGTTCATAAAAAAGATTCTAAGAATGATTTGAAAAACTATCGCTCAATGGCAAAACTTTCAAGTATTCCTAAAATATTTGAATTAATAGTATTTGATTAGGATCATTGTTCAAACTTACAGTTTTCTAACCAGCATGGTTTTATGAAAAAAAGATCCACAGTAACCAATTTAATAGAATGTTGTTCTAAATTCAAAAACTATATGGAAGCTGGGTTTCAGACAGATGTCATATACACCGATTTAAGTAAGGCCTTTGATCTTCTTCCTCATTCCATTATTATACTAAAATTTAAAAAAATGGATTCCCTCCTTCTTTTACCAATTGGATTAATTTCTACTTAATTAATAGGAGCTACAACGTATTATTTAGATCCGCTACTTCTGAACCTTTTGAAGCTGACTCTGGCGTTCCACAAGGCAGCCATTTAGGTCCACTTCTCTTTATTATTTCCATTAATGATGTAACTTCCGTCATTAAGCATAGTAAAATTACTATTTATGCAGATGACATGAAAATTTACAAAAAAATTACATCAGCAAGGGACCACACATCCCTTCTTCAACAAGACTTAAACTCTTTTTTAAATTGGTGTAAAATTAACAATCTGACCTTAAATATTAATAAATGTGCTTTAATGACTTTTTTTCGCTCTTCTGAATCGTTAATGGTTGATTATACTTTTGAAAATAAATATATTGAACGAGTCTCACACTTTAAAGACCTCGGTGTACTCTTTGACAATAAATTGTGTTTCAAACAACATTTAAACGTCATAATAAATAAATCTAACTCCATGCTAGGCTTCGTCAAAAGATTTTCTAAAGAATTCAACGATCCATACGTCCTTAAATCACTTTTTACGTCTCTTGTTCGACCAAATCTTGAATATGCCAGTCAAGTGTGGTCGCGTCATTACCTTAATTTTATCCAAAGAATTGAAGCTAGACAAAAAAAATTTTTGAGGTTCGCACTGCGTAATTTAAACTGGTAAAATTCAGTTATTCTGCCACCTTATAGGAACGGGTTAAAGTTATTGAATCTTAAATCATTAGAATCCAGAAGGAAGGTTGCTGATATCATATTCATTATTAAAGTTTTAAATAATGAAATTGATTCTCCTTATGTCAGAGGTATGATCCACTTATATATTAACAACACAAACCCCTTTAGATCGTAAAAGATTTTTCGTCCAATATTTCATCGTACCAATTATAACCTGTTAATAGAATATGTTTATGTTAATAAATAAACAAAAACACCACATTGATTTTACCTTAAACACAGCCCAACGAAAAAAAAAACTGCACTTACATATTATATCTTAGAGTTAGTATTATATATATATTATTCTGCATTTATCTGGATGTTTGTAAGTTCGACGGAACGCTCCAACACATACACAAATTGCATATGTATACAAATGCATATATATACAAATTGCTTTGGTGCTTTTTTTTAACCCCTGTCTACCATGCTGAACCTTTGCAGGCAAAATTGATTGCATGAACTATATTTTTTTAATTTTAAAAATAAAAAATAATAATAATAATATAAATAAAACAAACAATTTTTTTGATTTATAATAATAAGGACTAATAGAAATTTAATCAATAGTTTAATATGGTATAATAACCAAAAGGCAAACAGCATTTAACACAAAAAAAAACATAATTCACTCAAAGGTTATTCTTATTACTTAAAATTATTATACACAATAATGTACATGTGTATCAGCATATTTGTATTGTATAATATTATACATTATACTACTTTATTGCTTATATCTTTTATTTTTGTCATTATTGTGTGCGTAACTCACTTCACTCAAAAAAAATTATTTTTGTTTTTTTTTATTATTTGCTGTATCTGTATTCTATATGTTCTGTATGCTCCATTCCAAAAATATTATTTTATTTTCAGTGTTAAGTGTTCGCTATTCACTTCACTGTTCAGGTTCACTGTTCAATCAATAGAACTTGATAGAAGTAGAGTAGGATAATAAACTCTACTTCTACGTCGGATAATAAAACATTGCTTTTTTTAAATTGAAAATTATTGATGAAAATGTTTTTGTATTTTTTGTAAATTTTACCAATTTAGATACAAAATTTTGAATATTTTTTTTAAAAATAACACAATACCATAATAACAGTTTATTCATATAGCAAAATAAGATCCCTATACAGCATACAAAAGACAAAATTTATATGAAAATAAGATCCCATTTTTAAATTTGCTCTCCCAGAGGCCACAATAACGCTAATACGGTATAATTTATACTAAATGGAACCCAACTAACAAATTATAACTAAATGGAAGTGAGTACGAGTATACCATACAAAAATACAAACATTTTATACAAATTTGTTGGTATGGTACTTCTTTTTCTGTTATATAAAAGATTAGTGTTAGGCCAATATAGTTTTTTTAAATAGAAAATTAGTAAAATCTTTGTTTATGAATAAAATAAAAGGAATCAAAATCAATCTTAATAAAAATAACAATGTTTTTTCAATTTAAACTTTCTTTTACTTTATTACCGTACTCTATTATTACACAGAAAAGTATTGTTGTTAAATTATTTGAAAAAAAAACAATAATTATTCATGTTTCTGAAATATTGAAAATGTAGCAGTAGTTTGTAATATATGAATATATGAAATTTTCAAAAAGTATTAACACTAGCAATCAAAATAATTTCCATTAAAAAGAGAGAAAATATATTGAACGAATATGTTCATCTATTAATAATATACATGTGTATCAGCATATTTGAATTGTATAATATTATACATTATACTACTTATACCTGCTTATACCTTTTATTTTTGTCATTATTGTGTGCGTAACTAACTTCACTCAAAAAAAATTATTTTTTTAAGGAAGGGTGTGGTTTAGTAGGTAAGAATCCTACATACAGTGTCAAGCTACGGGGCTCATTGTATCTTTCTGAAGATCCCCACCAGCCTACGAAAAATAAAAAAAAAAAATTGGCAAAGTTTTGTCTACAAAAAAAATATTTCTTTTATGTGTTTTAGAAAATTAAAAAGTGATATAAACATAAGTACTGTAATTTCGGAATAAAGAATCTAATGAAAGAAAAAAAGAAACTAGGATTTATTTTGCTTCCGTCATTTATGACGGGTTACAAAGCTAGTAAATTTATAATTTTCTAACATTCTTTGGTAATAAATTACAAAATTGTATGAATGTCAATTTTAATATTAAGCTCTAGAATAAGATTAAGCTTAAAATTATATTTTGTTTGTTTAATTTTGTACACTTATGTATATTGTAATATGTTTGTATTAAGCATAAATAAATAAATAAATTAATGATCATTTTAATAGGCTTGGACTAATCACTATGCTCAATATGCGCGAAATATGTCAAAGAGTAGACGAAATGGTGCAACTCATCTCATGTGAGTGCGAGTGTGAAGCACTGGCAAAAATAGTACTATTTGTTTAGTGCATAGAGATTCTACCACAAAAATTACTATTAGGATCAGAGATATCATAAATCTTGCTTTTCTTGGATCTTTCTGTTGATCATGAAAAATTCTTAAGATTAAATTTTAGGATTGGAGAACCAACGCACTGTTAAAAATATAATATAATGTTAATTTGAATTACAACTACAATATGAGTTTAACAATTGCAAAATTATTTATTACCTAAATATCAATTACGTTAGTCCATTAAGAATCAGAAGAGATATAAACTCTTTTAAGAATTCAATAGATTCTAGTTTCAGTATATTCAGTTGGACACAAATTTATTAAAAAATTAAAATAATTAATTGTCTTCTTATTCAAATGTATAATAATTAAATAAATAATGTTTCCTAGACTTTAGTTTTTCTTATAATGTTTTTTGTTTTCTTATGTACCTACCCAGTAGATTGAACGGTTGGGGACTACCCAGTAGATTAAAATAAATAAATAAATATTTAGATTATAACAATTATTTTTCTGTTTTTTTATTGCTGCAGGGTGAGATATTTGACGAAGTCAATTTGGTCCATTGCGCTTATATAATCAGGTCCTCTGTCTGATCTGCCTAACGTTTAATTTTATTATTATAATAATTTATTTATTTTTTTTTCAAACTGTTTTTCTTCAAACAATGAATCTATTTAATCTTTTGAATATGACACAAGATAGGTCGAATCTAATTTTTATAACAATACATATACCAGGTTTACCCAAATTTGAAAACTAAACGAATAAAATTAAATTCTCAAAATTAATTTCAAATTTTTCAATACTTTTTTTTTGTTAATAAAAAACTGTAATTTCTTTTTTTTCGTTAACTGTTCTTTTTTTTTTTTTTTAACTAAATTCACGTATTAAAAACAGCTACTTACTTATTTTACTAGTTTTAAAAAACAGAAAATTCGAAACAAAAGAAAATTATTTTTAAGAATCAACTAGAAATAGAAATATTTAAATATATATATAATATATATATATGCATATATAAATAAAACTAGAAAAAAAGAGAAATCACGTAATATTATTATAATACGAAAATGCTGAAAGCACCTTTCTAGTTGACCTGTTATGTAATTTAAATGCACATGAATTCAAATTACCAAAAATAAAATAAAAATAAGAAAGTCTGCTATATTTATGTATCCACAGAAACTTAATAATATAATTTATATATAGCAATATACCTATATATGAATATATATATACAATTATAACAATCTAGTCAAATAACTGGGAACATTATTGGAACGCGCGCATTTTACCAGTTAAAATAAGAATTATTCATGTATTGAATAATAGTTATAAGGTAAAACTTATAAAGTTCAAATATTATAGGTATCTAATATACCAGTTAATATTAAACTTTAAAACAAGACGAAATTTAAAAAATAAAAATAAAATAAAAAAATTTTACAAAAAGAAAATTTACCTATAGATTATAATATGAAAGAGAAAAGAAATCACTGAAAACAAAAATCTAAGTATCTGATATCCATTTTGTATATATATATTTTACCCAAATAGAAAACCAATTTGATTCATTGATGTATTATTGGATTTAATGGAGTATGTGAAAATCACGATGCAATTTGACTTTAAAAATTGAAAAACAACTAAAAACATAACAATAAAAAAAATTAAGTAATGAATTCATGGCTCATGTAACATTACTGTATTTTAACTGAATTAAATAATAACACAAAAAAAAAACAAAATCCAAAAACAAAAATCTTAAAATTGTCAAATGTAATTTTGAAGGTTTGAATATTGCATACCGTCGTTATACTATGTTTTATATTGAATTCAGAAACCTATTACCTACAATGCTTACTTGTTACACGATTACTAAAGGAAAAGCAAAAAATGGGCATGTCTGTAATAAAAGTCCAAAGGAAATTGAATTGAAAAAATAACTGTTTGAAATAGTTTTGTTTCTATTGATTAAATTTTAAACAGATAAATTAGAAAATAGGTCCTATTAGATGCTGTAAATATTTCCGTATATCTATTCACAGTTCAGAAGTTGATTATATCCAAACATTTATTTAATATTTTGTTTATTTTAAATTAAAATTCACCTCGAAACAATAACGCACATTAGAAGAAAGAAAAATTTTAAGCCAAAGTCTAGTTGAGTAGAGTGTTTTTGCTATATTAATTTAATACCTTACTTCTAATCACTTATCTTAATATATAAAATCGTTTGTGCATATATTCATGAAATGGATTATGTTTCTCACACTAAAGTTTGCCGAAATTAAATCCACCACCAGAACCTTTAAAAACATTACTTAAAGGAAAAAAATTCGGAAATTTAATCAATGCTTTCAAATGACAAGCTTCAGAGCAAATAAAATTAGTAGTACTTACAAGGCCAAGCTTATCATAAAATTGGATCTTTACTTGCAATGCCTGACGAGACTCCAAAATTTTTACAAATTTATTTCACGGGAAATGAAGAAGACATTACAAAAAATTTGTAAATGAAAAAAATCTGATTTCTCAGTTATTTAAAGAAGTATCAAATAGATTAGAAAATGACAATTATGAAACTATCATTAAACCAGATAAGGTTCCATTTGGTGAACATTCGCGTAGATTTAATGTACCAACTGTTAATGAAGTAGGTATTAATATGGTTGGTGATGTATTTGAAAGAAAATTCATTAAAATTGAACGTAGAAGCAATGTTTGCGAAATAATTATGGACTTATACCGCTCATATGATGCATTACAATATCCGCTTATATTTTGGAAAGGTGAAGATGGGTATCAAATAAATATTAAACAAAACAAACCAATAACTGGCATTGAAACTACAAAGAATGTCAGTGCAATGAACTCATATGCGTATCGTCAGATGATTAGAACAAATGAAGAAAATAATATTTCAAAATGACGGCATTTATATCATCAGTATATATTGTTGACATGTATGCAAAAATTTAAAGTGAACGTATTACGCTAAATTCGATTTAATCAATCAAAATTACGTGCTGATGAATATATATTCATCAAAGTGATGCAATCAATAGTAATAATGACGGCGACTTAAATTTAAATGATCTAGAAAATATTTGTATACCATCCACGGATATGCAAAAATATATTCAAAACGCAATGGCTTATGTTCGAATGTATGGTCTACCAAATTTATTTATCACATTTACTTACAATTCAAAATGGGATGAAATTAAAAAATATTTATTACTAGGTCAAGTAGCAAGTGATTTACATGATATTACAGCCCGTGTGTTTAAACAAAAACTAAAATCATTAATTTTGTTACTAAACTTTAGTCTTTGGTGAAACTCAATCTTGGATGTATTCCATTGAGTGGCAAAAATGTAGCTTACCACATGGTCATATTTTGTATCAGAAAATAATATCAGCAGAAATTTCAGATCCAAATATAGATCCAGAATTATTTGAAATTATTACAAATAACATGATTCATGGACCATGGGGTACATTAAACTTAAATTCACTATTGAAAATGGAAAATGTACAAAAAGATTTCCGAAAGATTTATTAGCAGATACAATTACTGGAAATGATGGATATCCATTGTACCGCAGAAGATCAACTGAAAATCAATATCTTTTTGATTTGTTGTTAATTTTTTGTATTATATAATTTAACAGTTAAATTTAAATGTGATATTTTTTTATAAAAAAATAAATAAAAATAATAAAAAATGCATTTATTCTAAAAGTCTGAAAAAATCCTTTAAGACCTTTTACGTACATACAAAAATATCAAACATACAACGTTTTTTGCAACAACGATTAAGGGTTCAGTGCAAAACAACGTTTGCCGGGTCCGCGAGTATTATAATATTTAAAATAAAAAATTTCATTAAATATAATTATTTAAATACAGAACTACACAAATTCAAATAAAATATTAGTCTTAGTTTTGTGGTCTTATAAATTACAATTAAAATATAAATAAAAGAAAACTATTATTTTAATTTTTGATTTTTAAAGTTTATATTGTTTAATTTTATTATAACTAATTTAAAGAACGAATTGAGTTGAATAAAGTTAATTTTGAGATCCTGAACACTCATTAGGTTTTGCAGGCCATATACATTTTTGTTTTTAAAAACACTCAAATGTAGAGAAGTCAATGTTAACAAAACAACATACAACGAAAGAATAATAACACATATGAACTTAACCAAAGAAGATGTAATTACGAAAAATAATCAATCATTTGAATATTTAAATTTAAGTAAAAAAAAGAGAAAGAAGAACATTAATTTAAATTTTACTAACTTAACACATTTAAGGAACAGATATAATTCAATAACACATTAGATAAGAAAAACGATTTTTTAAAATCAAGCCGGCAGAATATTCAAAAAGGTATTGTTCAAGTCTTTTAATAAGGCTTTGTAATTTGCATTATAACTAAAACAACAAAGTACCAACCATTTATTGTCTATTAGTATTTTAATTAGATATAACATAATATAATGTTGTCTTATAGTTTAAGATTAATTAATAATACAATGAAAGGAACATGTAAATTGTTAATATTCAATAATGCTGGTAGCAGACCCACCCAGATTCGATGAAAACAACAAAAACGCTTTATGGTTGTTTTTTTTATCTGGTCCTGGTACCCTTTGTTATTGGGATAAAATAAAATAAAAAAAATAATTGAGAGTATTATCTGGTAGAAACTTAAAATAGAATGAGACTTCGCTATTTAAGAAGGTTTAGTTTTTAACAATAGTAGTAGTTTTTCACATTTAATAAGTTGATAAGCCAAAAGATTGACAAATAACTACTCAAAAAACATTGTAGGAAAATTTGTAGTAAAAATTGCAGTATAAATTTAATTTGCACTAAATTGCAATAAATAAGAAAAAAGATATAAAAGCGATTAATATCAGATGTTTCTGGTCGAGCATTGAAGCAACGTTCCAAGAACTAAAGCTGATTATTTATTAAATCACATTGAGAACTCAGTCATTCGTGTAAGCCGCTTTGACAAAATTTCACGTTTTATTAGATTTGATGAAAAAACCACAAGAAGTAATCGACGTAGATTTGACAAATTAGCCCCAATTCGAGACGTGTTTGAAGCAATAAATAAGAATTTGGGAAAATATTATATATACCTTCAGAAAACCTTATCGTAGACGAACAATTAATGCCAACATATGCAATCAAAGCCTGACAAGTATAGTATTGAAATTTGGTGGACTTGTAACTCTCAGACAGCATACCTACTCAAATGAATTCCATATTCTATGAACAAAGATAATAACAGAGCAACAGAATGATTGCTCAAAATGTTGTGGGGAATTTGTGTACACCATATTTTGGAACTGGACGGAATATTACAATGGATACCTATTTCACAACTTTAGAACTTGCAAAAAGTTTGTTATCTAATGGATTGACGATTGCAGGAACTTTACGTTGAAATAAAACTTATATTCCAATTTCTTCCAAGTAAAAATAGAGATCAACATTATTTGGACAAAAAAATTCAATAAAGGAAATTTATTTCTAAGAGCACGTGGTGAAAGTTTAGTAAATTCTCTTATCAAAAGCGTGCTAGTACTAAAAAGTTGCAATTGCCACCATCTCGTACTGCAATTTCAAAAAACGTAGCGTTTATTTTGTTATTTTTAAAGATCTAAAAATTAATTATTTGAAATAAAAAATTTAAAATTTATTAAAAATTATTTTTTTCTATTATATTATAGGGTGAGTATGCCAGGCTCATGTTATGAATTTACGTGACAAAATATGTTATGAGGTTTAGGGTTAACATATGTTAATATTTTTTTATTCTTACAAAATTGCTATTCTATAAAATTCTTGTAATTATTTCGATAAGAGTTGAAAAATAAGATAAAAGCTTCTGAAATATTTTAAATTGAAATAGAAATATACTATAAAATTAATTTATTTAAAATAAAAAATAAATAAAACACCAAAGGTTTTTTGAAAAAAAATTTTGTTTTGATTTTTATTTTTGGCATGTTATAAAAAAGAAAAATTCTGTTACGAAGTTAAATTAAAAATTTATGTCAACCATTGATGTATTGAAAAATGCGGCGAATGTTTCACAATCAGTTAAACTTTTTGTTAATGGAAAGCGGACCTATCGATTTTTGTCGGAAAATATTTTGTTGTCTGGCCCTTTAATATATTGATGGAATTTTATTCGACTTTGTGCCATCATTTCCAATAAAATATTGATTTGAAATGTGATTTTTTTCTTCTTGCACTTCTGATTCATCATCTAGTGACTAACCCTCAGAATCACGACCATCACTTAGTTCTAAGATGCATTCTTTTTGTGCATTTGATTCTTCATTTTGACCGACTCTTGAGAGACAACTGGTTCACATACCATTTCTTCCGTTGGTCCTACATCAGCATGTTCATCATCTAGCACTTGTTCCACCAATCTAGAGAAATATGCTTGCCCTTCCTCAAATCTGTAAAAATAAGTTTTTTGTATTTTTGGTGTTAATTTTTTTATTTTTTTTTTATTTTTTGTGTTTTTCATAGTAAAACTCTATGACAAAAAAGTGACCTATAACGGAATTTTTTTGAAAATTTCATATATTTTGAACAGTTTTATTACTAAAGTTTTGCAACTACTAACTCTGTTATAAGTACCTTGTAACAAACGGAAGGGCTCAGTAGCACTTTCTTTTTCCAAAAAATATCTTAGAGGATCGATATTCGCAGGTAATATAAAAGCAAATATAAAAGTGACAGTAATGCATATACAAAAATGATCATAAAAACATAAACATAACTTGAATCGGTCATTTCGAAAAGCCACATTTACACATTTTCGTCATAATGACTTTTTTGCATTAAAAGAAAGTTCATAAAGAAACGCATCCTTCCTGTGAAAATGTTATATCTAAATAGTTTCGGTGTGCTAAAAATTGAAGTGAATTTTTTTTCAGTCCATTCGAAAAAGACATATTTCCAGAAATATAGCATTTTCCAAAGTATTCAGCAGTAAATTCTATTAAAAATTGCATGTGTACAGCAACAAAATTTGAACTAAATAAAACGTTATAGATTTAAAAATAACGTATGTATAATATATAAATGTATTGGGTATTGCAATAGACTACATGCAGAGTCTTCCTGTGTTCAGGAGATTTTTTACAACAGACAATTATGAATTTTTGAATCCTCTATTTGCATAATGAAAAAGAGAAAAGCTTCATTTTTTTCAGATCACGAAGGAGAGGCTCCTAAAGGAGCAAATTAGGTATGTTCAATACTAGAATACCAGAAAATATTGACGAAGTACATATTTTCTTTAATGAGTGTCCAGGACAAAACAAAAATAATACCGAATTAAGATATTTATTATCCATAGCCTCCAGCGGAAGATATAAAAATATTCTTCAATATTTTCCAATTCGTGAAAATTCGTTTCTTCTCTGCGATTGGGCATTTTGGGCACAGCAAAATGACTTCTCCGAAATACTGATTGAATTTATACGTTAGAAGAATGCAATAACCTTATATTAAAAGCTAGTCCGAATTTAGAATTCATAAAAGTAAAGACGAGAGATGAAATGATATAATTGATTTTAAGAAATGGTGTCCAATACATTATAAAAAGAATATTTCATCCATAAGATTTCATGCTAAGATTCTAAGGAATCAAATTAGTATCATTTCATGTATATGAATATATGCAATTTTAATACAACAAAAGTACTCCTGGAGTTTTAAAAGTACACAAATTTATTGATGGGTTACAAAGTGAGGAATTTTCATTCGATTTACTAATTTCAGAAAATGCTTACAATAATAAGATTCCTCTAAGTTTTAAAAAAGTTCAGGACAAAACAAGTTTAATACAATAGATACCACAAGAGAAAACTAATTTTTATGATGAAATATTAGTTTGGCCTACAAATGACAAAAACTTACAACCAGAAGAGGATTTCTAAGAATTTATGTGAATACTTTTTAGTTTTTTTTTTATTTTTTTTTATTTTTGTAATTGAGTTATAAAAAAATTAAGAAAATGGAGCTATTACAGTATTTTTTGTTTTGTTTCTCTATTTTAAAATGATTTTTATTCAAATTCCAATATATTAACTATATTTCGTTGCAAAAAGGGCATAATTTCATTTTACCTTTTTACCAATAAAACAAAATCTTGTTTGCCTACCTGGAGTCTGTAAAAGCCAAACAGTTTTAAAATATAACGTGTAAACATAAATAATAAATGTAATTCTATGACTTGAGTATAATTTTCATAGGATAGTTTTTTCTTCCCCCTGAACAATTTAGTTTTTCGTAAATATTACCTTTTCGAAATGACCGATTCACTTATTTTTGTCAAAAAAATCTCCATAGGGCAAAACCAAAAATATTAACATATGTTAATCTTGTCCGTTTACGTATATTTGATTTGCCGCTCAAGCTGAGGTTAATTAAAAAACCATACGGAGGACCGTACAACATTTCCTTTTCCAAACTGACCGAATATCTGACTTTTAGTTATATATCAACCTATTATAATAAATGCATAATTAGAGTTATCTATGTGCTATTCAAATAATTCACAACATTTAACAACAATTCAACAATTTCTTATATTTGTTAAATAAGATGAGGAAAATATATGTATAGATCAAATTATTTAAGATATAATTTCCTGTTGAATAAATTGTACCCAAACCTTTTTTTTCATTATTATGGCTTATTAGTTAATTCTTAACAATTTTCTTGTTTTTATTCATTGCAATTCTGTTCATTACGATTTAAAAGCAATAACGTGACGGTAATTCATACTTGTCGAAACTGAAAATCGAATTTTTTTTTTTTGTTTTGTCTATACATTACCAATAATGCATTTCCTTAAATACAACAAAAAAAAAAAAAAAAAAAAAAAACAACAAAATAACAAACAAAAAATTAGAAAAAAATTTTCCTCCTGGTTTTTTCTTTATTTAACGAATTTCATTTCTCTTATGTACCTAAAACTGTATTTTTCGCGGAAATTATTGAATTCCAATTTTAACTAAATATCGTGTATCTATTTGGTGTGTTATGGAATTTAAACCGTGATTTGGGATAAAATTTCATAAGAATATTTATAGGTATTACATAAGAAATAAAATTATTAGATTATAATTTGAAGATTATTAGTGAGCAAATTATTGTTGATAATTTGACGCTGCTTTTTTTTTATATTATTATTTTTCAGTAGATATTGGTACAAATTTGCTTTTTTAAATAAAAATTTCTTCATTAAAAATTTTTTTTGGATTTCGAATTATTGCAATTTTAGTATTTATATTTTGCATAAGAAATAATAGGGGTTCAAAATAATAACGAATTTGTTTCTCTTCTTGGATATCACCATATGGAAAAAAATTATGTGATGAATTAAGATTATTGTAATATTATAGCATAATACGTAGTGCCTATGAGAAATAACGACATCTACGCCTTCAACGTATAACAAAGTTTTGATCTACAATCAGATATTAAAGCCAGTCTGGGTATTCGATATTTAAATATGGGGTTGTCCTAAACAACTTCATATTGAAACTAACCAAACGCTCCAAAACAAAATGTTTGGGAACATTGTCAATGGTCCATGTTATGTTCGAAATGCTTATATTTACAAAGGATCTCAAGATCCCTAGTATAAATAAAAAAAACCAAGCCTTCATAAATAGAATAGCGCCATTTTACTTAGTTTGTTACCAGATTATACTCTCAATTATTTTTGTTATTTATTTTATCCCAATGACATAGGGTACTGTACCAGCTCAAAAAAACAATTTCACTTTATCGGGAATCGAGACTGGAGCATTTCAGTTGAATGGCAAGTGCTCTACCTACTGGTCACCTAGCGTGTTTCATGTTTAGCTGACAGTAAAAACTTTGTTAGAAAACTTAAACGAACCAAATCGTTCAAACTGTGTTACGATAAAACCTTTTATCTCTCAATAATTCTTAATTGAATTTTTTTGATCAAAGATACCTGAAGTAATAGATCCAATGTTGTATTCGTGGTTAGTCTAAGTAATAAGTTTTAATTTTAATACGAGGATACGAGTTTTTAGTACGTTAAACTCGACATAGCTCTTCTGCCCCGGAAAATAGAGGCTCTTTTGATGATTTTGTTCTACCTAAGAAAAAAAAATACAAAAAAAAAAATGTGTTGTGTATAAAAAATACAGGCATCGTAACACTCATAGCTACTCTTTCCCACATTTAGTAGAGTGTTTTTAAGCCACAATTGTCTCACGTGTTCCCACAAACAAACAACTTTGAATATTTCAATTTAAGAGATGGGTAAATAAATATCTTTTAAGCTATCAGTAAATTTTTATACTTCTAATTCTTTGCTATTCAATTTCCTTCATATACTTTTCTTATTTGTCTCTATTTGTTCTTTCGATTCTACTGTGCTTGTTACTATGTCAAAAATGGCCAAATATTTCTGAAAATATATATTTTCATTTATTTTTTTTTATCGACTGTAAAACAAAAAATTAAATCGATGAAAAATATTTAAGTAAATTTTAAAAATAAAACAAAGAATAACAATATAGTAAAGTATTCATTGACATCTTCCCTAATCCCATTCTGTGGTAAATATTCAAACAAACAAAAAAATCATGAAGTAATAAGGGTACAAATGTGAGTCATATTCTGTCAAAAATACTTTTATAATGGTATAAAATATTTTTCAAAATTGTTCAACCACTATTATTTCGGCAGGATTGACAGATCATAATGGAAGGTCATTAAAGCTTTAACCAGTAGCCAAAGGAAGTAGAACACATTATAGTTTGTAGCGCAAAAACTTATAGCATAGCTTGTGTCTGAAATTGATGTTTCGCATAAAATCAATTTTAAAGATTAAATAAAAGTTAACAAATATAAAAACATCACTGTACCAGTTTTTGGTTTTTTAAAATCGAAATTATTATTTGCTCTAATTTTAAAAACACCAGCTTTTTTTTTAATTACATTATTTAAATAGAGTAAATCAGTGTTGGCAAAGTAAATTACGTTAGTGTTTTATATAGTTGTTTACATGTAAAGTACTTAGTAATTTACTAAGATGTTTTTTTGATGTAAGTAAAAAAAAATATATAATTTGGCTGCAAAATTTATATTTATAAATAAATGAAAACTTACGAATATGGAGTGATTGTATTCAAATAATAATTAAAATCACAATTTTCTAAGAACCTACCTTACAATATTTATTAAGATCTACTTTACAATCTATATTCTATATACATAAATTATAATTGTCAAAACTTTTATAGCATTTTTGCTACGGCGCATAGATTATAACAAAAATATAGATTGGCAGCTTAGTATAGCTTTTTCTTCCTCTCTAATACATTATCTTATTAATCATTGTCATTTTCAGCCAAAAATGAACATAAATGCTATGCGAAATATGAAATTTGTATGTACATATTTTTTTGAAGTTGACATTTTGTTAATTTTAATTGTATTGTTTTAAATCAGTTGCTCTTTTAAATCAATATTATTAATAAGCATTTAAATGTAATGCGTTTCGATTCGATGATACATATCTAAAACAAATCAATATTCTGAATCAAAATTGAAGATTTATGTATAAAACTATTTATTATCTTTACGAATAATATAGTTAATTAATTAAAATGTTTATTATTTTGATGAATTTTATGAACTAATATGTACTATAAAAAATATTAATAAGCTAAATAAATGAATTCTTTAATACAATGAACATATTTAATTGTTTTGATGAAGAAAATGATCAAACATTGATTATGGTTCACAAATTAATAAATTATTCTTATTCTTATAATAACATTAAGGGTTATCAGCTCCACCGTTGAGCCCCATTTTCCTTTTATAATCCATTAGAACTTTCTATAATAGATTAAAACGTAAGACTTTCAAAATGTTTGTCGAACTATCAAAAACAAATAATTTTACAGTAATTTACAGTTGTTTAACGTTGTCTACAGTTGTGTACAGTTGTTTACAGTTGTTTACAGTTACTTACTGTTATTTAAAGTTGTTTACTAATATTTTACACTTCTTTACGTCAAATATGTAAAGAATCATAAAAAACGCTAATATACGCGTAAAATTCCAACACTGGAGAAAATATGCTTTTTCTATTTAAGTCATGTAAAGCTTTACAGTTATTATGAACCGTTATAACAGTTATAAGTAACCGCGAACAGTTATATGAAACAAAAATTTCAGGCAACGGCAAACTTCTAGATATGCTTATGGAATTATAGACTCCTTAAAGTATACTTTTTTGTTTATGCAATACGTAAGCTAATTATTAGGCAATCAAAATACTGTATGAATATCAGAAAAGGCCTAATAAACCAAAAAATATTACAACAACTGAACTGAATAAATATATTGACGTACATATCTTGATATCAGTTATTTATATACAAAATTTGCGTCGATACTGGTCTGCAACTGTTGGAAAAGATCTAATATGAGAAACAATGTCTATCAAAAGTTTTGAAAGAATATGTCAACAGCTATATTTTAATAATAACGTTTTACATGTATCAAAAGCAAATCCAAGCCATGATAGATTATTGAAAATTCGTTCACTAATAAATGCTCTTCAAAAATCTAAACTATTCAATTTGAGCAATGTTTATCGGTTGATCAACAGCTATACTCAACAAAAGTTAAAAGTTACTTAAAGCAATATCTCCCAAATGGAACCACATAAATGGGGATTTAAATTATACAAATTATACCTACTCTGGGGAGAATACTGTGGGCCTACACTGGTAGTGAAAATAAAATACACAACAGACTAACAAACAAGAAAAAGTTATGAACTAGTGAATACGTTGTTATAAGATTACTTCGAATTATTCCACATTCTAATTCTAGAGGCTACAGTGTAAGGTATCTAAATGCGAACGTTCTACATTCGTGAAATGTGACAAATGTGGTATTTCACTTTGCTTCAATAAAATTAAAATTATTATTTTATAATACACGCTGGGTGATGCAGTAGGTAGAGTGCCTGTTTTCCAACCGAAAGGTTCCAAGTTCGATCCCCGATGAACCAAAAAAATGTTTTATTGGTTTTTTGACCTGCTCTAGTACTCTATGTGAACCAAAAGCATTAGCTTTCCACATTTAATCAGAAGTGTGTTGTATTTTTGAGCGACACTGTAGTTTATAAAAGGTCCCAGGTCCGAAAGGTCCCAGGTTCGATTCCCGATGAAGCAAAAACAAAAAAAAATACTTTATGGATTTTTCGACCTGATCCAGTACCCTTTGTCATTGGGATATAATAAATGGCAAAAAATTATTGAGAGTATAATCTGGTAACAAATTAAATATAATGAAACTATTCTATTTAAGAAGGCTTAGTTCCTGAGTTTTCCACATTTGTTGAGTAGATAAGCCAGTAACTTGTTAAATAAATACTCGAAATATTGTAGATTGTAGTGTAAAAATTGCAGTACCGTACTTAATTAAGCACGAAAAGGTGATTCTACCTAAGTTACTGTCAAGAGTGTAACAAAAAAAAACAAAAAATAAATTATATTCTATCACTTTGATACCTATTTGAAACTTTTTTGTTTTTGGTTTTTATTATTATTTTTGTGGTTTTTTACCTGAATTGTTAATTTATTTCTCTGTTATTTATCCTAGCCAAAAATGTGCCTTATATAGTTAAACAAATTAACAGTTATTTTATTTCTATTTTTTCTTATGTTGACACAAACGGCTATAATTTGTTGGCACAGAGCTCTAGATAGTTCAGTAATTTATCTAATTTGGAACCATCGATAATTTCACCAATAAAAATTATAAATTGTAGAATTACCAAATATGCCTTACTTTAAAATACTCATACTACTAATAAGAATCTTTGAATACGATTCCGAATGTATAAAACATTGGCAAAAACCAAACCGTCAGTGAAATGACGAATTATTGTTAAATATTAAACATTCTTCAACTGTAGAGGAATCGCTCGTGACCGACAGAAGTGAATAATGTTATGAATTAAAGCTAGACCTTACTGTTGATCTTATTATTGCTTTTTGTTTGTTTGTTTACCTTTATTGTATTTATGGATAATACCCTTATTGCATTTATGCAGAGACTGCAAATACAAAATGATATATAATTAATGCTTTTTGAATTTTGATATATCAACTATAATTATTATGTAACCAAAATCTAATGTGGTTTTCGCCTTCATAATGGCATAGCTCCATTTTATGTGATCTAATAATCATATTGTATTCCAAATTAATTTTAAAGAATAATTGTAAAACTACAAAATTCATCATGAGCGCGATGCGAGCCCAGTACACTTTGATTAGTGGCCAGATGACATAATTATTACACCATGTAGGTCGGCAAAGTAAGATTTACTTAAGTAAGACGTATATAATTTGAAAACTCGTTTAATTTACTACTCTTATAATCAGAAGCTTTTTGCATATAATTGAAAGTGTCTACAAAATGTTCAAAGTTGGCGCAATACAGTTGTTCGTTATATTCACAACAATTTCTTTGTTTTAAATTTTTAAAGAAAATTAAACCGCTGGAACTTTTCTGCTGTTTTGGTACTTATCATAACGAAATATGCTTTTGTTTTAATTTTTAATTATTATAAATTTATTTATTAATTCTCAAATAGGTAATGTAAACATAATTTAAAAACAGGAACTGTGTGCTATGATTTTCTTAACATGAATCAATCAATTTTTTTTTGCAAAGCGTTCTTCGACACTCATATTATACGTCCTATCATACACTCTAAAAAATTTAACCCTTAATCTGGGATGTCACTACTATAATAGAAGATAATTTACCTTATATTTTATGTTTATATCAATTTAAATTGTAAAAAAAACATTGCAAGTGTTTTAATGCATATTTGTGTAAATGTGTAATGCATATTTGTGTTTGAAATTACACATTTTTTTGTGTAAAAAAACACAAAAACTTATTTTTACATTTTTTGTGTGTGAATTCACACATAAATAAACTAACAAAAAATTAAACATGTTTCATCTTGAGCACACGTTTCATTCGTGTACCAAAATTCTTATTAAATAGACGCGTTTATTAACTTTTAAATAAAAGAAATTTAAATAAAGAAAATAGTTAATTAAATAACTAAATAAATAAATATATTTCCAATTAATTACAGTAATCAAACTTTAAAATAAATTAATTAATTACATTATTGTTCATTAGCAAAATCCAAGTGATGATCCAAGTGATGATTCGGCAACGTCATATATATTTATTGAGAAAAAGGAAATTTCAAAAGCAAAATATGTGGATTTTATTGATCTAGTAACGCAAGTAGTTTGTTATTACTATGTTTTAAACATGATGTATCCGCCACAAATTTCACAAACCATGGAATTTTTTGTAAGATTCTTTTTAAAACATTATCCTGAATGAGAGGCGCTAAGAAAACAATTAACAATATTATTAAAATCAATAATTTAATTACTAAATTGTCCAGTGTATCTAATTGCTAAAAAAAAATTTCTTTAAAAAATTAATACTTACTACATATTTAACAACTACAATTACTATGTATATATTATATTTTTTGATTTATTTTTTCGTAATTTTGAAAAAATTAGACTGTTTAACATTTGATATTTTTTTTGTAATATTAATGAAACGAAATTTAAAAATTTTCTACTATGAGAAATAAATAAAAAACAAATTTAGTTTAAACAAAGTTTTTTTATTCTATAATTTCAGCAAAAGTACAAATAAAACGTGTGAGACGACGCATTGTAATGTGCGCAAATTTTTCATTATTATGTGACCTTTTCTTCAACATTTGGGACATTACACATTTTAATATGCGAACATTTTTCATTATTTGCGAGCTTTTCTTCAACATGTGGCACATTACACATTTTAATATGTGAACATTTTTCATTATTTATGACATTTTCAATGAAATATGTGATATTACAAATTTTAGTATGTAAAAATATATTAATTTTTGAATTTACAAAATGTGAAAATTTACTTATTTTAATAATACACATTATTAATTACACAAAATTTAATTTACACACCTCAGTTATTTTACATTATAGTAGGAAACCCATTTCCTACTATTATAGTAGTGATTTTTTCTTAGAGTGTATTACTCTGACATAGTGCGTGTTAATGGTTGCTGTTTATAATGTATCTGTTCTTATCTGTAGAGCTGTATAGAGTAGAGCAAATGCAAATAGATAGCTTGAGATTGCGTCGTTGGTTGATCAAACGATAAAAGCGGAAAACAAGCAAACCAATTTACAATATTGAGTGAGTGAGTTCGTTTATGCAGCAAATACGTATCTTTTACATTGTTTAGTGTTTCTAAACATATTTTAGCAATATTTTACAATGCATAAAGTTTCTAAACATATTTTTTATGTATTGAAAACGTAGGAAATAAGTATTTAGCGCAGGCAAGAAATTTTTGTTGCTTTTCGTTTTCATATGCATATGTTTTTGACAATAATGACAGACAACCACTATATTTTAATGTTTTGATATTTTTCGGAGGTTAAAGTAACTTATTTTAAATTAATAATTTAAATAATTTTTGTATTTGCAGAAGGGCGTAAGTTAAATTATTTTCTCTCCAGTACTTGTTTTTTTCTCTAGGTATAGTATTTTAATGTGTTTTTGTGTTTTATATTAGAGAAAAAAGTGAACGCATGAACAAAAACAACTCTTATTGAATTCGGAAACGAAATTGAATTTATATCAAGACGAAAAAAGAAAAGTGTCCTTTAGAGCAATATTTTGAGGGAAATTCGCGAAATTGAACCAGATTTTCCGTTTTCAAAAGAGGAGTGTGACAGAAAATACATGAATTTTCTACTAACTTACAGAAGAATTAAAAAAAGAAATTCAACATCAGGTGAAGTTGCCACATCCTGGGAGTATTTTGATGATATTGACAATCTTTACGGTTCGAGGAGTTGTGTAAGCGTCCCGAACACTAGTGTAATATCTTCTTTAGAATTAGAAAAAGTGTTAAGTAATGATGAAATTAATTTGGAGCCTGGAACGAGCCAAAATGCACTATCCCTAGTGACAAATATAATTTTTAGAAATCACTCTAGTGAAAAAAATTAATTATTAGAACTCTTACGAAAAGAGAGTGAAGAAGATAAGAAAGCAATGAACAGTTTTTTGGAAATTGAAAGAGAAAAGCTGAAAATAGAAAAAGAAAGACTTGAAGAAATGAGAGAGCTAAAGGTTTTGCTATGTACCTTATGTAATAAATAATATAGAATAAAATCCTTTACGGTTATAATAGCTAATAGCTAATCTTTCGTTGGGCGCGAAATTGTAATATGTGTGGCGTCCAAGTAACCTATAACGAGCGGAAATGGTTTCGCGCGATTTTTTCCAAACTCCTCCGTTATTGGTTGTCGACTTTGCTCATTAGGAAATTTTATTACTTTTTCTTTTAAATGTGAAACTGGCATAATAATATTTACGAACATTTCATACGTTGTACCTTTTGCAATATCAAAACTATCTCTTATTTTCCTAAAACTATTCGTATTTGCAAGGGCGTCGTGTAAGGTTTTGCCAAAAAGATTTTAACATTTTATGTATTTTCTAAAATTAAAACTTTTCATAACACAGAAAATTGTAGTACTATTCGAATACCTCAAATGTATTTCTAGTCATTCGGAAATGACTGAAGAAGATATCTTCCGGATAATCCTTAATACTTTTGGTATTTTTCTGCTTGTAGTTATTTTTTGTTGATGTAAAAACAAACAACGTTTTCTTCTACGATTACAAATTATCCTTTTTATTACTTTTAAATTAGAATTAATAGTAGGTTTAAATGATACGTCCACTAAATTTAAATTTAATAAAATATTTTTTAATTTTTTTTTGTAAATCCATCGCACTAACATAAAGTTACGTTCCTAAATGCAAAACATGCATTGTATAAGTGTATACAATGTTATTATTTAGCAACTAAAACTTTGACATTCAATGCCGTAAAAAGTCATGACAAACGCAACAGTTGCAAAAACGAACTCACTCTATACTACAATTTTTTATTTCTTTTTAAATTTATAATTCAATAGCGAAAGTCATAAAACAATTTTTCTTTTCACATAATTAAAGAAAACTTAATTAGAAAACATCCTTGAAAGGCTATACGACGATCAATGCTTCAGAAGTTATGAGCTATCTTGTCCCCACATTTCCGGTTTTTTTGCAGTACTTTTTTTATTTTCATTTATTTTTAATACACAAACTGTTATTGTAGTCATAAAAACAAACTGCATTTTTTTCTATGTGTTAGAAGAATGAATCACAAATTTTTAAACTACATATTATGTATTTCAATTTGATTATAATCATATATATTATCATTTCGCTCTGCCGGCTACGTTAATACTACGAAAAAGTTGATGCAAGATTTTGAACTAAAATATAGCTGCCTCACAAATTGTAGCTCAACCCATCCACTAACTTAAAACAGCCATAAAATATTTTAACAGGTCAGAAAATTGTTTATGGTACACACGAAATTATTATTTTCACATTAAAAATTTAAGTAAAAATATCAAATCGGCAGATCGGCTGTGTCAAAACAACTGGGCTTGGGAACAAAGTGAAATAAAAAATAATCATTAGACATTTTGTCATTATTAAATTTATGATGCAAAATTATTTAAAATTGGAGGGTAACTAAATGATTTAAAATAAACGCAGGAATGTAGGATTAAATAAAACAGTGAACAGCTTCTTCAAAATTCTCAAGATTGTCAAAAGGTCTATATTAAATTTAAATATGTAGCAATGATTTACCAAAATAAATAATTTTTTTTGTTATACTTCAGAATAAATTTTTTAAATTATCAGAATAGAAAATATATTTTGTTTTTGTATTTCTTTACATGCATATATTTATTGAAGTTCTAAGTGCACAGAGCTCAAACCGATGATGAACCAATGAAAAAATTGGAATTATAACATTTACGCATACATTAATGAAGATGCAAATGTAATTTATGACATAATCTAAACGCTCAGAGCTGGCTTTTACAATATCAGATTTATTAACTACAACTGCAATACGAACACATCTAATTACCGCGCGTTCTATTATGTCTTTAGTACTATAATAATTCTATTATTGATTTTATAAAAGAGTTCAAATATAATTTTGTGATAAAATTTATTTAAATGATTAATGCGTACATGAGCATGGGACGTTCGACTAGTATATGTAATTTAAAATAGCAACATTAAATATCTAATAAATATATACTTAAACAATTTTATCACACGAAATAAAAAAACTTTGTTGGACTTCTGAAATAGTTCAAGTGAAATTTGAATCTGAACATCTGACAAAATTTCAAATCTAAACGTATTTAAATAAAATTGTAGTGAAATAATAGAAAAAAATAAAAAATATATCCAAAGAGAAAATCCCTATAGTGAGCTACAACAACAAAATTTTAATTAAGAAAGATTCAATGAAAATAAAAACAATATTTATTTCAATTATTATAAACTAACTAATTAGAATTTTTCATTATTTTGTTTGCTATGGTAGTGATGTGATGATGTTACAGAAAACAAACAAGTCAAATAGATAAATAAAAAAACTTTCTAAAAAAATTTAAAAAAATTTCTGAAGAAAAAAAACGAGAGGAAAAGTAGATCATTTCTAATTTCATTAACTGTATGTAGTTAGTTATTATGTTTGTTGCCATTATCGTCATATAAAAACAATAAATTTTCACTAAATTAGGCAAGACTCTTTTAACCACCTCTATATTATACACCTACTCTTATTCAGTAAATAAAAAAAAAAACAAAACCAAATCAAATTAATCTCAATAACAACAAAAAGAAAAATTCAAAGTATACTCTAGTAAAAAATGAAATCAAATTTATTTTTTAATTAATTTCTGATGTTACTAAATAGGTGTTGTCTGATGTTGTCTGATATGTTGTATTTGATACCTTTACATTTTTATTACAATGCCGGAAATGTCTATTATATTATTCGCTTGTTCATTCTCTGTATCTCCTTAATAAAATAGTTTTTCAACTAACTTGTATTATATTTATAATTTCCAATTAAATCAAACAAAATATTTGTGTATTTATAAAAAAGAAAATATAAAAACAAAATAACAATAATAATAAAAATCACATGAAAAGCACAAAACCCACAGGCCCACAGGTTTTTCAGAAAATTTTTTTTTTTATAAATTGTTTCTAAAAAATTGATAACTAGACAATGTTCAAAAAAATTAAAAACAAAATAAATACAAAAAAAACTCTTCAAAACTTAAACTCCATCAGACAGAGTGATAATACAATAGTTATGTAGAAACTATATAAGTATGTACCTAACATTCGATTTAACAAACAAAAAGTTATCGACACAAGAAAAATAAAACCAAAACATAAAAAATCATGTGAAACAGGTAACATAAAAAATGAGAAGTGAGAAATCAACAAAAAAAAAAAAATCGTGATTGTGCGAAAATAATAGGTAGATCCATATACAATACATACATACATACAACTACATTATTTATAAAACAAAATATCTTCCAACTAACTCTCCTCCTCATAATATGGGATCACTTTCGATTAACATGCGCTCCGTTTATGATTAACATATCACGTTGTTAAAGTACACTTCACACAATCATATACCCAAGGTGTCAATAAGGTTTGGTGCGGTAAAAAATACATAGAATTAAGAAACAAAAAAAAAGTGAATAACAAAATACCAAAATATATGCAGACATACCTGCATATTTTTGTTTTCCTTTTTTTTTTTTTCTTACTTACGTTTTTCTTACAGCAATGAGTTATTTCTAAAGATATCACGTATATTTTGCAAAACTTGATTAGATTTTGCAAAATGTATTTAGAATCTGAAATGCTATTTTAGAATACCCAAACTAAAATTTACGCAATAACATGAAAATAATATTTAAATTTTTCATAATTGGAAGTAAGATTAGTTTGTGACGATGCATAGCGTTATAGCAATGACTATCCAACATATGTTGTATAGTCATTGGTTATAGTTAATAGAAATTTTTAGTAGTATGATTTACTTTAATTTGGTCGATCAACATTTCCATTTAAATTAAAATTGATCTCTGATCTGATATAAATTTGCAAAACCGATATGATACACTCATAATGAATATTTCAAATCTTCTAGACTCAAAATAATTTCAAAATAATCAAAACTAATAAAAAAAAAATTACTTAAATCGTTACCTATACAAAAATCGATAATATTTCTCAGTCTGAAATTAATGGCAAGACTCAAAGAAAAAGGGTAAAAGTATTTTGTATAGGTATAAACTGTACCGAAAAATCAATTTGGTTTTCAAAGTGGCCATTCTACCTTAGACGCACTCTTTAAATTACATATACAGATATCGTAGCGAGAACTTGCAAAAAAAATGTACAGAAGCATTGAAATTTGATGCGATGAAAGCATTCGACCTGTCTGGCGTAAAGGATTGCAATATAAAATAATTATGTTAGGAAGAAATTACTAGACCGATTATTAGCTTCCTAAATAATAGAACTATGTATGTCTTCATTGACGGCAAAAAATCAGGAATAATTAAAGTAAGCTTAGGAGCTTCTCAAGGCTCATTAACTGGTCCTAAATTATACAGCATATATCTACACGATATTATTTCTCGATATTATTCATAGTGATGGTAGACACAAAGAAAGATCCAAATCTATCCTCTATGCAAATGATACTATATCGTTTACTCTCAGGCAGAAAACCCAAAAGTAGCAAAGCGCTACGTTGGAAAACACGCCACAAACATATGTCATTTCAACACAAAATAAATTGAAAATCAGCATAAATGTAAACAAATCGGAATTTACCTGCATAAGAAATGCAAACGGAAAAGGTCCCAGAAATGCTGTACAACAAAGCAAAGAATTAAATTTGAAAATCGACAATGAAGCAGTACCTTACAAAGCAGAAATTAAATACTTAGAAATTCACTTCAACTATACTTACTCAAATTCAACAACCACATAAAATTAACACAAAAAAAACAGCAGGAGCTTATTCACTTCTTAGATCTTTATTAAGTCACCATTCCCTGAAACAAACCAAACTTTTCATATACAAACAGCTTTTCCGACCAATTCTAACATACGGGTTGCCAATTTGGTTTAAATGCTCGCCCACATATGCCAAAAAATTGCAAGTTTTCGACCGAAAAATTTTAAGGAATTGTCTGAATAGATATTATGAATCGGACTGTCGTAGATATTCTAACAAATACCTATATGAAAATTCCAACATAATACCAATAATGCAATATATGCTGAATAACGCAAAAAAAAATGTTGAAAAAATTAAAAACCAAACCAACATAACGGTCAAAAAATATAATAACGAAAATAATATTAATCCTAATTATTACCTTTCACCTTTACTTATAGGTAATATAAATAGTGCAAATCTTTTTGAAACAAGTCAATCTAGCTTACCGCAATTTTATGTAAATAACGTCACAACAAAAAATCACTATAGTGTCTAAGCAACTGCAATAAGTTATAGTTATTTTAGAATTCTCAATTATTTTAGTCTCACTTTAACTTTTAACTATTTAACTATTAGATTACAGCACAACAACAAAGAGCGATCTCTTAGGATATCGTTAGGAGTTCTGTACTAGCAGTTTCTGATGGGTATAAACTAAAAGCAAAATAAGCGGTTGTGATACTCACATTGGACGAAGGGACTAGCATTCGTATGAAGAGGTAGATAACTACATAAACATCAATTTGATGACAAGAAAGGACAATTTAATTTTGGTTTAGTTAGATTGTTTGGATCATGCTCAGTTCCTTTGGTTACATCTAAAAAATTATTTTGAAATAAACTTTAAAACTGATAAAGTTTCGTCCAGCGGTGAGGTTTGTAAAATGATGGTCATATATGGACGGGAATGCCCTGTAATATGTCAGCTTTGTCTGATAACTGAATTCTCTTCAATAAACTATATATTTTTTTGTAATTTAAAATTATGATTTTTTACTTAGATTCGGAATCGGAATCGGATTCGACTGATCTCAATTTTAAGAATTCGGATTCGGCGAATCTGAAAAAGACAGAGTTTTAAGAAACTCTAAGCTCTAGTTTAGTAGTATCTTTAAGTAGTTTAGATTATAGGTTAAATTCTTTAAATTAAAAAAAAGCACTCGGTGCAGTGCGGAAATACTAAATGAAAATATTTAAAATAAGAATAAAAATAATAGAATGTCCTCCAAAGGTTGGAATGATAAATTTAGAGGGGTATCAAAGCAATATAGTTTGATAGATTAAGTTATAGATAAGTATTTGTAAATAATAATTATGAGAAACAATATATGAAATGTGAATTTATGACACGCACAATAAATGAAATGAATGAAATGAATTTACGTATAAACGTATTCAATGTGAAGTTAAATACCAACATTAGTGAAAGCAGATGGCATTGTCTAAAAAATTATTGGTAATGTTGATTATATATTAAACGAGATTAATATCTTAAAAGAGGTAAATAAAAATAGCCTACCTCTATATATAAAAAAAACTTCGATTTATCTTTTATATTAAAGCTCTTGAACAATTTACTACCAAAATAGGCTACTACCTACTACCAATACCAAAGAAATTGTAACTTTATTTATACTCAATATTCTATATTGTTCATTTAAATGGGAGAGTTTATATTATTTGATCCAATCCCACACATTCAAAACCAAATAAGCTTCGAATTGTAAGTTCTAGTAAATCTATTAAGATAGATACTTGATAATGGATAATTTATTAAGAAAACACAACATGGAGTACGGGTATATTGACATTATAGTATAACTATACTAAATAAATCTGTAAAATATTTTAAACTTCCTTGCACATGCAATTTTAGTACTGGTATATTTGTATATAACCGTTTTGATGTATAAATACTACTCTACAAATACTCAATCGTGGCGAAAGCTATTAGCTGTTTTGATGAAATTTCCCAAATAATTTACTTAGATAGGCTATTTACGAATTTAATTGACCAACAAAATTTGTTGCATAGAATATTCGTAGGTATAGAGATTACTTAGAGTTGCTTGACAGAATACTTTTTACTTTATTTTTAGACTAAATTAACAAGAGAACATTGCTGCTGTTTATAATTCCTTCAGCTATATCCATTAACTAAAATAGAGTACGTAATTTAAAATTTTAATTTTTTAAAATATATTTTTTTGAAAATATTTAAAATTTTCTTTTATTATTCAAAAAATAATTAAATTCTTTAATGTGGTAAATAGACTACGAATCTTAATGATCATTAAGACCTCAGATCGTAAAATTTTTGCCTAAATTACGTTTAATCCCGTCATTAAGCTAAATTTTTAATTATATCGTAGTTAACTCATGAATGATCATTAATTTATGACATCTACTAGAAAAAAAAAGTTCAAAATATCGTAATTATAAAAAAAAAATCAAAATTTGACGTTTTCACATTAGCAATATTTTCGATTTTAAAGGATTTTGTTGTTATCATTGTAGAATCGTTTGCGATTGAAAATATTATTAATGATGTTGAAAGAGAACTTATAATTATTGAATTGATATGAAAAGAATATAATATTATAATACAAGACAAGACAAGACCAATAATTGTAATTTGAGTGAAACATTTTTTTTTAGGAATCAACTGCTGCAAATGCGCCAGAACTGCACTTCACTCCTCAACTGCACCAACAAATTCAATAATAACTCATCATGTCGATCTAACAAACAAATTAATACTAAATTAATATTAGTACAAGCTAGAAAATGCAAAAAACTCCAATGAAATTATTAAGCAGAGTTTTGTATTCGCAAAAAAGGCAATGAATTACTTAAAGCCATGCTAGAACTAGAAAATAAAAATTAGAATTATAGCAAAAATTAACTGAATATTAAATTTCAAAATTTTAAACTGTTTTAAACTGTATCTATGAGACTGGAAAAGTGATATGAAATATTTTTTTAATTGTTTTAATAATTCTTAATTTATGTGATGTATTTAATTTTTAATATATAAAAATATATGGTTAAATAATGTGGTTATATTTTATACACCTTCTATAGCTCTAGCATTTCGTTTAAATATCGAATTTATATGCATTCTCTTTAATAACGAATTTTCATAAATAAAACGATTCGTTCTTACGACCTGGGGAACCAATATTAATTTACGTGAAACAACATCTTAAATAAAATAATTTATTTTCTAACGATATAGTAGTTTTGCTTTTTCAATTTATCTGCAACAGCTAGAAGAACAACTGAATGCAAACTCTTGAAGTTATAGTAATCTACTTCATCTTCTATCGTAGGTTTTGGTTCTATGTGAAATCCATCTATACGTTATGCTAGAGATTTATGTTAAATCTAAATATATAAACAACGGTAAAAGAACTTTACTAATGGCGTCAAGAGATCGCGCAAATCCAACTTTATCAAATCCATCAACAATCTGCCTGATTTTGTCATCCGTAGGAGGATATATTTTTAAAAATTCTTGTTACAGAGAAAAAAATTTTCTTGCAGAATTTTAATACAAGTTCTCCTACGGTAGAAACTCCGTAGGCTTTTGGGAATTAGCCTTCCGGGGGTTCGATATACAGAAGATGCATACAACGCTACAGCTAATGCTATTGTTAACCTCAAATGTGTTTTAATTTCAAAACGAAACTACTAAAAGAAGCTCGGTTTGATCGAAATTGCTCCTTGAATTTTTTGTCGTTGTAAGTAGGGTACTAATAATAATAAAAGTAATAATAATAATAATAATAATAATGAAGAAATCGGAAGAAAAAGGTGGACTACTGGTACTGAGGTACTGTAATCAGTTTGTGGAAGGAATATATTGGAGATATATGTGGTAATAAACGAAATTGACATAGTATATTCTAAAATTTCAAAAGAAATTAAAAAACATGGAACTGCAAATGTTTATATATTTTATGTGAATTTGTATATTATTTAATTACTATTGCTAAGATTCGTAAAAATACGATACATAAGCAGACCTAGTCCATGACAATAGCAGTAGTTTTTTATAGTTAATTTTCTGACACAACAGTATAGTGATGTTCGATATGTATCGAGTTCATTATATCGATTTTTAAACTTGATATTTTTGATAGCGATATTTGAGTACGTCCATTTTATTTGACTGCAGTATCCTATTTTTAATATAAGCAATTTTTATTTGCGTTTTAAAAAATTTGTTGACACTTTGATAGCAAAATAAATATACATTGCGTTGTAGATTGTTCACGCCATATATTGTTTTTTTTTCGAATGGTCTCAAAATTTAGGTGGTAGTACTGAAAACTGATATACAAACGTTAAACAGGTAAGAATTTAGCAAAGATACAAAAAAAAATCACCCGAAAATCAGCTGTTTTGTATCCGTTTTAAATTTTTCATTATTGTCTTGCGGAGCTTGTCTTTTTAAAATAAAAATAAGCTGAAATAAAATTAGATTGAAAAACAGTCAAAAGTGATTTAATGAAATTTATTTTTCAATTTATATACCTATAAAAACCAATTTAAGTTAGTTAAGTTATGGTTAGTTTTATTCCACTAATGGCTGCATGAAATCGCATGTCTATAGTACCAATCGATATATCGAAATTTTATTATTAAATCGATATATCGATATTTTATTCCGATTTTTGTATACATCAATATATTTTCTTTTGGCACGTATCGATCGGCATATCGATTTATTTTTTGGATATCGCACAACATTATATACAACCGGACATTTATGTAGTAAAAAATTGTAGTAACCCATATCGCAACGAACAAAATGATATAAAAAAAAAATTTTTAACAGAAAAATAATAATCTCACACCACTTTTTAAAATTTCCAAATATCCTTTTTTATTATGAAAAATGTATCTTATAGTTGGACTTGCCAAACACATCAATTCATCCATTCTAAACAGTTCATCAATACTCGTATGAATAGAAAACGAAAAAGGATTAAACAAAAAAAAACAAACATAATCAGGCTACAAAGATGCTAAGAAAATGAAATTCAAGAAATACCTACAACCATTCAATTCAAATTTCAATTGAATATCTCAAAAATATTTGTTGCCAACCTGTTTGGCATACTTTAAATTGAGATTTTTCTTGTTTATGTGATGGTGTCTATCTTTTTACTATTTAAAACAAAACAGAATTTTTTTTTCGGAATTATTTCAACATTAATAAAACTTTCAATTCAATGATTTCTGAAAAAAAAAAAAAAAACAAATAATCAAAAATACAGGCATTCATTTTCAGACCTTTCTGAATTCATTTTTGGTTTTTTTCATTCCCGCACAATTTTCAATTTTTGATTAACAGGCTTCAAGTGGTACTTCATTTCAAATAAATAAAAATTATAATAAGAACAATAAAAAAAAAACAATGAAAAAAACAAAAGAATATAAATGGAAAATAACATAAAAAATGTCTAGTAAAGTGCAATCATCATCAAAAACCAAAGTGAAAAATAAAATTGCAGTTGAAGAAAAATTTTTGGAAATTGTTTTATGATTTTTTTTAAAAAATTTTAAATAAAAAAGATTTCATTAATTTGATTGCGCATTTCAATTGTCCCGGCTGGTGCTGTCATTACCGTTGCATTGCATTACAATAATCGTTTTTATTTTATTTTTGTTTTCGTTCAATATTGAAAATTTCAAATTTAACACTCTTATGTGGTGCTGTTGAAAAACAAAAATTATTGTTTTTGTTTTGTTTTAATCTACCGAAACCGAATCACTGATGGGTGCAGAATTTGCACTATACACTAACAATACAACAAAACAAAATTGTTTTGTTACTAACTAAATAAACTGGCAGTCTTGTTATAAATAATTGGTGAGACTTTCTTGTTATCATATTAAATTAGCTGTATATAGCTCTATGCCGCTGCGTTAGGTAGATATAGTTATATAGAAGAAAATTATTGCTTTTAAAGCATTTTATTTTGAAATTGTTGATATTTTATAAGAACATATCAGGCTTTTAAATTGAAAATCGCCCGCATATTTTTATTTTATCTTTTTGTTTTGTATTTGCAAATAATTTAATAAAACTTAATGTACGTAGGATTTTAGCGGGTCTTGTAAGTGATTATTTTAAATTTTTAATTTTAATTGGTGTATGGTTATTTTATCTTACCTGTTCGGATATATTGGAGTTCATCGCATTGTACATATTCATATAAAAATATTTGGCAAATGTTATTTTATTGTTATTTGTTGCAAATTTTAATTTTAGGTCAATTCAAAATGCAAAAAGTTTCAAATATCGAATTTGTAATAGAACCCAAGAGGCATAGGGGTGTTTTGTCATGACAACCCATATACATTTTACAAGTATATGGGTTGGACCAGTAGACTTAAACGTTTTGTAGCGAATAGAAGAAATGAAAGAGTTACAAGGTGTAACAAAAGCAATACTAACTTAAACTCTTATTGTTTTCTAAATTTTGATACATTTTTTTTATTATAGAAATAATTATAAAGCGAAACAATATTTTTTTTTTTGTTTTTTATTTTCGTAATGAAACATTACAATCTGTCTCTGAAAGAGATATTCAGTAACTTGTATGAAATTTTTTATACAGGTAAATTTTACTGACTAGCGGATGAGATAACCCAGTGGTCAACAATCCATGACGCCAAAATTATACTCCATTGTATTTCTTTGCCCCCATTTGTTCCTATTGTCTACTGAGTAGCTGCAGGATGCTAGGACGCTTAAGGCGACTTACATCACTTGCAACCAACAAGCTGTTTGCCACTCTGTTTGGATTTGCAGCTAATCTTATCTGGTACTTTCCGCTTATATCTCTTATCTCTTCCTTAAAGGTTCTCACCTGTAAATCACGATGTATGACATCGTTATTGACAAACCAAGGCGCGCCAACTATCAAACTTAATAGCTTTGACTGGAAACGCTGTAATATTGCAATATTTGAGTTACTGCTGGATTCCGTAGGTCCATATCGGTTTCAAGACAGCTTTATAAATCAGCGCCAGTGAAACAATAATAAGCTACTTATATATTTTAACTGATCGTGGTAAAATTTACCTAGCTTAAGTGATGTTATTGATTTCTTCTATAGCACAGGTTGAATACAACTCTAGAGTAATAGCTTCGAACAAGTAATCTCCTAGCAATAACAACGAATAACAAAAAAGACACATCTAAGTTGGTAAATGGAGGCCAATACGTATGCAGCTGAAATATTCTAGAAACTGAAATAGTCGTGAAATCTTCACCTATCAGATTCACCTATGTAATTCAAGCAAATATATTATACATAAAATTTTAATCTAATATTTGGCCTAATATAATGATAACTTAGAATGAAAATAATGTTATAAAACCTTTTATATTATAGTCGTGCAGGCATGCACACATTTTGGTTATCAAAAACAAAATATTCACATTATTGGTTACCCCTTTGTTATCAAAAGCACAAGTATAAATGATAATATTTGCATTTAATTGAGTTAAAATAAAAATATCTTATAATATCATAATTTCGGTAAAATGTATTGAACTGAATTTTTTTACAGGGAACTTTAACCATCAAGGATATAACAACAAGTTATTCAAATTAACTTTCAACGTGCACTCTGTATCAATTTTTGGGTTTTCGTAATTTATTTTTAACGAGATTTCTTATGATTGTATCACACTTGAAACTGATATTAATTTAATTACACATTGTCATATACAAAAAAAAAAAACTAAGTTATATCATTATTCATGAATATATGTATATGTTTTGTTTCACTTTAGCGATTAAGGTTGTACTGATTTGATTTCTTGCATCATCAGAAATTTTATATTTATGTAATTTTTTTAATTTAAATTTTTGTATGTACGTAGTAAGGAATAACACCTGGTTGCGAATTCGTAAATTGGCACTCAAAAGGGTTTTTTTTTGTTAAAGATTATATACCTAGATAGTTTTAGTTTTGAAGTTTATAAATTAAAATTTTCAGGTGTGAATATTTGAGACCTTGATTGTTAAAAATTGGGCATGATAGCATTTGAAATTTAGGATAAAGGAATTTTTTTAAACTTTCAATTGGTTTTCGGTGATTTGGATGAATAATAATCTATGGTCATGATAAAGTAATTCAATATAAGTGGATAAGCTATTCGAAGTTATAATGTGTGTCACATAATTTTGCAGCATAACATAATAAATATTTTTTTAAATAATAATATAAATATATCATCGATAAATAATAATTTCTGTTATGAATATTTACTAACGAATAATAGTACCAAATTATGAGTCATTCAGATTTGAATTCACTCAAAATCATTGTGTCTTTGTCCTTTAAAGAATAATTATTGCTATGTATTTAAGTTGTAAAAGCTTTATCATAGATATTGTAATGTTGTGAAAATGGAGTTTTAATATTAATAATTATTATTCTTTTCGGTGTCTGTACACTAATGGATATAGTACCAATCAATTATGATTGGGATGTTATTATTAAATAACGTTCACCAGTGTTGTTATTGTTCTCACCAGTGTTGTTCCTTTTCACGTAATTTTTAATTGTCTACACTTTGAAGTAGACTTTAGTGTAAAACAAGCAATTTACTGTAGACAATGTAAACCATACTGTATAGAATAAAAACAACTCCAACTATGATGTAAACAATAATTAGTTTTTCAGTAGATTCGCTTAATTTCAAGAACTTTATTAAAAAAGTTCATAAAGTAGGAAAACACCGTCATCAACTTGGCTTGATAAAGCATATAAAAATGTATTATGTCAGCTAAGGTTATTATGATCAGTTTTATTTATTAATGTGTGGAAAATTTTTTTCATCAATGATAAAAAGATTGTTTCAATGTTGCATATACACTGCTACCCGAGATCATGCTTTTTTTTACATGTTTAACTGGAGATTAGCTGAAACAGCTGTGAAATGGTCTGAAGTTATTGTGGAGTCTGTTGATATTGCAAAGGATCTGAATTCCTACTGTTGTTTATGCCATTGTATTCGACAGTAACATAAACAGATGGGAAAATTGTCTCAGCACTTCATAGTGGTGGTGTAGTAAATGTAACAGGCTACGACGGCAATCTACTTTTGCTTAAGATGTTTTAAATAAAAAATTAATGGATCAGGCGACATATATTTTAAAAGAATTTAAGCAAGTTGATTTTGGAAATTTTTTGGTTGATTAAAGTAGAACTGGGATTAACATTAAACCATGTGATCTTGGAATGGTTGAATCAATATATAGAAAATTTTATGATAAATTCGTAGAACATAATTAAAGAAAATATAAAGCTTTTTGTACCAATTATGTGAATTGATTAATACTTTGTCAATCGTAGGAGTGTTTCAAGAAACAGAGGATCCGATTAAATTTATATTACACATTTTATAATAAATTTATAAAACTAGACTCGTAACCAGCCATAAATGACGGAAGCAAAATAAATTCTAACTTTTTCTTTACTTCATTAGTGTTTTAATTTCAAATTTATGTGATTGTGGGTCGTACTGGTCTATACTGGACATAATTATATTGTCTACAAAGTATTGTCGACGTGTAGAAAATAACACGCGGCACAACACTGGTTTTCACTTCATTTCATTGCTACGTTCACAAAATCAATGATATTTGATATACGCGTTCATTACTTAATGTGACGTAATCATTATATTTACTTGCTTCTAATTCCGGTTTTATATTACAGTTTTGTTTGTATATGACGAGTTGAAACATTTCGAATTTTAACTCTACATAATTTGTCCAATAAATTTTTCTAAGTTTTATATATTTGCCAAAACATGAATAGCTTTTATTAATTTTCTAAGGAATTTTATGACACGGTCTACCCATGAGATTTTAAGTATGTGTTCTATAAGACCATATTTTAAGTATTTTTAAGGTCCAAGGCTCTATTCCATATAACAGAATACGAATCGCACTCGGTACTACAAATGTTATTACTATAATATTTATTTATTTTTTTATTTCATTCTCAAAAAGAGCTATTAGTAAGCTCGTACAGAGTGTATAACTTAAAACAAAGATATTAAAATTCTACAATTCAGTACAATTAAAAAAAATATTAAAATAAACTAAAAGCTAATTTACAACTCAACATATTTAAACTTCGTTTATTATTACAAATTGGCTTTATAGATTAAGAGAAAAAGTTAATATTTTAGAAATAAAAACAGCATAATTAAGATATATTTTTAATTTAAATAATTTTATAATAACATTTTTTTCACTTTCATTTCAAGTATACTTTTATTAGAGATTTTTTAGCTGCAAAGGAAGTCTATTGTAAAACGATGAACTTGATTTAACATAACTGGATCAAGACCACTAAGCCCATTTCCACAACAATATCCAATTTGATTAGATGACCTAGTGTTGTAGCTGTGTATGTCATAATTTCTTGTTATTTCAGTGTAAGATTTTATTTTTCTGTTTTCTATATTATGACGTATTATCTGGATCAATTTCTAATAATGTTCAAGCTTCAATATTTTGTACTTATGGTGTATTTCATTTGTAGGTGTTCATCCGTTGAGGGCATAAAAATTTTTTATTGCTTTATTTTGTACTTTTTGTAGTGTGTTCAGATTTTTAGCAAAAGTATTTCCCCAAATTGTAATTCCATATGTAAGAACACTGTGAAATAACCTATAATATATTGATGATTTAATATTATCTGGAACTCTGTTCGCAACTTTTTTCAACATGCCAGCTACCCTTCTTGTTCTTTTAAGTAACTGATTAATGTGAGTGTTCCAATTTAAATCAGAGTTAATAATTATTCCCAGATATCTGTAGTTACTTACTATATCAATTTTATTTGTATTATAATGGATTGTGATATCAGTTTTCTTACTCTTTGTCAGTATCATTTTGGTTTTTCTTACATTGACGGTCAGAGTATAGAATAACTAAATCAGCAGCGTATAGATAAATGGTATTCCAATTAAGTTTATTTTTGAAAAACTACTAATATAGCAAGCAAATAACGTTGATTCAAGAGAGCTACCCTGTATAACACCGTAATCAATGTTAGTTTTACCGCTTCTTATTCCATTACATTCTGTGTATTGTTATCTGTTCTCTAAGTAGCTTTTGAACCGATTATGTTCCGTACTTGTTACACCATATGCAAATAGTACTCTGAAGTCGAAAGCTTTTGAAATATCAAAAAAAATCAATTCAATTTTTTTATTTTTAGAAATTTTAGATTATGTTAATGTTACTGCATCGAATAGAGCAGAAGTAGTATTTGAGTTTTTAGTGAACCCATACTGACGATCAAATATTAAATTATTTTTACAAAAATACTCAGATAATTGTTTATCTACATAACTTCCTATAATTTTACTAATAATTGTTGACACAGCAATAGGTCTGAAATTATTTATATCGTTTTTGTCACCATCTTTTTCATATATAGGAACTACTTTTGGTTTTGAAAAGATCAGGCATAACACCTTCTTTGATTGAGGTATTTAAGAGTACAGTTATTGGTGTTAATAATTGTAATTTGCATTATTTTACTATACGTGATTTAATTTCATGTATTCCAGCACTTTGAGTATTTGGTAAATTATCAATTAATTTTAGTGCATCTTCTTCCGTTACTTCTGGCTAAAGTTCTAAGCTTTGGTTCATATATGTTTATGAATTTCATTGCGAGTTGTTTTCCTACTTCACAGTAGTACTGATTAAAACTATTTATTTTTTTCAATTTATCTGCCTCTGAATATTCAATACTATTAAAGAAATCATTATTATTATTTGTTCCATCAGGGCTTATAGTACTAAATAATATAGTAATATTTAGTACTATAAGCCCTGTTTACTTTAATATATATTTCAACTGATTCTATATTGCATCTTAGAAGATATTTTCTGAATACAAATTGAATATTATTAGAAAGAAAATACAACCTTTGTCAAACTTCTAATTTAATTACAATTTAATAAAAAAAATGCTGTTTCAATATAAATGTTCATAATAACTACTAACTCTCACATAATTTTTAGTCTTTTTGAATTATTTCTGATTTAATTTAAAATTTCCAAGAATCAATAAAATTTTTAACATAAATGTCCAAGTCAACCCACAACTTAAGTCATAGATTTTGAGTAAACTGATCTTAAATTTATTAAGTGGAAACGTGTAACGAATAATAAAATTTAATGTATAAAATTAACTGCTATAAGATGTTCATAGGTATTTATATAGTATAACTAACTCGTATTCAAGAGAATTGTTTAATAACTATTTAAAGAATAAAACGATTTAAAACTATAATAATTGATTCTAATAAAAATATTTTAATGTTGAGGAATTGCAGTCTTTAAAAATTGTTGTGATACTAATCCTGTTGCAAAAAGGATAATTGACATTTTAGCGAATTGATCTACTTTAACATTAAATGTCATTATTGCTATTATGCAATTATTATTATTTTTATTCGTATTATTATCATAACCAGAAAACTTTATAATAACATAAATAAAGATAATAAAAATAATAATAATAATCTACTTCTTTCATTATATTTTTAATTCTAAGGAAAAAGTCAGTTTCCAAAAACAATACGTTACCCAGACAGACATTAAGGCAACTTAAATCCCATTACACTGTTCATTAGTTATCAGATATTCGCTTCTCTTTAATGTTTTTGTTTTACTTATTTTTTATTTTCGTAAATATTGTTATTTTTTTATTATTATCATTATTATTATAACTATTATTATTATTATTGTTATTATTATTATTATTATTATATATATACAAGAAATATATATATCTCAAATAGAAATATATCTTAATAAAAATCAACCAAAAAATAAATTTATACAGTAGCGACAATTTAAATAACGATGGCTGTGCAATAAAAATTTCACAATGGCTATAAAAATATTAATAAAACTAATATAATTAAATATACATATTCCTGATGTTCCAGCGTATGCGTATTAGCTTTTTAAGAAGGAAAGGAGTCGTTATCTTCAAATTTAAAAAAATTTGTTGATTAAAACGTGATGATTTTTGGTGATTTTTGGTGAAAAAAAAATGGTTAAAACAAAAGTTTTTTATTTTTTAAAGTAGAATCCGAATTTATATAAAAAAAAACTACCTCGTTTTTTAAAAAAAACTACCTACCAAAAAACCTTGATTTCGGCAAATTTCTAGTTTAAAAAACCCATTTTTGGCCTTTCCCAGAAGTTTAAAATATCCGTAATCGATAGAGCACCCTAACTTAAGTTAATACATTTTTAGAATAACGGCTCTTTTTCTCTTAAAAAACTGACAAATTCAAAATACACTAACTGATCGAATGAAGTATAAAGTCCTATAAATCTCACAAAATTACTGAAAAATTTATATATATAATCAATTTTTGTTATTTGTTTGTGTTGTTTGTTGTTTGTGATTTCCACTTTCAGAGCGGTGTAGAGTCTTACACATATTCATTCCAAGTGTATGTAAATCTTTATATTTGCTCTATGAAAAATTAATTGAGTGATAAAATAAATACAGTGTTACAACAGTAGGTTGAGTTCTATAAAATAATGATGTTGGAGTCAATAAGTACGTTCAATAGAATCTAGTACAACAATGAATAGTATAGCGATGTAGCAATTAGCACAGCATTGTTGTAAATAATTTACTCTAATTTATGGTAGACCTTAAAAAGTCTTTTGTGCTAATGTTTATTTTTATTTGGATTAACTTCTATTTACCTATTCATTTTTGTAAAAAATTATAAAATTAATTTATTTTAATGTAATTTAAAACTAAGGTAAGTACATTTAATATGTTTTTATTAATTTAAAATTTATTTATAAACGATATTTTTTGTAAAAATCCGGTTATTATTATTTTATATCCTTGATTTATTTGTTCTTTAAAATGAAAACGAATACCATCAAGTGTACGAACTCAACTGGCAGCCACATGTAATTGACCATAACCAAATGTAGGTTGTAATAAAAGAATTCCACCTTTATCGAAAGCTTGTCCTTGAGATTTATGAATAGTCATATCAAATTCTAAAATGATTGCAAATTGTGCTCGTCTTATAGAAAATGGTAATAATATGCCAGCATAGTTCGAGTGAGTTCTGGGTGTTAAAATACGTAGTTCACAAGAACGTACAGTTAAAATTTCGCAATCTATAGTATTGCTGTACATTCTCTTAACATGCGTTCGTTTTCCGTTAACTAATGCATTACCTGTATTTAAATTTCGAATAAGTAAAATAAGTAAAATGGCTGATTACTTTACTTCTGTTTTGTATTTGTGAAGATGTGTGTATATACTTTTATATGATTGAAATTTTAAATTGAATAGATACCTGTTTACCACTGTACATTATCTTATAATACAAATCTCTAGATTTACTTAACTTGTTGGAATATTATTGTCATATTGTATCTTGTATGTCATTTTTTTCTCTTTGACTTGATGATTTGTGTCCATATGCAAAAAACTTCATTATTAGTTTTATTATGTGTAACTTTGAAATGATATATTTTTAATTTCATTTTATCTCAAAGCCATTACGAAAATAATACTAAAAATAAAAATAAAAATAAATTAAATTATATAAAAATGTATTTTTCAAAAGAATATTTCTATTAATGACATGTATATTAGTATCTACATCTGTAAGAGACGGTGTAAATTATTATTACTATAATTTAAAAATCATAACGTAAATGGTTTTTCGGTTATGATGTATTCCAAAATCAGGGTATGATCTGCAGAGTTCTTAATTTTAATATAAGCTCAAATAAAATTACAATTCAGGGGCGACGAGTAGTTAATATAAGTGAAACATTTGCAATAAAGTATTTTATGAAACTAATACGTCTTATTAAGTTGAACATTTATATACCATTTTCACCAAAAGGTAAAAGCAAAAGCCAACAATTAATTAAATGCGACGAACAAAATAAGTCAAAGATACACCTCTTCTGATTTAACAATGATCTCCGCAATGTGATCATGTGTGGAAAAGGTGAAGGCACTTATGATCAACACTGACTACACTTAACCGAACGTCAACTACCGTTCGTCAAAGAGAACCTCAACTACCGTTCTTAAATTTATTGTTAACCAAAACAATCACGTGCCTAGAACGAAGGATATACAGACGATTTATTACGGATACTGACAAGGTCATTCTGAATACCTGGAACCAGTCCTATCGACATAAAATGGCTTCTTTCAACCGCATGATCCATCAAATGTTAACCCTTCCCATCTTCCAAGAAGGTTTAGTAAAATATACTAAACACATGTTTGCCGATTACGAGAGTAAACAATATCCAGAAAAAACCATCACTAACTTATTCAGCAAACGCAAAAGAACTTTACAACAGAATTCCCTCACTAATCTACTCACTGATCAACAAGTTAAAAGAAGAGTAGCATTTGGGATTTAGTGAGATTTTCCTCCCACTCAGAGCAGTGAAATTAAAGACACGGGTTAGACATATAGCAGCAGAACCAATCCACTCAAGACTATTTTAAAGTCATAGTATTTCCAAAGCACACATAGTAATGGTAAATTACATAAGAGTACTCAAAGTATCCTAAAGGAATATTTTGTTTGTTCCTTGTTTTTGTTACATAAGTTTATAATAACTATGGTATCTGTAGACAGAGCCTTGCAGAGCTGAGAGGGGGTCCAGACCAATAAAAAATATAAGGCCTCTTGTTTGTGTAAAAAGACAAATTTATTCTTTTATTATTTTTAATTTATTTAAACAAAATGAACTTAATAATTACAAATAAGCTCTTCGAGCTTTAGTGTTAGCAAAATCTTTTATAATAATTGTAAAGTCAATATTTCGTGCAATGTCTGAATTTATATGTCAAATTGATAGCCTCCCATTCAACCGTTCTGTGCTCATTACAGATCTGTTAAAAATTTTAACCTTTTTAAACATAATGAAACTACGTTCCGCTAAAGCAACAGAGGCGGGTAGACTTAAAAATATTCTTAAAGCTGTTGATGTATTGGGAAACAGTCCAATTAAGTTTTTTTCTAAAATGTTTAGCAACAACTTCCCTGTAGATGAAGATGATTTTATATCAAAGTTTACTTCAAAAATCCTGAAGGAAGCAAGGAAAACAAGACATTGACTTTTTCGAATTGCTCCAACATACCAAATCTCTGTTGAAAATTTCTCCATTCGTTAAAAATTTCTTCGTCAGACGAAATGGGAATTTATTGTTTTCAGCATCATTTGGGATGTTTTCAGGTATTTTAAAATGTTCAATTTTCAATCAAATAAATCCATTTGCATTATAGTTTTCTTGTTAAGTAAGGCGACGTCATCGTTGAAAACTGGTATTGAAGTTATTGCTTCAATTACTTGAATATTGGGTGGATTAGATGACAGGTAATTTTTTTCCATATCTGCATCCTTAACAATTATCCGTAATGGTTGCAAAGAATCATCTATTTGTTTTGATGTCATATTTTCAACTACCGAAATTTGAGCATCAACATCAACAATAACATTTGGCATTTGTGAAATAGCATGACTAGTTTCATTTGCAGAATTGACTGTTTTATTGAGAATCTGTTCAGTGGAGTTATTTTTATTAAAGAATTTCGTTAGTCGTGCCAGACTTTGCTTGGCTTTTTCTTGTTCTTTTTTCTATCGTATCTTGCTTGCGCCACTCAGATATGTTTTTTTCATTGTCTTAATCCTCTACGAATAAATAAATAAAAACAGCGAGATTAGGACATTAAATTTTATTCACCGCAATCACTTGTTAATTAAATTCACTTGATTGCAATAAAGCACTGATTATACTGAATAGGAAATAGTTGTAGCTGAATTTTTAATAATTGAAAACTAAATTATCTTTTTTATATAATTAGCCAACGTAAAAATGTTTTATATAACAATAATTTGAAATTTTTACTATTATTTTTGTATCGTTGCATAATCTATAATTATAATTGACAAGCATTTAAGCACCTGCGCAGTAGACACCTTTTTATTTTATTTCGATTCTCCAATATATGAGATTGTATATAAAACAAAAATGCGCACACAGTTGAAAATTTTGTACTCATAAGATTTTATTATTCAGCAAATACATTATGCATATGTGAAATCTTATTAAAATAATAAACAAAAGCAAGCAAATCAGTTACTATAATTTATATATTTACTTGCAAATGAATCTATGTACATATGCCAAAAAAAAAAAAACAAAAAAACAAATTCATCTAAAATAACAAATATAAAAACAACAAAAAAACAAATCACTTGAATTCTTCCTTTTTTTCTTTTTAAGTAACTGTCTCTAAATTTTGGATATTTCTAGTAATAATATAGTTTTTATTAAAATTATGTATTATGTAGGTATATATATACATACCTCTTTAATGACAAAATTTTTTATTTTTAGTAATTTTATACACTAAATGCCACTTACTATAGGGAATATATCGGAAACGAAGCAGTATATGAGAGACGTGTATTTATGTGTCCTAAATAAAAAATAAAACTTACTAACCACAAAACTTTTTTATTAAACACGAGTGATTTCTGCTATATCGTGCGAAGTCTATGTCAGTACGTAAATTACTGTTTTTTTTTTTAAAACTTTAAATTTGACTTCAACTTGAAATATAATTACTTAACAGGGGCCCCTAGTCTTCTTATATATTTTATAAATCATTGGTTAAAATAAATTTATTGTTGAACTCAAAATAATATTTCAACTTAATTTTTCCGCACCTGCTGTGATCAAATTAGGAAATCAATGGAGGCCCTTTCTCAATTCGGGCCAAGTGAGCCAAGTGCCCTTCATGGCCCACCCTCTGTTATGGCCTGTCTGTGGTTCAATGAGTGATTGAGAGAGAATGAAAAATTGAATGAATTTTGTAATAGAAAAATAGAAAAATAGTTTCAAGGTAACAAAATTTTTTTTGTTCTGCAACTACAAATTTTCTCAATCGAAAAGACTATTTTAAAAAATTAAAAGTCAAATTTCAATTCTGAAATATATTAATGAGCTTAGAGTAGACAATATCATTTTTTTTTAGTTTATGTTAAATGCCTTGTTATTAGACCCCGATCTCATTTTCATGCCATCTTTTACAATACAAGAAGTGAACCAGTATTTTATTAATAAAATCCAAACTGCTGTATATTACTATATTAATATTATGCATACATACATACATACATAAATATACAAATTTCAAATTAAAAGAAGAAACAGAAAAATTAATTTTCAGAATGTTGTGAATCCCTCTCTAAAATAAGATCAAAAGCAAGTGACATTTTTATTTATTGCTTTGACGCGTTCATCGTTTTGCTTAAAGAAATTGACATAAAAAGAAACATTGGAAAACTTTAATAACTTTTTGATTTTTTTCTTTTTCTTTGTTATTTTTACTTTTTTATTTTTTGTTGTTATTGTTATTGTTTTTTTTTTTTAAAGAAGATGCGATTCAGAATGATTCCAGTTCTTCCAGAAAATAATTTAAACGTTACAGTGTTAAATAAAAAATACAATGTTGAGAAACGTTTCCGTTCCGTATTATAACAGCCTGTCCAGATTACAAATTCGTTACAAATGTTGGTACCTACATGCGTATTTTTATTATTATGTTTTTTTTTTGTTTTGCTTTCATTAATTTCGCGTTGCTTTTATAATTTACAGCTTTTTTATTATAATCACTTTGAGGCAACGATATTTTTAATCCTATATATAAAAATGATACAGGATGAGTGCTGCATATAATATGTTTGTTTGTTTGTATGTAAGAATTTAGGTATCTATAGTGTTTACGATTATGGTAATATGAATAAATTCCAATTCTAATAATTCGTTATAGACATTAAAAGTTTCCTTTTAGTTATAATTATGTATTTAAATGTGTGACTATGTGTGTGTGTTACTTAAATAATTTATTTAAATTTTAAATTTATAAGTCTAATGACTTGATGTTTTCATTGTTGTATAACAGGAACTGCACATTTTCATAAAATATTTTGATTCTTAAATTATGTTGTGTAATTTGGAATTATTAAAAAAATAATTTTCCGGTGATGCGCAAATTTAGAAAGTAAATAATTTGAATTTTTGTTCCATAACTTATAATTCAAAAAACTTTCTACACATATTTTGTTATTTTTACTTACATTTTAGATATAAACTACCTACCTACCATTTAATTACAAGCTTATAAATAAATTATTGAAATATGCACAACAATCATATTATTCCATATAAATGTTATGCATTATTCAATTTTTATGGTCTAAGTCGGTTCATTCACCTTCATTTGTGACTTAATAAAGTGTACCTGCATATTCTAATATAGACTTCAAATCTGTTGAAAATAAACATTTAACAAGTAATTTAATATTTTTGTTCGCGTACTACAAGTTTTCGAAAAATTGAGGCCAAAAATATAAAAATGAGACCAAATATGTAACGTCAGCAAAACTCCCTTGCACAAGTTTTTGCGGAAGTATTTTTGTTTTATGCTTGTATTTTTTAAGGTTATGTGCTTTCGTTTACTTTTCTTCTTATATCAAATTGATGGACATCAGCAAGTTTTGCTTGGAAATGAGAATTTTTTAACATTATTTTAGTTTGCAAGAAAATAAAGAGAACGAATGAACCAAGTCAAAAGAAATGTTGTAATAGTTTTGTCATGTGACTAACAAGAAAATCTCGAATCCGGAATACAGAAAACATACACCAGAATTTCACAATAAAATGACTTGCAATGCAAAGGATAAGCTAAACCACTTGAGAACTAACAAAATGGGAAAATCGTTTCAGTATACGTATAACGTTATACCTACGTTATACCAACGAAAATGTTTTGATAATCGGTTAGCTAAAACTGCTTGAAGAGCTTACCTTTGGAACATTTACAATTTCATAATTTCTTTATATTAGGTAGAAGTTTTAATTTCAACTCATAGATATGCATATTTGAGTTCATATTGTGTAGTATGTAGCATGATTCATTCAATATCTATACCGTTAAATGGTAGATATACACCCATATTCTCTTAGACCCATCGTTGACGAGAAGAAAAAATTCATCTCGTCTCGTCTCGCTTCAGCGTTGTTAGACACTGTAACCGGCGCGGTAGAACATTTTATTTGTTGGTAGTACTGATCATTTTTTACTGTCAACAAAAATTATTGGTATATTTAAACAAAATATGGTTTATAAAGTTTTTGGAAAGTAGGGTTTAGTTTTAAAATATTTTTTAAATAAAAAAATGAATATAAATAGCTATATTTATGTTTTAAATATTTTTTAGTTTAGTACATAAACAGTAGTAAAACAATAATAGTAAAGATGGTTTTTTTTTTTCAAAACAAAACACAATTTTAATAATAATGCAAAAAAAATTATGAAAAATTGTTTAATAATCTTTACTTAACTATTTTATTTATTCAATTTATTTATTAATTAAATTTTTTGATAAAAAAGCACAAAATACTTTGACGAGATACTCTATCGTTTACAATATTTGACGAGATAAAAAATGGCTATCGCCTAAGGTCTAACAGAGATTACTCACTGTTTTGTCATTTGCCTTCGCGGTAAATTGCTTTCGCATCTGTGGTGTCTAACAGAATACAAAACTATCTCTTCAGAGATATTTTCACGCGATCTCGCGAGATGGGTCTAAGAGAATATGGGTGATAATGTTTGCTTATTATTTTTTATCTAACTTTTTCTATCTTAAATGGTTAGTGTTGAAGTTACCTGATAACATTAAATGCACAAACATTTTCAAAAATAAAAATTTGATATGAATGCTGAAGATATTTTCCGTACTCAAGCGTTGAATAATTTAGTATTGTTTAGTATTGTATTAACATAATAATTAGTTTTAGTTTTATATTTAGTATACATTTTTGTATTGATGGTATAGCGACAATTAAACGACGCCTTACGACGCAATTAAACCATTTTTAATCTCATGTAGTTATATTATGTAAATAGGAGTATGTGCCGTATATTCGGGCAACACCCAAAAATTAGCTATTTAAGTAAATGTGGGGTTTAGCTGCTCAACGTTTTAAGTGTGAAGATATTTTGTTGGCTTTAGGTAAAAGGTAAAACAACAAAAACAGTAAATACCATATTTAGTTTTTATAAAAACTTGTTTTCCAGCGTTAGAGTAAAATTTTGGTATAACAGTGAAAATAGTCGAATATTTTCCTTTTAATTTTACTGATATGCTTATCATACAGATACTACGTCGAGTACAAAACACTGAAGAAGTCTGCAAGTAGTAGACGAAATACGCGTATCTGTATGATAAGCATATCAGTAAAATTAAAAGGAAAATATTCGACTATTTTCACTGTTATAGTAAATACCATTTACTGGTGATATTTATTCCTGACATGGGATATTTTCACATTACATTGGGATATTTTAACACTAGATTGGAATATTTGAATTTTACCATACTTCGATGAAGTATGTACCGGCAACACATTTTTGTGACAATTTTTTCAGCGAATGTATTTAAAAAGTAATAAATTTTTTTAAACAGATAACTTTTGAAAGATTTCCTAAATAAATAAATTTCCCAAACAAATATTTAGGCAGCTGCGGCGGTCTTTTTTTTCTTTATTAAAAATACAATAAGCTATCTCTTTGTAATTAACAAAATCATTTCATATTTAAAATATTTATTAGCTAAAGCTTACCTTTATCTGCTAGCTAATAATATCACATATCGTATTTTGTGTATGTAATAAAGTACTCAATCAACATAGGTACATAAAATATGAATTGCTTATAATTCATGACTCATAACTTGCTAAATCATACTCATAATTTGGTTTCATAAGCTTCAAAAAACATTGATGTATTGGATTAAAATATTGAATTCACCACACTGTACAAGTGAAATCTAAAAATTTGTTTTAAAAAGGTTCAAAAAATTAAAATTTCTATAAGAAAAGAGCAGAAGATTAGAAGAAACCTTAAAAACAATAAGATTATACGACCAGTAAGAAAATCTGAGTAGAAATAAAAACCCTGATTTTCTATCTAAAGGTCGTTGACTGGCGAAAATTGGGTGCGTGATGGTTATGGCTCAATTTCAATACTGAAAATATATAAAAGGAAAATCTTTGGTGAATGATTGACACTGTGATTCTGCTGTATAACGAAATTTAAAGTTTCATCTGAATTTTAACAATTGAAAAATAAAACATTAAAGACGAAGAAAAATTAAAACAAAGTCTAAATTTTATTTAAAAGATCAAATTAACGTTCTTTTCCGACAATTTTGAAAACAAATTATCTTGTAGGTTCTACAACAATAACACTCTTTACCTTTTGTTTTATCTAATTTTGTTTTATTATCTAAATTTTTTAAATTTGATATTTTTTTTTTATTATTCAAAAATATAATCACCCTACCCTGCTCAAAATAAATCGAAAGCAAAATCATAAAAAATTATAATGTGTGACAAAATAATGTCATCATAACACATTTTCGTAAAGGGGCAGTAATTCTGTTTTATTTTATTTATTTTTTAGTATATATATAACGACAACCATTAATACCACTTGGTGTGGTGACACATTATTTGGCTATAAATTTAAATAATCGGAATGAAAAAAAAAAAAAATACAATAAAAAAATTCCACTGAGTTATTTTCTTTCATCTTTTACGCCATCATAACAAAAAATATGTCAAAGACAGTACCCAAAAACGTTTTATATATCTTCTTTTCGGAATCAATTCTATGCAAATTTTGACTTTTTGTTATTTTGTTTTTTTTGCTTTTTTGTAATTTTAGTTTATTTTCTATTTTATATTAGCTCTGGAAACAAACAAGGTTGCACATCTCATCACATTGCGATTTTTTTTATTTTTATAACTTATTTTTTATTTTGTCAATATGATCTGTTCTTTGTGTTGAGTTTTTTTTTTTTATTTTTCAATATGCCTTGCTTTTCTTGCTGATTAATATGCTCGGAAAGATGTCTATAAAAATCTTCTGAATTCAAGTGGAGCAGACAGATAAATTTATTTAGAAAAAAAAAACAATTCAAAATACGACTAAAATCTGCGGAAAATTGGTTGAAACAAATTATTAAGAATTTTTCATATTTTGTTTTTATTTTTGTAATGATTTATATTGCCTTTTGGCCAAAGTATTTACTATGTGGAATAACTGAATTGTGTAAATATTTGCACAAGATTTTAAAACACATGACTTGAGTTAATTTTTAGTTCATTTAAGCAACAAAATCTCATTTCACAATAAATTATTTGATTTGATAATGGCCAAAAATAAAACAAAACATTTTTATTTCAGAGTCGATCAAATTCATTTTGAAATGTATATTATGTAAAACAAAACAATAATGAAAAAAATTAGTATCGAAAATAATACAGAACTATAATGAAGACATAATAGAAACCTTATATTAAACTTTACTCTGCACGCACGGTTCAAAATTTAAAATTGAAATTATTCTAAGCCATCTTCCACAATCATATAATGGTTCAGCTTTCAATACTTCTGAATTCGTCTATATTCAAGTCTCGACCCATTATAAGGTTTAGGTGATATTCGAACTTTTGGTGTCTGACGGAAAGTATTTTAAAAATCAGTTGAAAGAAGAAAATACCAAATTAATACTTTTCGTTCTTTTTCGGATAAAAAACAAAAACTTAAACTTTATTCTTAATAATTTCATGACAATGAAGAAAGACACCATGGAGAAATAAATTGGATATGCGATTTTAATAAATGTATACTGTTACGAAACACAGTAAACAAACTAAGAATATATTCTGGAAGCATAGGAGACATGATAATATAGAATTTGAATAAAAACCACTTTATTTTTATTTTATTTTATTTTACTAGATGAAACCCCCGGGTATATACCTGGCCGAGCAAAACAAAAGTATTTTTCTATGAAACGGCATAATAAAATTAAACATTTGACACGTTGAAAATATCTGACAACAATATATAGAATAGTAATATTAATAACAAACCACAAAAAAATAAAAAATGTTCAAAATTTTAAATTAATATTAATTATAAAATATCAAATAGCATTAAACTTTTTTTTGTAAGACTTAATTTGTTTTTATTATTTTTTTATTCCTCGAGGGAAGGTGAAAGCCTCGAAAAATACTAAGCAGACCGCGCACGTAGGTACTTAGCTATGTGGAAAACTAACCCACTACAACCGCCGAAACCATATACCATAACTGATATTATTAGCCGATTAATTGATTGTTCGCGTTAATTGGAAAAACGTGTGTCGGAATGTTATTAAAAAATAGTTTCTGATAATTTTATTAAACCACTAATCATACCTACGGGTTAGTACCGTTTCCTAATTATTATGAGTGAGTTGTAAAATTCATCGTATAGGAAACAATTGGATTAAATGAAGTATTCTAGACCTGGTATGCAACATTGTCATATTGTCAACCTCCTGGTATGCAACATTGTCAGTTACAGTGTCGTTGTCAGTAGAACTCTAATTAATTAAATAAATAATTTAAATTAAATATATTAAGTAAATGATTAATTAACGGAAGAATTTTAATTTTTAGAGCAGTGGATTGTGTAGAGCTGACCATGGGTCTAAGACCAATGGGTCTAAGTCTAAAAATACCTACATAATACATAATTTTAATAAAAACTATATTATTACTACAAATAACCAAAATTTAGAAACAGTTACTTAAAAAGATAAAAATGAAGAATTCAAGTGACCTACTAATCCTGAAATACTTAAAAAATCTTAGTAACAACTCTTTCCCTGGTCCAGATGGTATTCCTGAATATATATTAAAAAATTGTTGTAATACACTTGCATCTCCGCTTTCTCTTCTGTTTAATCTTTCTTTACAATCAGGTACTTTCCCTTCCCTTTGGAAAAAGTCTTATATAAGACCTATCCATAAAAAAGATTCTAAAGATGATGTGGTTAATTATCGTCCAATTGCCAAATTGTCATCAATTCCTAAAGTTTTCGAATTAATTGTTTTTGATTCAGTTTATTATCACTGTACTCCTTTTTTAATCCATAACCAACATGGTTTTATAAAAAGTAAATACGTAGTAACAAACCTTGTTGAGTCAACCTCAATTTTTATAAACAATATGGAGGAAGGTCTTCAAACAGATGTGATTTACACTGATTTAAGCAAAGCTTTTGATATTTTGCCTCACAGCATTATATTGCTTAAATTAAAAAAATTAGGTTTTCCTTTACTTTTTATAAAATGGATTAGTTCTTATTTAGCTGATAGATCATATAATGTTTTATTTAGGTCATCTCGATCGACTTCTTTTGTAGCAAACTCTGGTGTACCCCAAGGTAGTCACTTGGGACCTCTTCTATTTATTATTTCGGTAAATGATGTAGCCTCTATGATTAAGAACAGTGAATTACAAATATACGCAGACGATATGAAAATTTTAAAAAAAATAAAGTCTGTTGGTGACTCTGCCTTACTTCAAAAAGACCTAGACAATTTCTTCCATTGGACCATTAACAACAATTTATTGTTAAATATTAAGAAATGCGCTTTAATGTGCTTTACACGTCGCTCTCAACCAATTTCTTATAGTTATTCTTTTAATGAACAATTTCTATCAAAAGTTAACTTTTTTAAAGATCTCGGAGTGTATTTTGATGATAAGTTAACATTTAAATTACATTTTAACCATATAATAAATAAATCCAATTCCTTACTTGGCTTTGTTAAACGTTGGTCTAAAGAATTTCGCGATCCGTACATTATTAAAGCCCTTTATATTACATTGCTTCGGCCTAACTTGGAATATGCTAGCCAGGTATGGTCCCCATACTATGATGTTCATATTCAGAGAATCGAAGCAATTCAAAGAAGATTCTTGAGGTTTGCCTTGCGTAATCTTCCTTGGGAAGACCCAATTCGTCTACCACCTTATGAACATCGACTCAATTTAATTCATCTTGATACCTTGCAAAAAAGGAGAGACATTGCTGATATAATCTTCATTGTTCAAACTGTCAAAGGTAATATATTATCTCCTTATATTTCTAATAAAATCAATATTAACACAAGTTCTCGACTTCGATCCGTAAATCTTTTCACTGTGCTTCATCATAGGACAAACTATGGAAGATATGAACCTATTAATAGAATGTTAATATTGGGAAATAAATATATGACATTAATTGATCTCTCTCTTTCAAAGACCGATTTAAAAAAGCAACTCGATCAACGATTGAAATAACTTACATTCCCTCTCACACCATCTGAACACCTATACACATCTTTTAGTTCTTAAGATTTTATGTTAATGAATTTAATGTATTTATTTTTAAATTTTTAAATGATTTATAATATTTTGTTTAACTTTATATTTAAGTAAATATTTTTGTAACTGCTTGATTTAAGCTTGAAATAAATAAAATAAAAATAAAATATCAAAATGAAGTACTTTAACTCTACTATATAAAAATAAATTTGCTAGTCATATGAACAATTCAACTGATTTTTTTGTTTTTGCTTTTTTATATTTTTTATTTGAGATGAATTTGTTTCTTTGTTTTTTTTGGCATATGTACATAGATTCATTCGCAAGTACATAATATAAAATATAATAACTGATTTGTTTACTTTTGTTTATTATTTTCATAAGATCTCACTTATGCATAATGTATTTGCTGAATAATAAAATCATAAGAGTACAAAATTTTCAACTGTGTGCGCATTTTTGTTTTATATACAATCTTATATATTATATATATTAGAAATTCATTAAGGAGTAGGAGAATCGAAATAAAATAAAAAGGTGTCTACTGCGCAGGACCTTAAATGCTTGTCAATTATAATTATAGATTTTACGTATTCCGAGCTTAAATCAAGCAAGTTACAAGATTATTTTATTACAAGTTAAGAAAAATTATTCTTTAAAGATTGCTTTGTTAGTAATAGGTTAATATGAGAATTATATGAGTTACATGAAGACATCATTCTATTTAATGGTTCAACTTCCCATAATTAGTTCTATGAAACTGTAAGGTAAACATATTATTAAATCGTAATCTAGAATTCGAACAAAAGTTGAATTGAACCAGTAATTGGGTAGAAGAAATATTCTCTTTGATTAATTCGGTTAAAAATACTATATCAGTGACAGTTCTACGTTTTTCAAGCGTATTGAGATGTAGTAAATTCAATCTGTGCTCATATGGAGGTAATCTTAATGGATTTTCCCATGGGAGTTTGCGTAAAGCAAATTTGAGGAATTTTTTTGGACTAATTCCATTATGTGTATATGTACGTTGTAAAAGGGACTACATACCTGGTTGGCATATTCCAAATTAGATCTTACTAAGCTGGTGTAAAGAGATTTCAGTACAGAAGGATCATCAAATTCTTTAGCCCAACGTTTAATAAAACCAAGCACAGAGTTAGTTCTGTTCAATATGTGAGGATAATGAAGATGAAATTATAGCTTACTATCAAAAAATACACAAAAATCTTTTATTGAATCAACTTTTGGAATAGTTTGGTTATTACAAGAAGAGATAAACGAAATAGGGCAAGAACGACGAATAAATATAATTAATACACATTTATTTACGTTTAAATAGAGATTGTTATTTGTACACCAACTATAAAATCGATTTAAATCAGCTTGTAGAACAACGGCATCGGCTAAGGTAGTAATTTTTTTATAAATTTTCATATCATCAGCGTAAATGTTAACGTGACTGTTATGAATTATAGAAGTAACAACATTGATGAAGATAATAAATAATAAAGGACTACCTTGAGGAACCCCTGTCGGAGCTTCAAACTCCGAAGACGTCGTAGATCTAACAGACACTCTATATCTACAGTCAAAGGGAATAAATTGCAGTACCGTACTTAATTGAGTACGAAAAGGTGATTCTACCTAAGTTACTGACAAGATCATAAAAAAAGAAAAAGGGAGAGGGAGAGGGAGAAGATCAAAAGCATTGTTAAAATCGATGTATATTACATCCATTTGAAAACCATTCTTCATATTATTAATAAATGTTGATAAATGAGATTTGTAACTGTAGATCTTAGCTTTACAAAACCATGTTGACTTCAGAGTATTATTAAATTTCATTGAGTCTCTTATATGATACTCATCGATTTTTTGGATAATAAATAGTTTTTGAATGTTCAAAATTATAAGGGCAATACAATTTTATTGCTTATTATGAGCTATGCATCACCTTAGAGCAACTATTGAACAGTTTATCGTATCCGTTTAGTTCCTGTTATCTAATTTGTATTATTATATTTTGTTTGCTTCTTTTTTCTTTTTAATTTATTATCTTTTTTTGATTGAATTTATTTAAAAATGTTTAATAATGTACCACAAATACAACCACAGTAATTAATTGAAACATTCGAAGGATATAGTTTACTATGACAGTATGACACATAGAAAGACGTCAGTGGTAAAACTGAAAAACTATAGCCATGAGTACTTTTGTTTTGTACATCCCGGATTAATTTGTTTTTATAAAAATATTAATCTAACAACCAAGTGGAACGGACAATGCTTGATTTGAAATGGGCAATAATAGTGAACTAAAATATTAAATTGTAGAAAGCTTAAAAAAGTATATACGGAAGGGATTCACAAACAAATTTCTTTAATTCTCTAAATATTTTCAAGATGTTGTTCGTATGTTGCTCATTTGTTAAAATATAAAATATTTTTATTAATTTATTTTATTTCTTGGCAAGGAATTTTCAAATTAATATGACATTTGTATAAAATTTGATAAAACGATAAAAATGAAAGAAAACAAATTTCATAGAATTTCGAAATATTTCAGAAGAAACAAAAATTTAGAACATTGTATTTTATAAAAAATATTTTTAGCAAAATTTTGTTTATCTCGCTAGGTATAATTAAATTTTGTTATTAAAGAAATTTTATTGACTAGTGGAACGGTGAATTTTTGAATCACTCATTTTTCCCCATACCAATACAAAAAATAAGTAATTGACTCCAAAAGGGACAGAATTATATTATAGGAACTATAAACAAGGAATTCTACATATTCTCATTCTAGATCCATTCTACACCAATATAGGAGTTAGACAAGGATGTCCACTATCTCCACTTCTCTTCAACACAATACTAGACGACATTCTAAGAGAAGTTTGCACTGGAATAAACGGAATAGAATGGGATCTCTTCGGAAACTTAGAAGACTTAGATTACGCAGATGATGTATGCCTCATATCAAAAAATCAAAGGGACCTACAGAACAAAGTCAACAGATTACAGGAAGAAGCAAAGAAATCGGGACTGGAATTAAATATCGAGAAAACCAAAGCAATGAGGACAAACAATAGTTACAGTGAGCCAATAACAGTGAGTGGACAACAGATAGAATACGTAGAAGAATTCAACTACCTGGGGTGCATTATAACATCAAGAGGAGGTGCAACAGAAGATGTCAACAGCCGTATAAATAAGGCAAGAAGAACATTTGGGAGCCTAATGAAGATATGGCGGAGCAACCAAATATCGAGAACAACAAAGCTAAGAATATTCAGAGCATGTGTTAAGTCAACATTAATATATGGCAGTGAAACATGGCTCACTTCGGTCAGAATCAAACAGAAGCTACAAGTATTCATCAACAAGTGCTTGAGAATTATATGCAGAATATTCTGGCCGGCAAGAATTAGCAACGAAGATTTATGGATGATAACTGGAGAAAAACCTATCAACAGACAGATAAATAGGAAAAAATGGAAATGGATAGGTCATACACTAAGGAAATCAGAAAGTGATATAGCAAGAAGAGCTCTAGAGTGGAATCCACAAGGACAAAGGAGACCCGGCAGACCATACAACACATGGAGACGCACAATCGATCAAGAATTAACAGTCAACAATTATACCTGGGACGATATTAAGGAAGTAGTACTCAACAGAGAGGAATGGAGGTTCACTATCGAAGCCCTATGCTACCACGCGGAGTAATAGGAGAAAAAAAAAAAAAAAAAAAAAAAAAATAAACAAGGAATTATAGATAGGCACAGTAGGTAGAGCCCCTGCCTTTTAACCGAAAGATCCCAGGTTCGATTCCTGATGAAGTAACAAAAAATGCTTTATGGGCTTTTCGATCTGGTCCAGTACTCTTGACAAAAATGTCAAAGAGTCATTGGGATAAAATAAATAACAAAATATAATTTGTAATATAATCTATAATTATAATTGACAAGCATTTAAGGACCAGCGCAGTAGACACCTTTTCATTTTATTTCGCTTCTCTTTAATGAACTTCTAATATATAAATAAGTTGTAGGTATATAAAACAATATGCGCACACAGTTGAATTTTTTACTCATATAATTTTATTATTCAGCAAATGTATTATATATAAGCATATGCGAGATCTTATGAAAATAATAAACAAAAAGAAACAAATCAGTCATTATAATTTACATTATGTACTTGTAAATGAATCTATGTACATATGCCAAATAAAAACAAAAAAACAAATTCATCTCAAATAAAAAATATAAAAACAACAAAAAAACAAATCACTTGAATTCTTCATTTTTATCTTTTTAAGTAACTGTTTCTAAATTTTGGTTATTTGTAGTAATAATATAGTTTTTATTAAAATTATGTATTATGTAGGTATATATATACATACTTCTTTAATGACAAAATTTTTTATTTTTAGTAATTTTATCCACTATTTGCCACTTACTATAGGGAATATATCGGAAACGAAGCAGTATATGAGGGACGTGTATTTATGTGTGCTAAATAAAGCTTACTAACCACTAAACTTTTTATTAAACACGAGTTTTCTGCTATATCGTGCGAAGTCTATGTCAGTACTTAAAATAACTGTTTTTTTAAAAACTTTAAATTTGACTTCAACTTGAAATATAATTACTCAACAGAGGCCCCTAGTAGCGAATATAATTTGATAACAACTTAAATAAAATGCAGGTGCATAAACTAAGAAGGCTTTATTCCTACCAATAGCAGTAGTCTTCACATTTATTGAGATTTGATAAATATGATATGATGATGAATTTGATAAATAAATGCACGAGCAGCATTGCAGATTGTAGTATAAAGTTGAAGTACCGTACTTATTTAATCATGAAAATATGATCTATCTATCTATCTATCTATCTAAGTTACTGTCGTCAAGAACATAAAAAAAAAAACAATAAGATAGATCTATATAAAAAAATGTTATATCCAATTATAAGTAAAAAATCCAGTATAACTGTAGAAGGCAATAGCGATACGAAAACAAACCTAAATCTCCTACAAAGAAAACAAAATTTGATTCTTGATTCAATTAATCTTGGCTTTTTATTTTCCCACCCATATAGATTGCACATAACATAGCAAATATTAATACTGTTTTCGAACAAACAGAAAATAAAGCGCCTGCTTTTCTAGAGGGCTGTCTAAATTCAGAAAATCCGTTAATAAGAACAATTTTTAAAATAAGTTTTTACCAATATTTTTTGTTTTTATTTTTTTTTGTTTTATGTTTATGTTACCTTTTAAGTTTTAGAATAACAATAAGTTGATTAAAACGGTTTCACTCACCTTTTACCTTCAAAAAATATATTATAAATATAAAAGTTCAGGTTAGTCTTAATAAATTATAAATCATAGGTCTAAATACATTAGTATAAACTCTTAATAATTGAAATTGGATATAAGAAAAATTGCATATAGTAAAATTAAGTCATAGTAAATAAATAAATAATAATAACAATAATTTGCTTGAATTGTATAAATTCATAACGAACACCTCTAACATCTTTGTTGGTAATATGAAATTTCAAAAATTTATCTTAAACAATATTTGGTAATTTAATTACTCACAAGCATAAAACTTGGCGTAGACTAAAAGTTTTTTGAAGAAGCAAAACAGCGACGGACATAAAATATAGATAATTTCTAATTTTCAATACATGTTAATTACCTTAGATTGGAATCATATTACAGAACATACATGATTCCATCAATCAAGTAAGTAAATCATGTCAAACTCATACAGATCCATCTTAACAATTAAAGTATCTAATACAAAAAACTTATTAAACATGATCGAAAATTGTTTCTACTATTGAAAGTTATTAGATTCACATTTCACGCCTAACATCAGTCAAAACTACCTTTTTCGTTATATACTCTTATATTAACTCGCGCATCATTTATTTACTTATATGTATATTATTTTCATGTTTTTTTGTCACATGTTCGTTCTTTAAGCATGGTACTAAATTTGATCTTTGTAATAAAGTTGGTTTAATGTTTAATAATTTTGGTAGTAATAAAACAATAAATTGAAAAAAAAATAATACAAAAAAAAAAATCTCATGAACGCTTTATCAAATAACTAACTCAATTTTAATTAAATTATAATTTTAAATAAAATACGGTAAATTAAAAAAAAATGCCCTATCTATAAATAAAATAAAACACAAAAAAACTGGCGAAATTTATTTTTGAAAATATAAAAAAAAAATATTTGAATTGATTGAATTAAAAATTTTTAATTTTTTAGATTTAAAAAAAGACAAATGGTATTTTTATTGGACTTTTATGTTGAGATATAATATAATAAATTTGAAAAAACAAAAAAATAAAAATAAAATAAAAATGAAAAAGAAATATTTTCCTAAGTATTTTCTATAAGATTAATTTTATTTTAAATAAATTATGTAGGTAATATTAGGTCTGTATTTTATTATTACAATTTTTTTACTTCAAATTAATTCGCAAATAATACAATGGATATACATATAATATTCTGACATTTTATTTTTGTAACTTGCTCAAGATTTTCAAAATTTAATAGGTCTCTGTTTCTTCATTATTATAATAGTAATTAATTAGTTTTAAAAAAAATTACATATAATTAAATGTTTTATTTTTATTTTATCAAATAACTGCTTCCTTAGTATCTTACAACTCGGAATTATAAATAAAAATTAATTATCTTTACTGTTATTTTTTATTATTTATTAGATAATCTATATCGACCTGACTGGTAATTATTAGTTTTATGAATACTCTCACGGTATACCTACATGTACATACTTCCTTTATTTTCTTTACATTAACCATTATTGTTATTTTTATTTACTACATATTTTCTCTTTATTAGACTCATACAAGTACGTATCACAGATAAAGTGAACCAAGAACAAAATAGGACTATCAATTTATTGTTAAATATTATTGGATTATATTTGTTCAAAATTTACAAAACAACATTGGCGATTCCTAGCATTTTACTTTGAAACTTTTCGTTGTTGTTTTTTTTTTAAATGGCTTTAAATTGCATTCTCGTTTATAACACTTGAATTTTTAAATTTAACGAATATCGTAAATTATGTATGTCATATTATGTATGTCATACTTATGAGACCAAAACTATAAAGTGAAAAAATCACCATATCGTTGCCATATTTTGTTTAACGGAATTAAGGAGATTGGAGTTAAAGAGATGTCTGGACCTCCCACTATAAGCTGCAGATGACAAGCTGCTAATAACAAGGATAAAATTTTATTTAAAAAAAAATATAGTAGAAGTTAATATATGTGTTAACGATTCAAACTGTTGATCAAATCTAAGATCAAATCCCGTCCCTTATTTTCAATCGTTTCTCTCAATTTCTCATTAAATATTTGTGAAATTTTAAGAAATAAAAATATGCGGGCTAAATTTATACAAAATATTAATGCCAAAAATTCACTTCGAATTGATAAAATATCTGATTGAGCTCCCGTGTAAGTCTAGCGTATCTTACTAACGTACATTATTGTCGCCTGTATTAGGCTGAAATACGTACCAGAATGCTGTAAAATGGGGTAGATAATTATGCTACTAAAGCCAGGAAAGTCTGAAAATGAAGTAACCCCTTATCGTCCCATGTCATTACTGTCAGCAATATAAAGCTGAGAAAGTAATTCTTAAACGTTTTTAATTAATAATTTTTATTACCAGGTGCATAGTGTATATAAGTTAATAGAATGGGTTTTTGAAGAAAAAAAATTCTGTATGGCAGTATTTCTTGATACTTCACAAGAATTCCATAGAGTATGGCATGAAGGTCCCTTACATAAAATGTACAAAAATTTACAAGGAAATATTTGTAAGATCATGGAGTTTAATAGGAAATTCACAGTAGCATAATATGCAGAAGTAAGATCCAATTTATTTATCCCAATACTAGCAGAGGTTCCTCAAGGAAGCATTCTATGACCCATCCTATACTTGTTATATATCGCCGACATCCCGTTAAGACCATAGATATGGCTCTAATGGCTATAAGTGATTCGCAACCTCAAACAACTGAGCAACTTCAGGAAGGGCTGGATAAAGTAAACAAATGGACCAAAAACTGGAAAATTAGACTAAACGATCAAAAATCGGTTCACATTACTTACGCTATAAGACAAAAAGCACCACAACACTGTATATATATAAAATGATATTCAGGTACCAAAATCGGATACAGTAAAATATTTGGACTATACCGTGACTCGCACCTTAACTGGAAGAATCACGTGGCTATTAAAAATAAACTGGCTAATATATGAAGACAGTCTGCACTCAGCTTATACTCCAAGTTTCGAGTTACTGTATCCGACTGTGCGAATGTACATAAACATGTTAATTATTCAGCGCTGCCAAAATAAATTCCTTCGAATGCATATCGGTATGATTAAAAGGAAGATATTCAGAGGGATCTAAAATAAAAAAAAGAGATGACGTAATTAGTGACTATGCCATTAAACACGAAAATCGATTGACTCAACATAGCAACCTTAAAGCTCTTAGACCGATATTATGATATAAGAATCACACGATCTAATCTAATATATAAGAAAACATAAGGGATTACCGAAATACATCACACAAGTTAGGCTAATAAGCACATTTTGAAAGTATCTAGTAATAATTTATTTAAATATAAGAATAAAATTATACTATTTAACCTTAAAAAAAAAAATATTAAATAATGTAGGTATTTATTTAATTTTATTTATTAATGAAAAATTAAATTAGAAAAGTAAAGAAAATGTTCTTTAAAATTTATTGACATTTTAATTTTGCTTTCAACAATTTTTGAAGGTATCGATATTTGAAATTTTATTAATACTACTATCCAGGTCCTCGAAATACGAAGAAGTTTGATAAAAAATCGTACTCAATATTTTCATTATGAATTATTGTTTTTCATCATTTCAATTTATCGTTGACATACTGTGTGTTTTATTGATTTATCTTAAACAACAACCTCATTCGGAATAATTTATTTATTGATAAATTAATAAATTGGTAAATTGATAAATTATATTTTTTGTAGGTTAAGCAGACTTATTACATGGGGTGAAATTCTAAATTGAAATTTTGAATTGTAAATTAAAAAAATTAAAAGAAAATATTTGAATTCGCCACAACTCCTTTTAAATATATGTGTATCATTTAAAGAGAATAATAATAAAAATAGGTTGCGAAATGGCTGAATTTGTACAGTTCTTATTAGATGATTGTTTATCCATATTTTAAAATATAAGGAGTAAACATTTGAAAGACAATAAAAATAACAAAATCTTGAAATTAATGTAAAATAAATACAAAATGACGAAACGTCACAAAAATTGAAAAAAAAACAATATGTAATTAAAAATATTAAAATGTCAAAAAGCTTGTAAGAAAGTTTCTTCATTTACAATTTCTGATTCCATTTTAAACGTTTTCTTAATCTGAATTGAAAAAATGAGACATGCCTGAAAATTGGATGAAACATTTAGCGTATGGAACGCGTCTAAGATACATAGATCAAAATGAACTTCCTTTCTGCTAATTTTGATTTTGCAAATTTGGACATTACATTGTTAACTTTATCTATTCTTTTCTTCCCCCTATTTCATGTACGTCATTGTTTCACACAATAAAATTAAACATAAAGTCCAATAAAAGAACAATAAAAGAATAACAATAATATAAATATGGTTCTTATATTAGTAAAATGTCAGTAAGTAATCATGGACAGTTTCATCCTCCTTCTCCTCTCTACACGTTCTGCAGAAGAGTGACAGTTTTCTGGCATGTTTACCAATCAGACAATGACCAGTAACGATCCCCACCATAGTGATATCTCACATCTTTTCATAGTTAGTAGGTTAAGGGATCGCTTCAGGTACAACATAGGCCAGATTTGCTTGGTGATGTTGCAGTCTGGTCTAACTGACCCTTTGAAGTTTGAAGGTTTTATTGCATCATTGCGAAACAATAAATTACTGTAAACTGTACCTAACTGTTGCCAGATTATTTTATTAAAATGATTGGAAAATTAATAATGTGAAACATTTTTATACTACTTCATTGTTTGCGGAATATTTAGAGAGAACATTTTTTTTAATAAAACATCTCCAAACTGCTCTGGTCGGAATTTGGGACTTCAACTTTCCAATTAATATTCAGATGAAAACTTTCCAATTAATATTCAGATGACATAAATTTATGTACATCATGAATCTGAATTGGCTTTTGAGAACACTTGAAATGTGACCAATAAATTTTTTATTGAAATCAGAAATCGGCGGTCCACGATCTGAATTTTTGCAATCATTAAGTTTTTAATTAAATAAATTACCATAACCTGATTGGTTTAATTTACATACTTCCATGGTATAATAATGAACATCTGTTACCGTAATATTCAGTAAAGAAAACCATTAGTGTATTCAGACTCTATTAAATAATAATGAATATAAATAAAATAATACTAAACTCATAGAAATTTTTTTTAGAAAATTTATCTTTCAAAAATCAAACATTTTGGCTATTTGAAGAATGTTAAAAATTTCGGGCCTCTTTTTTCAAAATTTTTTCCAATCTTATAATATTGTGTAACAACGATTTTTAAAATAAATATGACCTATAATGAATTTTTCTTGCCCCCTAATTTTATTTATGAAGATCACATTTGAGCACCCAATAAAAAATTTATAAAAAAAAACAAAAAACATAAAATGAAAGCAACCTAATAATATTATAATAACGATACTTTTTAAACATTAAAAAGCAGTAACTATTTCTCAAAAGATACCTATACAATACATATTATATTTACATTGTATATAGGTACCTACATAGATAATTTCTTAAACGGTTTTTCAACATGAAGATTAAATTACCTCCACTTGAATCGATAAAAAGAAAACAAAAACAAACAACAAAATAAACACATTCAAATGTTCAGCCACTGTAGACTTTTTTGTAATCTTTAGTTTATTGGATAAAATTGCACAGAAAGCAGCGAAATAGCTTGAGTATTTTATCTATACAATACAATTTTTTTAGTTTTTCATATTATTAAAGATATTCTAAAAATAAAATATATACTGCATTGTCGCACAGTAGCATAATTTCTATAGAACTCTGTTTACTTCTTTACTACCTATTGCGGTATAACCATATTTATTATAATGGTAGTGACTCCTTTGTTAGTTTATTTGACAGTATTTTTTTTTTTTATTATTCTCTATTTTATTTTTATTTTTTTGCCGATTTTGTGTTCTTAGTTTATTAAGTGCTCTTCTTCCGAATCATTTATATTAAAACAAAGCAAGATAAAGGCTTATGGCAGGGATGTAACATTATTAGAATGGTTGTGTTTCATAATGCATGAAGCTGTAGAGAAGTTTTGATCAAAATCTAACTTAAATCTACGATTTTAATTATTGTAACAATTTCAAGAAATTTTCACTAATCTTTAATCACTGTATATAAATTGAAATATTATTTGGCTAAATTTGGTTTCCAGGATGAAGATATTAATCTAAATTCCAATTAAAAAAGTTCTATTAGCACACTATAAAGTATAGCTTTTTGTTTTTTTGTTTTTAAAACTTGAGAAATTCGGTCCGGACTCTAAGTATTGGTAATATAAGAAATCTATTTAAAAAGTTTAATTTTAATATTTTATGTCCAATCGATGCAAGATTATGTTGCTACTTCACAATTCCAAAATTTTTAATTTTTTCTACTACTCAGCCTTATATCTGTGCTTTGTATAATGTCCTCCATATATAATTTTTAATTTTACATATTATGCAATAGAAGACTAAACTTATAGAAGTCACATCCCTATTTAATTTAAATTTTTTTTAACTTAAAATTTTTTAAGTCTCTAAAGTTTATTGCAAAAGAAAATTAAAAGACAAAATAATAAATCTAACAAAAACCACAGATGCGATAAAAAAACACAAAACAAAAATCGAATTGTAAAAAAAAAAGAAAAAGAAAACTGTTCATTAAATGACAGATTTAAATTTATTACACTAATTAAAATAATTTTTAATTAATAAAACTAAATATATTGGTGCAGGTCGCCTTTTTAATTTCATAGCATACGTGTATAGACTCCAACAGGAAGACACCACCAGGCAACTCATCTGTTTAAAGAATGAATTAAATTTGTTGTTTTTTTTTTTTTTTATTTTTCTAAAATATTTCCCGATGAGTTTAGAATTTTATTTGTTTCGTTTTTTTTTTTTGTTGTAACAAATCGTTATTGTTTCTTTATATTACCCAAGATGATGATGGTTTTATGGTTTTAGGGTCTCATTTGAGAAAAAAAAAACCAGAATTTTACAGTAAAATTTATATCTTAAAGGAGTTTAGCACAGCAGTATTTGGTGCAGTGTTTGGTGAGTACGAATAATTGAAATAACACAGCACATTAATACAAAAATAAATTAATGATTCTCAATATATTCAACAATAATTTTTTTGCTCTTCTCTCTTTGTGTGGATTTTAACTATTAAAAACTACCGGTGTTCATGTTTTAAATTTTGTTTTCATTTTGGTAGATTGTCAATTTTTTTTTTTTTTTTCATTTATTATTTTAATAGATACTAAATACTAATTTTGTAGTTTTTTAATTTTAATAAATGGCAGTCGATTATCATAAATCTATTTTTTTTTATTGAATAAATATAGAGAAAAACTTATATAAAGAATTTCCTATCGGATAGAGACCAAAGAATTTATTCGAAGAATATCAATTAGATTTTTAGTTGTACAAAACTCATAAAAAATTGTTTTGAGCTATTTTTTTGTTTTGTTTTTTGTTATATTTTTGTTTTAAAGATATTTATGTATTAATGATTTATAAAAGTATTAATCACAGTATTAATGTTCATGTCAGCGGCAAATAGTTTTTACCAAAAATGGTTTAAAAGTTTATTAGGAATTGAATCTTTTAATTATTATAACTAATGTACTTAAGTTATTAGCGATTAAATATTAACCCTAATTAACCTGTGTGTATAAACGAACATGATCAAGTACTGCGAAGTGCCTCTAAAGCACACATATAAATTTTCTTGTAGAATTATGAAAAGGAAGCTTATTTTTTTTTTAAATGTGTTTTATTTTTATTATTTTTTTTTCTTCTTATAGATTTTACTTGTACAAAAAAACACTTAAACCGAATTATTCTATTTCTTGTTTTCATCCTTAATGACCTACTAAAAAAGGTACTCTAAGATTTTAAATTTCTTAAATTTATTAATTTATTTAATCAGCTGTTTATCTAATAGCTGTATTTAATCAGCTATTAGAAGAAGTACTAGAACCAATACTACGGAAAGAGCAGGCAGGTTTCAGACCAAACCGAAGCTGTGTAGACCAGGCAAATACTTTACGGGTCATAGTTGAACAAACAGTAGAATGGAATGCCCCACTATATCTACTATTCATAGATTTTAAGAAAGCATTCGACACAGTCAAGAGATGCGCAATATGGAGAACACTTACAAAGAAGGGAGTTCCTGAAAAAATCATCAACATCATCAAAGCGATGTATAAAGATGCAGAGACAACAGTTCAACACAGAGTTAAGATCAGTGATCCATTCTACACCAATATAGGAGTTAGACAAGGATGTCCACTATCTCCACTTCTCTTCAACACAATACTAGACGACATTCTAAGAGAAGTTTGCACTGGAATAAACGGAATAGAATGGGATCTCTTCGGAAACTTAGAAGACTTAGATTACGCAGATGATGTATGCCTCATATCAAGAAATCAAAGGGACCTACAGAACAAAGTCAACAGATTACAGGAAGAAGCAAAGAAATCGGGACTGGAATTAAATATCGAGAAAACCAAGGCAATGAGGACAAACAACAGTTATAGTGAGCCAATAACAGTGAGTGGACAACAGATAGAATACGTAGAAGAATTCAACTACCTGGGGAGCATTATAACATCACGAGGAGGTGCAACAGAAGATGTCAACAGCCGTATAAATAAGGCAAGAAGAACATTTGGGAGCCTAATGAAGATATGGCGGAGCAACCAAATATCGAGAACAACAAAGCTAACAATATTCAGAGCATGTGTTAAGTCAACATTAATATATGGCAGTGAAACATGGCTCACTTCGGTCAGAATCAAACAGAAGCTACAAGTATTCATCAACAAGTGCTTGAGAATTATATGCAGAATATTCTGGCCGGCAAGAATTAGCAACGAGGATTTATGGATGATAACTGGAGAAGAACCTATCAACAGACAGATAAATAGGAAAAAATGGAAATGGATAGGTCATACACTAAGGAAATCAGAAAGTGATATAGCAAGAAGAGCTCTAGAGTGGAATCCACAAGGACAAAGGTGACCCGGCAGACCATACAACACATGGAGACGCACAATCGATCAAGAATTAACAGTCAACAATTATACCTGGGACGATATTAAGGAAGTAGTACTCAACAGAGAGGAATGGAGGTTCACTATCGAAGCCCTATGCTACCACGCGGAGTAATAGGAGAAAAAAAAAAAAAAAAAAATCAGCTGTTAGCTATCTATTATTATTTTATTCCTTCGTACTTTATACATTTTTTTCTTTTTATTATTCAATTGGAAAAGAAAAATGTTTCTGATCAAAAAACCAATTTTTATTTTTTTTTTAAACCTACACTCTTATTCTAACTTAATGGGCTAATTATATCTAGCTTACAACTATTCTAATCTATTTTATATTTACCCTGACCCTTATTCTAACCTACCATCTAATTATATCTAGCTTATAACTACTAATAACCCTAATTTATCTTATATTTATCCCAACTATTCTTATATACTATGTTTTCCTGTTTTAACTGATTTTTCTGTTCTTCTATTCTTTCCACCCATATTTATCAATGTTTATTAAATCTCTATTCGTTACATACCTATCGTACCTAAATATTTCACTATTATCTTCGAATTTAAAATTTGGTTAGTATTTTATTTTTTTGTCTGTAGCTCTCATCAATATATGGTATATTATGAACAATTTGTCTTCATGTTGAATATATTTATTTTTATCCAGGTAAATCAATCTTTCTGGAAGTATATAACCGGAGCTCATTGTCTTCTCAATGTACCTATCATCTGGATATATTGAGTGAGCAATCAGAATATTTTCTGTCATCGCTTCTATTTTGGAATAATGTTTTCTTATTCGATTAATTATGAATTGGTTCTTTTTTTTATCTTGCTAACCTCATAGAGCGTTTTGTTCGATATATAGTGTTTGTATTCTGTTTCCGGTTTTCTGAATTTACTTGTGCAATGCCTTATACCAAATGCCAAAGAGAAATCCACTACTACTAATCTAACCGAATTAGTCGCTTTTAGTCTCAACTCCATAGAAAAGGGGTTAGACGTGGTGTCATTTTATTTAAACTTCGTGCTCATGGATATCCACCTCTAATTATAGATTGGATGAGTTCATTTTTATGCCACACAGTGTATCACGTCCTTTTTAATAATTGCTTAATAATGGTCTCCTCGAGAATTTTAGTATTTGGTATCATTCTCCTGATTATCCTAAATTTCCTTTATCTTTTTCCTATACAGTCTCTAAACTCTTTTGTCTTCTCTTCGCTTGTAGTACTTCTTGTTTTAACATTGAAAGTTTAGATACGTTTAGGTACTTGGGTGTTTTACTTGATAATAAACTGAATTGGTCTGCACATCCTTGCTATTTAAATAATTATTTTAAAAATGTTTTGCGAAACATTTACCACTTAAATCTGTATTGTTCTTTAAAAGTTATGCTAATGGTGTATTTTGCTCCATTCAGTTCTAAACTGTAATATGGAATTAATTGCTGGAGTGGTTCTTATTTTAATAAAATTCAACTTCTTCTCATCGCTCAAAAACACTGTATAAGAATAGTTTTAAAAAAAAATAGACTAATGCCGAGTTTTGGATTATTGGATATTCTACCACTTAGACATTTATATCTGTTTAAAACGTTGAAATTTTTCTTCAATAGGTGGGGCTATCTCGCTCACCGATTTATAACTAGATATCATTTCAGAATTAATAATTTATATCTTGTAAATTTTCCAAGAGCCCATATCTCTCATTTTTGCCACTTTTATGATTATATTGCTCCAACAATTTTTAATATGTTACGATATTCTTTAAGATCGGACAGATCACCTGTTTCATTTTGCAAGAATCTTCGATTTTGGCTTTTTGAACTGGATCACCTTCAAATTGAATCTGTTTTTAATACGATTTAGTTTTAACTTCAATTTGGTTTTTTCTAACTATAATTTTTTTAATTTTCTTTCAGAATTCTAGTTATTTCTTTACTTTTTATTCTCGTCATAATTTTGTATTTAATTCTGCTTACTCTCATTTATTATTTAAATTTTGATTTAAATTTTATTAAATTTTATTTCAAATTTTATTTTTTCATTATAAAATTTTAATTTTAAGGTATTTTAGTTTTTCCATATTTAGCTTTAATTTTCTACTTTACTATGTATGTACCCAACAATATTTTATATTTTTATGCCTGTATTTTTCCTTGCAGTTTTATTCATAACATATTCTAATGAATATCCGAATGATCCTATATTTATTCTTATTATGTTTTATTTAGTAAATTTATATTTTTAAGTATTGTATTTTACTATAATATGAATAAATGAATTAAAAATCTAAATCTAGGTATTCTATTAGATACCGAACTAAATTTCAGATCTCATGTAGATACAGTAGAACTAATTCAGCTCTTGGGTTTATCAAAAGATGGTCAAAAGAATTTTCCGATCCATATGTCACCAGAACTTTAAATTTGACTATGGTAAAACCATTACTTGAATACGCGTCTCAGATTTGGTCACCTTTTCATCAAGTTCACATAGACAGGATTGAATCTGTTCAACGTAGATTCGTTCGTTTCGCTCTTCTTGGTCTTTCATGGACACACCAATATAACTTACCCACTTACAGAGACCGCCTTAAGCTTCTAGGTCTTCAAAGTCTCTTTAATCGTCGTGCAGTGGCTGATATTATATTTGTTCACCAAATTCTCTCAGATGCAATTGACTCGGTTGGTATTTTAGAACACATAAACTTCAATATCAAGTTTCGTTCTCTTAGACATTCTGCCTCTTTCGTTTAAAGTTTCATCACACGGATTATGAAAAGAATGAGCCAATTACAAGAATGTTGCGAAACGTAAACAATAAATCTAATACGTAACGTAAACGCCTAACACAACAGTGTACGAACCTTATAAGACAAAAAAAATATATTTTTATATAAGTAATGAATAAAATAATAGAATCCCAAGTATCATTTTATGCTCTATTACAGCTCTATAATAGTTTACACAGCTAAAATTGAACAACAAATTTTCTCTAATATAACTGCGGAAGCTCCTATATAACGGTTGTAGAGCTCTAATAGAGCTAAGTGGCGCACATTTAGAACTATTTTAGAACAAATTAGCTACCATATAAGCAGTTATAGAGCAGTTATAGAGCAAGAAATTTCAGCTTATTTTATTCAATTACGTTGCTGATTCGCTCTATACAAGTGTTTAATTAGCATTTGGTTACTCTTATGGAGGCAATATGTTGTTGAAATTGAAAAAAAAACTACATCTTAATTCCAACTGTCAAAATATCATAATGTTATTTCTCTATAAGAGTTTAATGACATATTATATTAATCTTTTCAGTATACCAAATTATTATTTGTTTATCTATGGAGGTTTTGTTTCTTAAATAAAAATTGAAGTAGGAAAATAATAAACATTTATAGAATACTTGTTTACTTGTTTTTAGTGAATATAATACCCAAAATTTGCTTGCGCAGCGAGATTTATTTTGAAATCATACTAAATAGAACCAAAAATAACAATGCCCTTTAAAATTATCAAATTTTTAATAATTTTATTTAAAAATAAAAATATTTCAAATACAAAAATAAGTCTGCAATTGAAAGAAAATTTATTTTAGAACAATAATAGTATGCAAAAAATAATTTTTAAACCACGATTATAAAGCATTTCAGGCTTAAATAATATTTTAGTTTTTAGAATTTTAACATTTTTTGTTCAATTAGGCATTTTTCTAAGAAAAGATGGCCGAGCTTCCTGCGAGCTACTATGAGAACTATATAGAGCACTTTAATTATAGTTTTGTCAAATATTAGGGTGGATCATATTTAAATTATGAATTTTCTTTGAAATAAAATACAAAACGATATTAAGTGCCATATTTTGAGTTGTTACGATATTTCGGATGATTCAATATTTAATATGACGAATCTCAATAAGAAAAAATAGATTCATAACCTCAAAAAATTAATAACTTCCCAAAAAAAAAAAACATTTCCAATTGTCTTGTAAAAATATGCAATAGTTAGGTAAAAACTAACTATTTAGCTTAAAGGCTTTCTTACATAATTACCTGAAAACCGAGTTCCATAAATTACCCCCGGACTCATAAATTACACTCGAAAATTACACTCGGACTGAATAAAAGTTTTAAAAATACAGTTGGTAACTCTTGATACCAGGCATCTGAATTTATTAAACGTCTGTTTTAAAAAAAAACGACAGGTAAATGTAGACAGCAAAGGTATAAGTTAAAGTATTGTTCAAAAAGTTCTTCAAAGCAAAAGTTTTTAAATTTATGAACTATTGAATATATATGTAATATACATGTTGAAAAACTTCGTACTTGACAGTTCATTTCATTTCACTTTTTTAGTAAATTGTTTTCGGTTTTTAGGTACAATATAGTTTACCATTTCCACGTGATTCTTAAGTAAAGTAATCTAAAATATAAAAAACAATTTTGAGTGAACTCGATAAAATCAATTAAAAGGCTTAAGTTAAATTTTCAATTAAAAACAAAGAGATATAAATATAATTGAAAAGGAACTGAATATGAACGCCTGGCATGTTTTTTATTTGACATAAATTATTCAAGTGAGGAAAACAAGGTTTAAAAAGTTAATTTAAATCAAATGGTAAATAATATTTTGGCCGAAAACTGACGAAGAAAAATTAATTTTTTTTACAATATAAAGTCATCAAAAGAAAAGTAAGAAATAAGAAAATAATAGCTATGGGAACAATCCCCTAAGTATGTAAAGAGTTTTTAATTTTAAAATCCCATTTAGTTTTTTCAATATCTTTTCACACGTAATATTAAATATTCTATAAGATCGTTTGTTTAAAAAAAATGTTTATACTTACAAATTCATAGCTATGTATCTATAAAACTAAATTTATCTGTCAAATTCAAAATTTTGCCAAAAGTATTTTTAAATTTTTTTTATGTACATTATGTACTGTATTTTTATTTTTTTAAATTTATTCTAATTTCAATTTATTTAAATAATATAATGCTTCAAATGGAAAAATTGATATTTCTGAACTGAAATTTTCATATCACCGATTCAATGTCTTTGAAAATTATCTTGTTTCTTTCGCCCACTCTAATAAATAACAACATGAAGTTAGCTACATAATAATTCAATTTGTTTTTGTAATTTATTTTGACATAATTTTGGCGGTTGCAAATTTGCTGTATAACTGTTGCATTGAAGCACTTATGGAAAGCTTATAGAGTAATTTTGTTGTTGTGTCATTTTTGTTTTGTTTTTCATATTTAAATGTCAGATGTTATATCTATATTTTGTTAAAGGTTGAGGGTATGTGCATAATTAATATATTTAAAAGAATCCGGGTAAAAACAAATGTTAAAATTACACCGTTTAACCATCACAAAATACATAAATTTGGAAAATTCGTATTTGTAATGTATATGTACCTATATTAGAATTGAATAATCAACATTTATTAATAACATATTAGATAGAAGAAGCAAGAACTTAAATATTTATTTTGGTTAATTTTTGTTTTTTATTTTGTATTATTTGAATTGTTACATTATTTTATGATTTGAACAAAAAAAAATATTTTACATAAAGTACAATTTAAACAAAAATTAAGTTATCAATTGAACAAAAATTTAATTTTTATATTTTATTCAGAAAATTTTACACACTATACATTTGATACTGAAAAATTGTGGCTCCATTTTCTCGCAATCCGACAAATATATACTATTTAAGTAAGATGATTTAATTGGCATTTCAAACATTTCTTTTATACTTTTTAATGAGCCATGTATAAAAACTTCTCCAATTATTGTTTTTTCGACTGCTTTTGTTTCTACAATGTTATTACTTTTTGCTGTAGTCGTTCTAAACATCCATGCTGAGAATTTAAATTAGATATTAGCCGAATTTTCGCTTTCATAGAACTAATGCTTTATTTTGATTTTTCACATAAAATAATTCTTTTTTATCTGTAATAATTATGTCCTCTTGATTTTTTTTTAAAAATTTTTATTTAAAATTAATATTTCTTACATTTATTTTTTTTTAGATCCGCGTTTTGCTTCTAGTTCTCATAAAAACTTCTAACGAACTGAAGAATAAAAAATTATGACATAATTATGTATGAGCGTTATATTATGCTCTATAAGTTATGTTAAAGAAACAAATTAGTTGTCGAGTTTCTTCGGATTTATATTCTTGCTGCTCTATAAGAGTGATCGGTTAAAATTAAAAAGTGCTAATAGAGCTTAACTAATTCCGAAGTTGAAATGTTGTTTTATAGAGCTATAATAGAGCTAATAACCTCTATTAGTTATTTTATTGCAACTCTTAAAGAGTAAAAAAAAAAATCTCACCAAAAATGCTAATTAGCTGCTCATGCAGCTCTTATAGAGCAGATCATTTTACAAAAAAATCTTAAATGCTAATTTGTTGTCAAAATGTTAACTTATAGAGCAAATTTGCTTCAGAGAATGGTTAACGAACAGTACTAGAGCAAATTAGCTTTCTCGAAACAAATTAGCTGCAAAAATTGTTACTTGGGATACATAACACCATATAAAAACGATAAGAATAATATTTTAATGAAATCAAATTAAAATCAAATGATATGTGCCTTAACGTCTTAGGTTAATTATTAGGGTTCAAAATATTTCAATAAAGTTCATTAAAGATATATATAATGAATATAATTAAAGCTAGTTGATAATGAACTTCTAAAATAGATTGTGACTAGGGGCCCCTGTTGAGTAATTATATTTCAAGTTGAAGTCAAATTTAAAGTTTTTAAAAAAACAGTAATTTACGTAGTGACATAGACTTCTCATTACAAAGCAGAAAACACTCATGTTTTAATTAATAGCTTTGGAATTAGCATGTTTTCGTTAAAAAACATAAATACCTTACCTCTCATTTTCTGTTTCGTTTCTACCTGTTTCTTAATGTATTTGGCGAATAATAAAACCATATGATTAAAAAACTTTCAACTGTGTGCGCAATATTGTTTTATTTACAACTTACTTATTATTAAGAGTTCATTATGGAGAAGAGAGTTAAAATGAAAATGTGTCTGATGCGCAGGTCCTTAAATGCTTGTCAATTATGGTTATAGATAGCTACTTTGACTCTATTATGTAAAGATGAAATTGCCCATCATATGAAGAATTCAACTGATTTTGTTTTTTGTATTTGTATTTCTTTTGTTTTTGTTTTTTTTTATATTTTTGTTTGTTTTTGTTTTTTATTTTAATAAGAACTCACGAATAATGTATTTGGTGAATAATAAACCCATATGATTAAAAAAATTTCAACTGTGTGCGCATTATTGTTTTATAGACAACTTACTTATTATATATTAAGAGTTCATTATGGAGAGGAGAGATTATTTTTTATTTGAGATGAATTTGTTTTTTTGTTTTTATTTGGCATTATGTACATAGATTCATTTGCAAGTATATAATGCAAATTATAATAACTGATTTGTTTGCTTTTGTTTATTATTTTAATAAGATCACACATATGCATAATGTAGTAATCATTAAGGATAATTATGGATACTCTAACTCTACTATATAAAAATAAATTTGCTAGTCATATGAACAATTCAACTGATTTTTTTTGTTTTTGCTTTTTTATATTTTTTATTTGAGATGAATTTTTTTCTTTGTTTTTATTTGGCATATGTGCATAGATTCATTTGCAAGTATATAACGTAAGTTATAATAACTGATTTGTTTGCTTTTGTTTATTATTTTAATAAGATCTCACATATGCATAATGTATTTGCTGAATAATAAAATCATATGAGTAAAAAATTTTCAACTGTGTGCGCATTATTGTTTTATATACAATCTTATATATTACATAATATATTAGAAGTTCATTATGGAGTAGGAGAATGGAAATAAAATAAAAAGGTGTCTACTGCGCAGGACCTTAAATGCTTGTCAATTATAATTATAGATAATAATTGTCTTTAATATTTAAAATCCTATATTTGTTTTATGATAAACGTGGCAAAAAATTTAAAAAAAGTAGGATTAAATAGAACAACAAAGCAACTGACAGTTGGATGAAGCTTGATGGTGCAGTAACAATAGACGATGAAATATATTTAATTTATATTTTTTAGGCACTTCCCAACTCTCCTAGTTCTGTGTCTGTCTACAAGTACCAAAGCTAGACAGATAAAGAGTATTAGTAGTAATAAATAGTAGTTCAGAAAAAATTCTAACATATTGGAAATACATAGTTCGTATCGCAAATACAAAGTACTGTACAGAAGCCCTATTGATTGATTTAAGCGATGCTTTCACAACAATTTGGCTGGATGGCTTAATAAAAAAACTAAAAGACTACAACTTACCATACAATTTACTAATCTTAATTAATAACATGATAAGAGCAAAAACTTTTGAAGTTCTAGTAAATGATATTCAATCATCTTAAAGAGTTTTGAAATAAATAACGGTTTAATGCAAGGTACTGTTACATTGCCAACTCTATTTTCTCTTTATATCATTAGTTTACTGGTCGTATGCTATAAATGCTATAAATTCAGATAAAATACAAAATTCAGCAATTGCTTTTGCATATGATTTAATTTGCTATGTTTCAGCTGAAAATATAAAGATATAAGAAATAGTCTGAAGTTTAAGACTGAAGATAAATTATAGTAAATGCGAGACAATTCTTTTCAGAGATAATCTTTCCCAATGTCACTCTTCTATTCGCAAAAATTGGAGACAATTTTTGGTCAGAGCAGAAGATGGAACAAATATAAATTCAACCGCAGTGAAGTACCTGGGAATTCGGATCAGTAAAAATCTAAACTTTTCTGAACATGTAAAAGTCCAAATTACAAAAGCATCAAATGCGTTTTTTATGTCAAAAAAGTCTATTCTACTCAAAACGGGTAAGTGGTAAGTGCAAGAGTTAAAATATTAGCATACCAAACTATCATTAGACCTATTATAACCTACGGGTGTCCGATTTGGTACAATATTAGTGCCTCGTTAATGGAAAAAATAAAAGTATTTGAAATGAAATGTATCAAGGCTTGCCTAGGAGAATACCGTCAAGAAAATAGTGAATATAAACATTATTTGTCTAATAAATATAATTATAATAAAGCGAACATCATAAGAATTGATAATTTTATAATTTCATTAATCAAAAAACATTTTCTTCGAGCACAAAATGTTATCGCAAATAGCCTTATTTGTCACTCAATCTATCCAGAAGAAACAAATATAACACAAACACTTAATTCAGGCCACATTTCACCGGAAGGTTTTCTATATTTAGATAAATACAAATGTATACAAAATGAGAATAATGTGCCGATTCTCTACCATGTCAACAGAAGAGCCACAAACAAGAAAATTTATCAAGATCTCAGCCTAATTAATATTACTGACTTAACATTTAGTACAGATACATTAAATAAAGACTCCAGACAGCACGTCTATAAAAACAATTACTGGTGGTTAAAATCATTTTGAAAATATAATACAAGTACTATTGTACACTGGACATACTATAACATACGTTCCCTTTTCCTAACATTCCTTCCCAAAATTCCCATCTTAGTATTAAGTTTTATCAAAATTATTAAAATAAGCTAGAATTGTTTTTTGTTTTGTAAATATTTTTCAATTCATATGTTAATTTAATTTAAATACTGCTTATAAATAGTTTGTATGATATTAGATAAAGTATGATTAAACTCATATCTAAATTTGTAAATTTCATCATTTAGAGTTCTCCAATGAGGGACATTGAATGTAATGCTTATCCACATTGTATGATTCATTTAGTTTATATAAGTTTTTTGTTATGTGAAAATATTTCTATTTTGTAACTGTTGTAAAAAAAAATTAAAAACTAAAAATAAAAAAAAAATATTCTTTTTCTATTTTGTTGTTAAGTAAAATTTTAAAAATTAAATATCTTAAATAAAAGCAAGATTAATTAATTATATTCAAATATCTTCCATACAAACTGAATTTTAAAGTAATAATATGTGAAATTTCCAACATGTTTAATTGAATAACGATTCGAATTAAAGATATAAGGATACATTATTAGAGCTTTCTTTTCCCTAACAAGAGAGAGAGAACTGAATTTAAAATTATATTCCTTTTTTATTTATTAGCGAAAAATTCAAAAAAAAGTTGGTCGGTAGCTAAGTGTATTTGCTGTGTTATAAAGTTTATTATTAAGCCTAACTAACATAAACAAGATTTATACTGTTATTTCAAATTTATAATAATCATTACAAGAATAAGATAAAATATCGGTTTTCTCAATTTAAAAACGCGGAAGATAATTTTCACAAAAAATAATTTCTTGTTTTGAGAATTATGAATTTTTGAATACAATTTTGTAGAGATAAAGACAGATAGAAATAGTTATAAATTTAAAAAATATCAAATAATTAACATATTTAATTTTTGATACAAGATATTTAGTTTAATTACTTAAATTTTAAAAAATTCAAAATAACAGTAAAGTTAATTCATATATTTTAGATGTGGTATTGAAGCAGCTTTTCCGTGTTTACTGCTATTTTTACACTTAGCAAAATAATCGGACAGAATATTTAATGGGTCTTGTATTTTATTCTCGATTTCAACTTTAACGATGCCTAAAGTAATAATTGCTGTATCATTTGCGACAGTTTTTAAAATTTGGAATATCAGAAGTGATCAAATACCAAACCTTGAGGTTTTCCAGCATATATTCGAAATATATTAGATTTTATATTGCCAATTGAACTCGAAGACTGTGATCAGATAAGAAGGTTTTGATTAGTTTCGTTAAATACAAAGGAAATTCTTATAATGTTTAGTCTGTGAATAAGACCATCATATACCAAAAACATTCAAAGGCTTCATTTACATCTAATTTTACCATACCTGCACTTTTAAAATCAATTAAATGATTTTTTACGTAGTTTTTTATATAATGTATATGAATAAATTTCAGAAAACAATTACTATAGCAAAATGTTTGTATACATACTCTACCCAAAATTGTAAAAAAAGTTATCTACTTCATTTGTCAGATTAAATTCAGTTGTGAATAATGGTCCAAAGCCCTTTTTTTTAGACATGATGTCATTTGTGGTTGCCTCGGAGCTTAGTTTTATTACATATAGGCAGCTTTCTGATGTTCATTCATTTTTTCTTATTAGTGGAGTTATATCTACTATATTATTTTTGAGTATATTAACACCCAATTTGTTGAAAATATTTTCAAATTGGATGTTTTTTAAACCTGGTGGTAATCCAGCCAAAACGATATCGTTTTTCCTTTTTAATTGAATTGGTTCATCCATAATTGCCTCCAATCTGTTCAATTTTTCCTCCAATGCATTTCTGTGACCCTGCATATAATCAATCTTCTTACCTAATTGCTCATTTTCCTTTTTTATGGCTATTTTTTCTTTCAGTGTCAAGTTTGTTCGCTAGGAAAATTTGTGAATTTCTGATACTGCAGACCCTAGAACTTTCAAATATTTAGCCATTTTGTCCATGGTTCGGTTTGTAAGGTCAAACGTAATCACTTCGTTCACTTCAGTTTTATTCCATTCAGTTGTAGATCCTTCACCATCCTCCTCAAGTACAGCAAGTGATTCATTTAATTGTGAAGGACAGTTAGAACATTTCCAACTTACACTTCCAGATTTCACAAGCTCGTATGTATCATCTGAGATTGCAATACATCCGATATGAAATAATTTCAAACAAATTTTGCATTCAACAGTTTTTGTTCTGGTCGATAGTGATTTATTACAGATCCCACATTGATTAACCATAATTGTAAATTTAAAGTTTATTAATTTTGATTAAAAAAAAAAAAATTTCTTTCTTTCTTTTTGTTTTTTTTTTGTTTTTTTTTTTTATATCTTTTTTCTACTTAGTTTTAATTTTAAGAATTGTTTTATAAAATATAAATTTAGTTAATTTTAGTTTTTAGAAATATTATAACTTAATTAAGTTAGTTTTATTTTATGAAAACTAATTTTAAAATTATTATTGAAATTATTTAAAGAGCGCAAAAATAATTGTTGTTTATCCTTTGACACTTATATGATCTTTTCAATTATTTGAATATAGAAATGGCTAAAGTTAAACTGATTGATCGATAACTATTAGGACAATTTGCTGACCTGTTTGATTTTGTTATAGCTATAATTTTAGCTTCTTTTCACTTATTAATGAACTAACTCAGTTTTAGTTTAAGCTTGAGTTCAAGATATACTTAAAGTATATAGGTGTGAATATTTTTAGGTAATGATTTTTTTTTATACATATAGGGGATCTTTTATACCCATTGGTACGTTTTACTAAGGTGGGAAAGGAAAGTTAAGAAATACACTCCTTTTTAATATAGAAAGGAAAATTTAATATATTTAGTTGGTCTGTTCAACACCGAAGACTTTTCTAATGTTTATTGGAGGTTGATATTTTTTTAACTTCACTTTCATTAAATTTCTCTGACCCTGCAAAATTTATTATGTAATATGTAGTTCTTACAACTATTGTTGCTGCGTTGTGTGTTATTAAAATTATTATTGATGCTAATAAAATTTTCATTTTGCCTATGTTTCATAAGTTTGATTAATATTATTACATAGTAATAATATTATATAATAGCAATTACATAAATTTTCTTACAAAAATTCACAGGTCAGTTTTTATTATATTGTATTGCAATAACAAAATATCGCCAAAATATTATACGCTATTAAAGATTAAATATTTTTGTAAATTTAAACTTTATAATCCTACAATAATACTACAGTACCAAAATATCCTAACCAAAAAATATTTCTTTGTATTACTCTCTCAATAAAAATATATTAGACTCAGAAATAAAAAAAAAAAAAACAAAAAAAAGGACAAAAAAGTGAACAACAATATTTTATTTTTCCTTTGTTTATATTTTTAAAATTAAATTTTATTAAAAACTTCTCCATTTCCTACATAAACATTTTTAGACCACAATTTATGTATACATAATAATATAAGCATATACTTATATATATATATATACATATATGAATTTACATAAATTTTGGCACACTTGCTACCATCATCATATACACAACAAAATATGATTAATTTCCTTTCTATAATAAAAAGAAAAAAAAAATTGAAATAAAAAAAAATCGTTTAAAAATTTTCATGGCAACACATGCCATCATTTAAGATTTTCATCGAAAAACTCAAACCAAAAACCATAAAAAAGAAAACAAAAATAAATTATTTATCAAAATAAAAATAAGCTATGAATGAAAAGCAATGAAATTTTAATAGACGTCATAAGAATACATATACATATATACATACACCCTTGTTTCCAACATCCTATAATAATTTGTAACCACCCTTCTTCCACATTTTTTATTCTATTATAAATTGTTTTACAATACAAAAAAACAATGTAAAGCCCAAACAAGTTTTAAGTAGATATCTATAGATATTAATATATACGAATAGATATTGAATAGAAAGAAAGAGATAGAATAAAAAAATCCTTAAATGAAAATTATATTTTTAAAACCAAAAAAATTTGTTGGTTTACAAAATATCCCCGTCGAATTTTAATCCTTCATGGTAAGTCATAAGTTTTTTTTTTATTTATACTCGCTAAATTTATTAATTTTCTTTAAGTTAAATTCAAAGCCAATTCAAATCACTTTCCAAGTATATTTTCAAGTAGCAAAGAATAAATACAAAATATTAAAAATTGTAGTCCTTATTATATTATGAAATTCATAAGGACATTGATGATATCCTTCTTCGAAACAAAAACAGGTGACGAACAAGCATAATATCTTACTCATGTCCACAAAAAACAAAAAAAAAAAATGTTTAGAACAGAAAGTATGGCTTTCCTCAAATTAATTAAAATTGAAAAGTATTTTTAATATTAATTAATTGTAATTCACCTAATTTCTATTTAACAACATTATGAGTTTTCTTAAATGAATAGAAGAAATTAATAAAAAAAAATAATTGATATTAAAACGTCAAATTTTTTCGATTTCAGTATTCGGTCAAAAAGTGTTGAATTACTTGCTTTTCTTTCCTACTTTATAATTTTTAAAAATTAAACTTGGCTTATTAACATTAATATTAGTGAATTATTCTGTAGGAAATTAACGGAAAAAAGTCACCAGTATATGATTTGATCACTGGAAACATATTACGCCAAATTTCACCACGGGGCCTTATTCAACTGACACAAATTTTCAATGCGAACGTAATTGCGGCTCAAATTTTTCCAAAACCAATGAAAGGTTTCGGCAAAACATCTGAAGACATCAAATCATATCGGCCAATCACTATTCTTCCAGTGTTCCTAATCCTACGACGACTGCAACCAAAGTTGAGCAAAAAAAAATTAATCCCGGCACACCAATTTGGCTTCAGACATAAGCATTCCACAGTGGACCAAATAAATAAAATAAATGAAGATTTTGAAAATAAAAATTTTTGCTCTGCAGTTTTTCTCGACATAAAGCCAAGCATTCGACAAAGTCTGGCACAAAAGAATTCTCTACAAAATAAAACAAAAGTTACCATATCACTACTATGAATTGTTAAAAATCTATCTAGAAAATCGCTATTATTTTGTCAAACAAAAAAATATTTTACCAGACTCAAAGAAATTCATTCGGGAGCTCCACGATATTGTTCTAGGTCCAGTGCTTTACTTACTATACACTGCCGATTTACCGCAAACATTAAACACAATGATAGCTACATTTGCCGATGATACAGCCATACTTACATCTCACAAGGATAAGAATGTGGCTTCTAGGCTCGTGCAAGAGAGCTTAAACAATATCGAATTATGGTTGAACAAATGGAAGATTAAAGCCAATGAAACTAAGTCTAATCACGTTACGTTCACATTAAAGAGGGATACATGTTCTTAAATACATGGATACATATTTTTAAATAGTAATGCTGTTCCTCAAACAGAAAGTGTCAAGTATCTCGGAAATCATTTGAATCACCGTCTGATCTGAAACAAGCATATCTACACAAAAAGAACTAAGCACAAATTTCAGAAAATTATATTGGCTCGTCGGTAGAAGGTCTCAAATGACACTAACTAATTGCTTATAAATGGGATGATACTTCAACCAATATGGACTTATGGTATACAATTAAAATTAAATTAAAATTATGGGGAACAGCCAAAAAACAAATATTGAAATATTACAACGCTTCCAAAATAAAGTACTGCGAGACTTAGTGATGCACCTTGTTTTGTGCCAAATTACATAATATACAATGATTTGCAAGTGTCGACGATCCAAGATGATATACACCGACACAGCCAGAGATATCATGATAGATTAAATAGTCATCACCAGGAGATCTGTAGAAATTTCTTCACATTATTATTAATATATTTATATTTTTTATTATAAATTAAGAAATTACTTTTATTGGATTGTGATTTCACATGTCTATTATTATTAATTAATTCAGTCAAGAACATATTCACTTATTGTATTATTTTTAATTAAAAAACAGATTGTGAATAACAAAAAAAACAAAAATCTCGAAGATACTAAGTGCTTCCTTGTCTTGGGCAGTGTCCATGATTCTGATTGATTGAGCAGAACCGATGGTATTAGCTGTGGTGCTTCGGTATAGACGCATTGAAAAGAGACATTTTGTCAAGCCGAAGGAACGGTTTGCAAGTGTTATTCTTCGCCATATCTCCGTCTTGATGTCGTTTATGGGATTAACGCTAGTTCTAAGATTACACTCAACGAAAAATATAGTTCAATTTTACAAATAACATGGTAGAAAAAGACTACACATTTAATTTTTGTAGTATTAAAAATTTTTTTATACTTCTTACAAAAAAATAATTAAAAACTACAGAAAAATCTGGTAAAAATGAATATATTTACTGGTATGGATTTTTTTTTTTTTTTTTTATTTATTTATTTATTTATTTCAATCTACTGGGTAGTCCCTTACAGATTTTGCTTATAAAATACTTAAAACTAAAATAAAATAAAGCTAGAAATAGAAAACAAAAATTGTAAATATAAAAATAATTTCAGATATAAAATAACATTAATAATAAGATGCATTAACAATTTCAAGTTAAAAATAACATTAATTCAAGAAAAGAAGTTAAAAAAAAAAGAAAAATTCAGACTTAAGTAATAAATAAATATTAATAGTAATAGCAATAGTAATTATAAAGGTATGCAGTACATTCAAATGATAATAGAGAATAATTTTAATAAATTTGTAGAATAAAATTATAATTAATTAAAATTAGAAGAATTATTGTAATGTTTCAAAAAATGTGATGATTTTTCTCCTAAAAACGAAAATGTGATGATCTTTCTCCTAATCTACTGTAGTTGAAGTCAATTACTGAAAAACTGTTATTAAATAAGCGCTGAGAGTTTGCAATAGGTTCGGAAAAACCATAGTTCGTTCTATGATTTTGAAGATATAAAAATCTTTGGCTTCTGAAATCGCGCACTGGAGCATAGATATTATAAAAGCGAAGAATAGATGGACATTTTATTCTGCCAGATAAAATATCATAGGAAAACATCACGGATGCAGCATTTCGCCTAGCCTCAAGAGTAGAAAGCTTAATAAGTTGACATTTAGCTAAATATCCAGTAATATACGGTTGCCAGTTGAATTTACGAAGGCAAAACCTAATTATATTCTTTTGAACAGACTCTATTCTCTTAATATGTTTATCATAATAAGGCATCCAGATCGGACAAGCATATTCGAGGTGAGGACGAACAAGTGCAGTATATAAATTTTTGAATGTATAAGGATCAGAAAATTGCTGTGAATTACGCTGAATGAAACCTAACATGGAAAAAGCTTTAGAAATAATTCGATCTATGTGAGCATTAAAAGTTAATTTATTATCGAGAATGATACCCAAGTCTTTTGTTTCACGGACATGTTCAATAATAGAACCGTTGATATTATAATAAGATTCAATTAAAGTTTGCTTCCTGGAAAATGACATGTAACTGCACTTATTAATATTAATGGTAAGACCATTAATGTTACACCAAGAGTAGAATTTGTCAAGATCCTGCTGCAGGAGATGGCAATCTTCGTCCGACTTAATAACCGCAAAAAGTTTGGTATCGTCAGCAAATGATAAGATCAAAGACTTAATATCGTAGTCGATATCGTTCATAAACAATAAAAATAATAGTGGCCCCATATGAGTTCCTTGTGGAAAACCAGACGTAGCCTCGAAGTTATATGACGTGCAATTTTGTATTTTAACGCAGAGTTTACGACCAATCAAATAAGATTGAACCCATTTTTAAACATGTTTTTTGTAATTGTTACCAAAAAAAAGACCGATAATTTTAATTTAAATGTAATAAATTGATTTGTAAAAAGTACAAAAGTTACTATTTTTTTGTACTTTTAATTTGTCAAAAACTTAGCCTTATGCTTTGTAGCCAATACGAAGCTTATGGTAAATTTTACGAATCAACTTGTTTAATATAGAAATATATTTTTCATAACTACCACATGGTGATTTTTTTTTTAATATATATAATTCGTTTCAAAATTATAATTAAAAGTGATTAGGAAAATATAAATTGTAAAAAAGATTAACATATTTAAATTTTACCAATGACAACTGTAAAAGTTACTAAAACAATCTATAAAAGTTACAATCTTATTATTGTTTTCTATATAAAATAACTAATTCACATTTAAAATATTTTTAAGATTTACAGTTAGTTGTCTGGCTGGTGTTTTGGGGTGTTTTTTCTTGTTATTTCTCGATCGTTATTTTTAGTTTAATTTTGAAAGTGAAAACGAAAGGAGTGTTTTTTAAATACAGTGGTTATAAAATAAATTAATAAAACTGAAAATAAATTATATTAAACGTAAGAATTTGTATTAAAATTTATGTGATATTTAAATGTTTAAAATGTTTAACTTCAAATGCTTTAAATGCAATGAGAATTTCAGTAAAGTGAAAATTTTTTTACATCATTTTTATCTTTGGACTCCACCATATATTGCAGCAATACTTTGAATACTTCTAATCAAGATGATGTGGTTTATTTTAACTTTAAATGAACTTTCCACAAGTGGCCAAGAATCACTTTTTTTTTTAAAAATTAGACTACTAGCTCATGAAAAAAAATGCAGTCTGAAAAAGAAGCAATTGAGGGTTTAAAGTGTTGGAGACAAGAAATAATGGAAAATAATGGGTTAATTGGTAAGTGAATTTAAAAAAAAAATGCTTTATTCATTTTAATTCAAAGAAGATCATTTTTAGAAGAACAAATCGATATGGATAACTTAAAATACATGCAAAAATACCATATCAAAAAATTAGTTGAAAACTTTACCCTATCCGTGGCTATAAAATTTGAACACGAGTTAAAAAAATGGAAAACTATGACTGACATTACAGAATCCGATACTACTTTCACGAACTCATGTCCATCCGAAATAATAACAAAGGATTTAAATGAAAATTTTAATTTTAAAATACCAGATTTGTCAATTCCAAATATTGAAAAATTATTAGAAAATTCGAATGTAGGTGCTAACATTAAGGATAAAGACAAACTTTTCATAATTCCTCAAAGAAATTTTCTTGTAACAACTGTGATGAATGAATACAACAAACAAAATTGCAAGAGATAAATAAGAACAAATATGAATTAATGTAATAATTAAAATTAAAAAAAAATTAAATTCCTATTATTTTGTTAGTTAATGTAACTTTCTTTTAGTTTTTTCATTATGAATAAATTTATGTTAGCTATCTATAATTATAATTGACAAGCATTTAAGGACCTGCGCAGTAGACACCTCTTTATTTTATTTCGCTTCTATTTAATGAACTCCTAATATATAAATAAGTTGTATATAAAACAATAATGCGCACTCAGTTGAAAAATTGTTACTCATATGGTTTTATTATTGAGCAAATATATTATGCATATTATGTATGTGAGTTCTTATTAAAATAAAAAACAAAAACAAACAAATTAGTTATTATAATTACTTGCAGTGAACATTATGTACATTGTACATATGTCAAATAAAAATAAAAAAAACAAATTCATTTGAAATTATGTGCATCTATAAAATAAAAACGAAAAAACAAATACATACATCTAAAATAAAAAATATAAAAACAACAAAAAAACAAATCCCTTGAATTCTTCATTGTTTATTTTTTAAGTACTTTCTCTAAATTTTGGTTATTTCTAGTAATAATATAGTTTTTATTAAAATTATTATATATATATTATTCTGCATTTATCTGGATGTTTGTAAGTTCGACGGAACGCTCCAACACATACAGAAATTGCATATGTGTACAAATGCATATATATACAAATTGCTTTGGTGCTTTTTTTTAACCCCTCTCTACCATGCTGAACCTTTGCAGGAAAAATTTATTGCATGAATTATATTTTTTTAATTTAATGTTAGTGTTCTTCGCAAATAATAAGGAAAAATAAAAAATAATAATAATAATATAAATAAAACAAACATTTTTTTTGATTTATAATAATAAGGACTAATAGAAATTTAATCAATAGTTTAATATGGTATAATAACCAAAAGGCAAACAGCATTTAACACAAAAAAAAATATAATTCACTCAAAGGTTATTCTTATTACTTAAAATTATACACAATAATATACATGTGTATCAGCATATTTGTATTGTATAATATTATACATTATACTACTTTATTGCTTCTACCTTTTATTTTTGGCATTATTGTGTGCGTAACTCACTTCACTCAAAAAAATTTTTTTTAAGGAAGGGTGTGGTTTAGTAGGTAAGAATCCTACATACAGTGTCAAGCTACGGGGCTCATTATATCTTTCTGAAGATCCCCACCAGCCTACGAAAAATAGAAAAAAAAAATTGGCAAAGTTTTGACTACAAAAAAAATATTTCTTTTATGTGTTTTAGAAAATTAAAAAGTGATATAAACATAAGTACTGTAATTTCGGAATAAAGAATCTAATGAAAGAAAAAAAGAAACTAGGATTTATTTTGCTTCCGTCATTTATGACGGGTTACAAAGCTAGTGTTATATAACTCTTTAATGACAAAAAATTTCTATTTTTAGTAATTTTAGTATCCACTAAATGCAACTTACACTTGGGGACGTGTATTTATATGTCCTAAATAAAACTTACTAACCACAAAACTTTTTACTAAGCACGAGTGGTGTCTGCTATATTGTGCGAAGTCTATGCCAGTACGTAAATTACTGTTTTTTTTAAATTTTAAATTTGACTTCAACATTGAGTTATAATTACTCAACAGGGGCCCCTAGTTAATATATTACAGGAGTATATTGTAAAATTTAAACTATATAAATATTATAAGATAATAAGTATTACATTTATTTAAAATTTCAATAAATCACACATATGTATGTACGTATTAACAAAAATGTACATAATATGCATGTAAACAATTAGAAAATATTATAATATTGTTTTGTATTTGATTATAACAATTTAAATAATTTACAACTATCTATGAATACAGTTTAAGTTTTGGCTAATAATTTCTTACTAAATTAATAATTAATTAAATAAAATAAATAAAAGAGACTATAACAAAATTAAAAAGGGATACACATTAAAAAAAACCTTAGTGCATTAAAATAGCTATATCTTCCGTTGGGTAATAGATATTGAGCTAGCTTTGATTTTATTAGAGAGAAAAAAGGCGGCACCATAATTCGTTTTTAGTGAGCTAATCAAAGCTCTCAAGAACTGTCGTTGTTAGTAGGACTCAAAAGCTAAGGATTTTTTAAGCCCCGAAAATTTCAATAAAAAGTAGTTTTTGGGAAATTGGAAAATGGAAATGTCGGGAAAATTTCTAAAGATCACTTAGCCTCAAACTTTCTCAATCCAATAAAGAAGTTTTTTTTGGTTTGGAGTACTTACCTCGTCTCAAGAGATAATTTACCTTTATGGGTATTTAAATAACCAACCGTCTAAAACATGAAAAAAATTTTATAAAAATTAGTGAAAAAAAATTTATATTTTTATAAAAGTAAGGCAAAATTCACAGTGTTTTTTTGAAGAAAAAGTAAATTATTTAAATTAAATTTTAAAAATTATTTCGCTTTGTTGCTTTCTAATTTTTATTTGGTTTCGTGGTACATCATTGTGAGAGTCAAAAAAGCATTTGGGATGCAAAGTAATCGAACACTTTTTGCAACCAAATTGTGTTTTAATACCGCATCGTCTACAACGACTGCATTTAGGCATTTTTTCCAATATATGGTCGACACAATCTGTCCGTTTTGTCATTCGTTGGGCATTAACAAGTACACGTCCACATGGACGGCTGACTAATTGTGGTAGTGTTACTAGGACTTCCACCACATTTAATTTAATCAAATATACCCATAGAAGTCACAACTTCATACCTTGCGCAGAAAGGATGAAACTTCCATGCATTCACCATTGAGGCATCAAATGTATTTGTGAGCAATGGCCAATACCATTTTTTACCACGAACTTTGATTCGATAATTGTTCATAGCAATATCAAACAGATCAACAGCATCCATCCGTTTATTATACTCATGAATGACCAGTGGCTGGTCAATTGTTATCTTACGACTTTTTCGGTCATACCACTTTGTATGGAACATTGGGCCATGTCTCAAAAAGTTGGACATTATAGTAATTTAGTTTTACATAACACTACATTTGAAACTGTATCAATTCACTTTTGAATTTCTAAAATCTGAAAACACAACGGTCAAACTTCAAACCATGAGATAATGTGAAAAAGTTAAAAAACATTTTAAACCTTACAATAAAGAAAAATTATATATTTTGTCATATAATCCACTGTCCTTAATAGATATCAGATGGATCTATTATTTCAAGTAGATTATTTCTACTTGAAATAGATCTATGAAATTTTAATTTTTTTTAAAAAAAAAACTAAAAAATTTATATAAAATATAGTAGCGCTAAGCCGATTGGGTATTTAAATACCCATTCCAAATCTCAGGCGTGGCAAAAGCTAGAGGTCTAAATATTTTCCAGGCAAATTCTTTGACCTCTAGAAAATTTGACCATCCTTAGAAAATTTCATAATGATTGTACGACGGAATCTATGAGCAGGCTTTAATGGGTTAATGTTTTTAATTAATTTGGGGTTCCAATAATTTAGGGTTCTCTGTATAATTGGGTGTTTTCCTATTACTATATGAATTTGTGTATATTACTAACTATTTCGTTTATATCACCTTTACGTATTTGTTTCTCTCAATATTTGTATAAAAATAAAAATAAACAAATATAAATCGTTATACGAAATTATTATAAATCTATAAATTCAGCATTTATTAATGATGTGATATGATTTTTACCATTTCAGTTTTGTTATTTTTACCAAACTTACTTATTCTTATTACCAGTCTTATTTATTTCTTTTACCATTAAATTTTCATTACCATTCGGATTTACATTAAATACTAATAGTTTTTTCATTCTTACTATTTTTATTGTTTCTGTTACAAATTGGAAATGTTAAATTTTTACTAAATTAGTTTGTATAAATTTTGTCATTTTTACCAAATTTAGTTGTTAGCTAAAAATGTAACTTGAAAATTTGTAGAATATGTATACCAATTTTTTGCTAAAAATTACCAATATTTTTAGTTGAGTGTATCTATTTCAGGAATCATATGTGCATGTTTTAACCAAAATGATGTTGATAGGCCTTTTTGTTTGTCGACAACATATTATATTTGAATTTTTCCTCATCTACTTTGAAACCCATTTGTTCTGCTTTATGTACAATCCGGGTAAAAGCCTTGACCACCGTCCGAATTTCGTCAGTATACCCTAGTAGTTAGATAGATCTTACTCTTGCTCCTCGCACTATACGTTCCAGTACTAGATTGAAGAAGTCGCACCTTTATGAATTTAATAAATATTATTTTTTTCCAAGAAACTTCAATGAATCATTATATACTTTGATTTTTACTGAAATCATTGTGGTATAAATATATTAACTTATTTAAAAATAGTTTAAACAAAATTTTTAAAATTTATTACCCTTTAATGCAAGGTGCAGCACATCTGCGTCATACCGGTTTTTTTTAGCTTCAGAGCCCTTTCAAAGTTCTAATTTGATTTTGTAAATACGTTTTTGGGTTCAGACAGTCGAAATCCACTCAAAAAAAAATTTTCAATATGGAAAAGGGAAAATCATGCTTTTAAGGATGAAGAAAATTGTATTGACATGTTACAGAAAAGGATTTTGTAAAGGATATATTCTGAAAAACTAGTGCATCACAAATTATTATAGAATATCAATTTATTATCAAGTTAATTTTTTATCAATCAAATTATTTACATAAGTAATTGAAATTGTAGTAACTGTAGAGCACTGCAGTGCAAGTAGTATTATTAAATTAAATTGAATATCGACTTATTATTCTTTTTTTCTTCACATATATTCCCCAGAGATCCAGAATAAATCGCAATACTCAACTAAAATACACAATTCAATTATAACCCAGTACCTATTTTTTATATAATTTATCTACCCTTTCTCATTTTTTTTTTTTTTAACATTATTTTAACAGAATAGTAGCCTAGAGAAATGAAATCAATGAATTTTGAAAGACATTTTCATTTAGATGTTTTATTACAACTCACTCTACAATATTTAATGTCCTTTTTAAAATACAACACTAAAAACAAACAAACTGGATAAAATTCTCTTTTTGAAACAAAATTAATTTTATTTTTTCTTAGCTTCAACTGGTTGCTTTGCTTTAGCTGATGATTGTGTATATCATGTTCAATCTATACATTAACAATAAATGTCTGCTGATAATGATGATGATGATAATGATGATAATTTCGATCCACTATTCATCATCATAGTTTATAGTTCATTTTGTAAAAATATGTTATAAGTTGATTGAAATAATTCTATTTTAAAAGTAATTTGTTTAAGTGATTACAAGTACTTAAGTTAAATGAGATTTTTCATTTTCATATTTACTTTCATGAAGATGTACAAGTCTTAAACGGATATAATGTTAAATATATGTATATTGTATATTATACATATGATATATTGGATGTAAAAGAAAAATTCATGTGGCCAAAATATGAAAACTATGTTGATTTTATTATACCGTTGATACATATAGGTATACCCCTCAATTCCATATGCTAAAGATATTCATTTTTATTCAAAGACACAAAAGTAAAAACCAGATATGTACAAATTTAATTTTTTTTATTTAATTAAAAAAAAAAAAACAGTAGTAGAAAATACAATAAGGGTATTCATGAATAGATGTAGATTGAAGGTGTAGGTGTCTTGTCCTAGGTGTAGAATATAAAAGTAGATTGCCTTTGTAAAATTTTTATATGACAAAATATTCTACAAGGCTTGTTGATTTTTACAAGACACAAACCTATTATACTTTCAGGTAAAATACCTTATTTGCCATTGTACTTTTTAAGTTTGATATTTGTAAAGTCAATACATATATAGGTATCTGAAAAATGGCTGAGATAAAGACGGAGGTATTTTTTTAAATAAAAAAATTAAATTGAATAAAATTGAATTGACAAAATAAATGTAGTTACAAGTGAAAAAAAGAAAGTTGTTTCTAGCTTATTCTCATAATTTAATTCATGTGTAAACAAACCAATATCACAATTCTACATCGAATACAACATTAGAAGTACAAGGGTGCGCGTTCACGAAATCACAAAGTTGTACAAATCATTATAGATCTAGGTAGGTAGGTAGAAACGGCCATTCCAGCTACTTCTGAAAAACCAATTAGCACTTAATTGTGCCTAGATTATAGATCTACATCCGCTACATTTCTTCACTTGACTGTGATTACCCTTCATTTGTTATTATGCTATGTAGAAAATGAATTTGTTTGATTATCTCGAATGTTTATGTTAATAATAGCACTAAAATGGCTTCATAAATATAACTGAAAGATATGTAAGGCAACATAAGAATCTCGGAATAATCTGACAAAATTATTCTTTTTGACGAAGTTTAAACAAAGGAGAGTCGATACACCTAATTTTTAAAATTAAATATTTTTCATTTTTACTTAAATAAGTTTCAAAATTAATTGATGTAACAAAATTGATGTCAATATAATTTAAATTAAAAAGAATATTATTTATTAATTATTTATTTATTTATTGAGAAAGTGAAAATGGGAAATTAAGTTACATTTCTCTTAAAAACTAATGTTAGTAGTTAGTAGTAGGTACTAGCACTACTTAATCGAAATCCAATTCTTTCTTCAATAGTTTTTTATGTTTTTTAATTGAAAGGAAGGAAATTTAAGACTTAAATCAACTTTAAGAAATTTTATTTATTTTTTTTGAGTAAATTAAGTTAGTTTGGCCTACTGTAAAGCTCTACAAATCCTGAAATAAAAATAGATATTTAATTTTTAGTGTGTTTTGATTTCTCCAATTTTATCTGACTCCATGATTCTAAGCTCTCAATTCGAAACAATTTATTTAATACTATATTTGGAGTTTATGTTAAAAACATAAAAAACTCAACAATTTGACTTATCTGTTTTTTGAATTACAGTGTCTGTAATTTATATTGTAAAATTCAATTAGTTGTACTATGCAAGCGGTAATAATTATTTCCGATTTCTAAAATTTTATCTCACTCATAGAATTAAGTATGCAATGATTTATTGCTAAAGATTACTTAAATAGGTGTAAGTACTTGAAATTATTTCTTTAAATATTTTTTATTGGTTAATGCAAACAATATGCCGAAAGTGATTTTTTTCACTAAGACACTTGAATTTTTAATTTTATTTTTCGTTATAAGTTTTTTGACCTTATAATTATTATTCTCTTATTTTTTTTCTTATTTATTTTTATTTATAGTTCTGAGATTTAATATTTTTTCAAGATTTAAAGTGACTTTTAATTATAATTATTTAATTGAATATAGCTATAGATACATATTAGAATATATTGAAATTAAAAATACAATATTTGAATAAGCATTGGACATCAAAAAAAAATAAAATAGTTCAATTTATTGGATATGCTTAAGGGTATCAGCCATGAAATCCTAGTCATAATCCGCTATAAAGACACCTTCTGTTCCAGCAGATCAATATGTTTGCATGCGCCTTCTGATGAAAAAGAATAAATGGAGAAAGTGAACTTCTATGACGCGATAGAGTAAGCATATAAAGCTTGCCCGCAACATGATGCGAAAATGGTGAGAAAATGGAGACCAAAATTTCGGCAGAACATATTCGGTAAACATAATCTCCATCAATACACCACCCGATTGATCAGCTCCGCAGCACCGCATAATTCGGTTATAAACAGTACCAAATTTCATAAAGATACTTGGCTCTCTCCAGATAGCCGTACAAATAATTAATTTTAGCACCTTATGATTGAGGCATGCTACTCATCTTGCTTAAATTAATCATAAAATCCAGTGGCTTCAAACTACACGATATCAGAAATCCGTGCTATGACGAGGAGTGTGTATCAAAAACGTTTCAGATCGAAACGCAAGGAATATTATGCACATGGCAGCAACACTTTTAGCAGCGGTTAAATGTAGAGCAATATCAACAAGACGAACTAGAAAGCAATGCACAAGTCATTACCAACAACCTCCCTATATACTTTAGAGGTTGTTGACCAACGCTATCAGCTGTATAATGAAGTGAATGTAGTCACCAAAATTAACGTCAGAAGACTGTGGTTCCGACAGCGGATGATCGGAGCTCTAAATGATTATCTCAGTCAGAGAAATTTGGATACCTTTATATTGAATATAGACATCAATGAAGCTACAAATAATTTTTAAAATATATTAGTGCAGGGCTTTGAATTATATGTCCCTCTTATCAAAATCAGAAAGCTTAATTCAAGGCATCCTTGGCTGAATCATTATATGAGATCTCTGAGAAATAAAAAGAACAAAGCTTGGGTTAAATATATTAAGCATAAAACTGAAGAAAATTATTGTAATTTTGTTCATGATTTTAATACTTTTAAGCGATTTTATACTCTTAGCTATAATAATTATATTTCAAACATATTTTTTCAGATAAAATATGACTCCAAGCATTTCTGGTAAATTATAAACTCTAAACGTAAATCTGATCAATTCCCAAAATCTATGTCCTATCAAAATCAAAATTCTAATACTCCTGAAACTATAGCCGGCTATTTTAAAGACTGTTTCTCCAGTTCATACAATATTCAGCCGTACCGGTGAATTCGATTCGATATAAAATTATTCGAATTTCTCGATTCGATTCGATAAGAATTTCTTAACAGTGAATTCGATCGAAAGACTAATTTTGTATTCATTTCAAAAAATTTATGTCAAATAAGTTCAAATTAAAAAAATAAATTTAGACTACTGTCTTAGAAATACATTATTAAAATACACATATGTACGTATAAAACAAAAAAAATTAAAATAATATTATAAAATTTTGAACAAGAAAATTTTCGATCAAAAATATTTGATTTTTTTTAAATCGAATTCAATCTAATTAATATATAATAATATAAAATTAAAATTAAATATAAAATAATATAAAATTAATATAAAATAAAAATAATAATTTCACTCTTGATTCTTCTCAATTTGATCATATCCCGAATTTACCTACAATTTCTATGTTTCCTTTAGATTTCTCAACGGATAAAATTAAAACCTATCTTGATAAATTGGATATGGACACGTTTCCGGGTCCTGACAATATTCCTGAAACTATTTTAAAGAAATGCTCAACTTATTTGTCATATCCATTAGGTACCTTGTTTTATAACTCTGTAATGTCAGGAGTATTCCCAAATATTTGGAAGAGTTGCTTTATTCGTATGGTACATAAAAATACTGTAAAAATTAAGTTACTAACTACCATCCTATTGCTAAGCTTTCTTCTATACCCAAAGTGTTTCAATTAATTTTATATGACTCAATTTGTAGCTGTTTATGAAAAAAAGATCAACTGTTACAAACTTAATTGAAACAACCATTGATATAATTAACGCAATGGAGAGTGGATCGCAAACTGATGTTATTTACACTGATTTATCCAAAGCTTTTGATCTTTTACCACATTATATAATTTTGTTCAAGCTAAAAAAAATTAAGGTTTCCCCCTTTATTCTTTAATTGCCTTTCGTCATACTTAACTTATTCTTTAATTGCCTTTCGTCATACTTAACAGATAGAACTTATAGTGCCTTCGTTTCCAATTCTGGTGTAATACAAGGTAGCCTAACCTTTATCCTTTACTTTTTTATAACCTCTATTAATTATGTAGCTTCCATCATCAAACATTCCGTAATCTCTATTTACACTGATGACATGAAAATCCGTAAAAAAATTAGTTCAACCTTTGATTCTCACCTTCCACAAGAAAACTTAGACTCTTTTACTAACTGGTGCAATTACAACAATACCTTATTCCCTTAATATTCCCAAATGCACCTTAGTCAGCTATACTCGTTCTTCCAATAGATTAGTAACAAGATACTCTTAATAGTAATTTTATTCGTAAAGTTTCTGAATTCAAGGACCTGGGAGATCTCTTTGATGACAAACTCTCATTTAAACCACACTGCGATTCGATTATAAACAAGGCTAACTCGTTACTGTTAAAAAGATCGGTAAGAGAATTTGATGAACCTTACGTTCTTAAATCCTTATATATTTTCCTTGTGCGCTCTAATTTAGAATACGTGAGTCAAATTTGGTCACCTCACTACCAAAGCCATATAAATAGAATTGAATCAATTCAAAAGAAATTTCTTATATTCGCACTCCGTAACTTGCCTTGGTCTAATACTTTTTTACTTACTACCTTAAATTGATAGATTAAAACTTTTAAATATGAACACCTTAGAGTCTAGAAGGACTGTTGCAGATGTTATGTTCCTTACACAGATTCTTAATGGAGAAAATCACATGCCTCCCCTTAGAACTTTTATTAATTCATACTTAAATACTAACACTTGTTTCCGTAGCCCTAATATTTTTAATACTATCTTTCACAGAACTAATTATGGGAAAAATGAACCTATTAATAGAATGTTTATAACTATTAATAATAACAAAGATCATATTGATCTTTCACTCTCTAAAGAATTAATCAAAAAATCTTTATTTCCCCATCTACCTTAACTTCCACTATTTTTATACATTTACCACTAACATACTTTTTTTCTCCTTTAGACTATATATTAATTAACCATTTGTTTTATGATAATTGTAAAACTTAAGTAATAAATAATTTTATGTAATCGTTAATTTTAACTTAATTTAGTATAAATTGTAAATTGAAAAAAAATAAAAAGAAAATTTAACCTTTGTACACAATACAAAATATATAAATTTTTATTTAGATTAAGAACATATGTATTGTAACTGTTTGAATTAAACATGTAATAAATAAATAAATAAATAAATAAATAAATAATCGAAAATGCTCGAACCAAAAAATCTTCAAATCCGGCCCAAAGCTTACATAGTCATTTACACGCTGGGTGGTGCAGTAGGTAGAGCGCCTGCCTTTCAACCGAAAGGTCCCAGGTTCGATTCCCGATGAAGCAAAAAACAAAAAACATTTAATGCGTTGATATGCCAGTAATTTGTTAACTAAATACTCGAAATATTGTAGATTGTAGCGTTTCTTACGGACTTTTTATTTCCTGCAAAATCTTATTTTTTTTAAAGAAAACTACTTTAAATATAATAATTCTATGTTTTTTTTTGGAAATTTTCCTCAGAATGGTCCGGAAAATGGGAAAATTATGTGTAACATATATGTTACATTCGTAAAATAACATACGCTTTTGTTTAATTTTTAACCATTATTTTTTATATATAAAATCTAATTATTTTGAGTATGAAAGTGGTCAAAGCAAGAAATGAAAAGACCAACATCACATTTTTTGCACTGGTACCGGGATACTGAATTGCACTGATCTACCTTATGCAGCGTCTTCGTTTGCAATTGGGAACATATGTAACAATGTGACCAATATTATCAAACCTAAAATGTTATAAAAAATTTAAAAAAAAACTCCAAGCGAAAAGTTAATTACAATTTACCTTTGGCTTAGAAATTCCTTAGCTGGTCGTCCAGACTTTGATGGTAGATTCTTGAAAGCAGATAAGTAATCTTCAACTATAATCCGACGAAATTAAAGATTACTATTTTTTGTGTTATTGACGCGCTTATAGATCATCCAAGCGTTGTTCATACAAACATCAAACATCCAAGTTATTAGTGGCCAGTACCACTTTTTTCCCCTAATACCAATCCTATATGCATTTACGTCTTCATCCATCCTATCAGTTCCTCCCATATATTTATTGTATTTCATTATTGCAGCAGGACATTTAACAGTTAAAATTTTTTTTTCTGCGGAAGAATATCTTTTTACTGATGCACAAGGTTCTATGCCATGTGTGTTTGATGAAACTGTAAGTAGGGAATTGCCTTTCCATTTTATTAGCATTAAATTGTCTTCATTAGACTTTTTAGATAAAGTATGACCTCTGTCGTAGTTTTTTATTTCATCTTTGTTTGGTAAATTGCATTCTTTTGGAATACGATTGGCTCTCATAATTCCCGTACCACCATAACCTTTATGTTGTAGATGTGATAATAAATTGACTGATGTAAATAAATTATTGAAGTAAAAATGATAATTTAAATGATTATTCGGAATCTTATTTATCATGCAAGCTAAAACAGCTGTCGGTTTTCCAAAAGCCTTATCATAGTTGGAGATTTCTTTAAAAAATTTTCCCACATATATTTCGTAATCTATCAAATAACCGCTTTCTTTGTTCATACACCAAACTTTATATCCAAATCTAATAGGCTTATTTTTGATGAACTGTGTTTACAGTTGTGTCTTCCATAATATTTCACCATAGATTCATCAAAAGAATTATTAGTGGAAGGAACAAAGTTTTTTGAGAAATTTCTTTTCAGCAAATTTATAAGTGGGCCCAGTTTATATAACTTGTCACTTTTATTAAATTTTGATACATCACAGCAATACAGATTAGTCATTATTTGTGTGAAACGATTTCGACGCATTGACAGAGATACCAGTACATCTGACAGAGATACATCTAAACTTTTACTCCAATATCAATATCGAGAAGGTAACGAATTATAACCAGTCAAATATAAAATTGCGATAAAAATTTTAATTTCTTCTTTCGTAACATTTGGATTTTGTAAAATTGTTAGTTTCTTTCATCAAAATGTCAATTATATCATCAGTTAACATCATTTCAAATATTTCAGTTAGGGTTTTTCCGAAATAAATATCATAATTTTCTATTAGAGTACCACAATTAAATAGAATAGAACAATCGCGTGATCCGGCAGACAAAACTGTGCTAAATAGGTTAACTCAGAATCTTAAAAGAAAAATTAAAGATCTTAAAAATGAAAATTTTGAAAAATATATAAAAAATTTATCAGCTAAAAGAGAAAATAACTACTCGTTGTGGAAAGCAACAAAGAGTACAAAAACCTCGATCTCTCAAATCCCGCCAATCAGAATGAAAAGCGGTGAATGGGCGAGAGATAATAAAAATAAAGCTGAAACATTCGCAGATCATCTTGAAGAAATTTTTTGTCCAGACGAGACAGATTCGGATGATCTCACTGAAGAAAATAATAATTGGCAAGAAAATGTTATATCACCATTTTCAGAGAGTGAAATAGTTGAACAAATTAAAAAACTCAGAGATAAAAAAGCTCCAGGTTTTGATCTAATTACATCGGAAGTCCTGAAAGAACTTCCGAAAAAAGCTATAACAATGCTAACACGCATTATAAACGCTGCTATAAGAATAAGGTATGTGCCGAATATGTGGAAAATAGCAGAGATAATTATGATACCAAAGCCAGGTAAGCCCATAAATGAGGTCAAATCCTACAGACCAATATCATTACTACCAATAGTATCAAAATTATTTGAAAAACTATTATTGATTCGAATGAGACCGATCATAGAAAATAGTAATCTGATTCCAAATTATCAATTTGGCTTTAGATCTAAGCACTCGACAATCGATCAAATTCATAGAATAACAGACATAATAGAAAAAGCTTTAGAGGAAAAGAAAGTATGCTCTACCATATTTCTAGATGTAGCCCAAGCTTTTGATAAAGTATGGCATCGAGGCTTAATAAATAAACTAAACAATATGTTACCTAAACAATACGTAGATATACTCTCATCATATCTAGAAAACAGACTATTTAGAATAAAACAAGACGAAGAGTATTCTACTATTAGAGATATTAAAACGGGTGTGCTTCAAGGTAGTATTCTGGGTCCCATACTGTATTTGCTCTACACCAATGATTTACCAGAAATGGAAAATATAACTGTAGCTACATTCGCTGACGATACTGCGTTGATGGCAGTAGGATCAAATATTGACGAGGCTACAATTAAATTGCAAAGAGCAAGCGATAAGCTATACCTCTGGACAAAGAAATGGAAAATTAAACTCAATGAGTTAAAATCAGTACATGTAAATTTTACAAATAAAAAATTAGAAAATCAACCACCATTGGTAAATCTGAATGGGGTCAATATACCCCAAGAAAACAATGCTAAATACCTAGGAATGACATTAGATGTCAAACTTAGATGGAAAGAGCACGTTAAAAAGAAAAAATTTGAGCTTGAAAATAAGTATAGAGAAATGTACTGGCTCTTAGGTCGTAATTCTAAATTACCTATACATAACAAGATTTTGTTATATAATCAGATACTCAAACCGATATGGTTGTACGGCATACAAATATGGGGATGTGCCAAACAAACACATGTACTTTGTGTACAAAAATTCCAAAATAAAGTCTTGCGCAACATGGTAAATGCCCCCTGGTATGTTCGCAACAGTGATTTGCACAGAGATCTAAAAATTCCTTCCATAGAAAATGAAATAAAAAGATATGCAACAAAGCATATAGCTCGTCTGGAGGGACATGTTAACGTTGAGGCCTGCTAGATAATCAAAATGATGTCAGAAGGCTTAAAAGAACTAAGCCACTAGATTTAATACGATAGAATTTCGTAAACTTTTTCTTTAAGAAAATCAAAATAGCAATAAATTAATGGTTAGTCCGTTGGACTAGTATTAATGGGAGGGGTGTGGTTTAGTCAGTAAAAATCTGGCACACAATGGAAGCTACGGGGCTCATTGTGTCTATGAAGATTCCCACCAATCCACGCAAAAAAAAAAAAAAAAAAAAAAAAAAAAAAAAATTAAATAGAATATCATCAATCCAAGTATATTTTTGTGAGCAGGTAAGCCTTCATCGAAAGAGTTTTTGTAATTTTCAGAGACATATTGTTCATCAACAACTTCACTTTCGAGAACATCTATCAGCAGGGGCTTTCAATTGTCTTGATGATAAATCATCAATTCCACCACATTCATCTTCTCCTGCTGAATCTTCATCTGTCAAAATAGCTGCATCTAGTGGTAAAATATATATATCTGGCTCTATGTTTTCATCTTCTGAAAAATCTTCAAGAATTCAACAATTAGTCCCCGAGTTCGACGAATTCCTTCTTTGTTAATAGAGTTGCTAAAATTGGATATAATTACGAATGTTACATATAAGTTACAGAAAAAGAAAAAGCAAAATATTGTTTTTTGTTGATATATGGCGAATGTAACATATATGTCACACAATCTATTCACACCAATATTTCATCTTTTAAATCACTTGTTCGTAAAAATACTTCAATAAATTTTATAAGTTTTAGTATTTTTCACTGTAAAATAGCTTTTTAATTGGTTAAAATGATTAATTTTCTTACCTCAAATTTTTCACACCTTAAACAATTTCACTTTTACCACTAATAAAATAGTTAATAACTGAATTTAAATCAGTGGGCTTTGATCTTTGTTGCATTTTTAAACTTTCAAATGTTGAATGTCATTTTAAAATAGTAAAATAACAATTAAAAAAGTTTATGTGACGTAAATGTCACATTCGTATAAAACGGGAAGCACGAAAAGGTGATTCTACCTAAGTTACTGTAGAGTGTAAAAAAAACAAAAAAAGTATGTTGGTCACCTAATTAAGCACTTCATCAAGGAATATTTATTTTTCATAATAATACTCTTGCAAAGCGTAATTATTGAATTGATATCAAAATCAATAAAATAACAAAAAATAAAGTAAAAATGAAAATAGGAGCACAAATTGATTTTTGAAATTATTTAATAAAAGTTTGGTACCCGTACAAATAGCTTCTATAGTGTGTGTTTTATTATGTCTTAATCATTATTAAGTGCTTATTTTTTTTTTATTTTTTCTTTAGTATTATAATAACATAGAGTAGTTAAAAATAATAATACATATTTTGAAGTTCACTGTGTAGATGCAGTTTAAGTAGTCCCAATTGTAATTGGATATCAAACAAATTTTTTTAAAGGATATCATAGAAAATATTTTAAATTGACTTTAAAAAAAAATATTAAATTATAACTCAAGTAGTTATAAATTGTAATTTTAACTTTTAATTAAATTTTACACTTTTGGCATCTTTTTACTAAGACCTAATCTTAGACACAGAATTCAATGATGGAGCTTTACATAAAACAAAAAATATTGAAATAAATTCTTTAGAAAATTTCTTTGTGTTCCTTTAGTTAACCCAAACAAAAAAAAACAAGATATCCACTAAAATACATTGATTTCGTATGTAATGGGATCCGAAAGTTAGATGAACAAGTTAATTATGAGTAAAAAAAGAGAACCGGTCAATATATCATATTCAAAAATTTATTATAGTTCGGTCTTCAATGGTTAATGTTGCCAATAAAAATTTTAATATATTATTATTTTGTTTAACATTATATTATAAATAAGTCAATATAAATCGTAATTTTGAATAACACAATATTCGCATTTAAATTAATTTTCTAAAAGTAGCTTTTATTGTTTATATATTCCTAAAAATTTAAATTTCCCTTTAAAGTATAGTAGTTGTTATTTAAAAGAAAATATTGTGTACCACAAAATTTTGAGAAACTCAAAATATGAAGAAAAATTTATTAAAAAATCATTCGGTGAACCTAAGGTATGTCATCAAATATGCTATATGTGAGATATTCAGATATTCCATAAGTCTCTTCAGGTTTGTACTATAGTATCTATACATGAACAGCATAATGACAATTTAATTAGTAGATAAATATGAAATGTGTGTCATGTTGTGCAATGCAGATGAATTTTTAAATAACAGTTTTGTACATTCAACACACTAGTAATACTAAATTGCTGCTACTTTTGTATTCAAAATAAAATTATTATATTTCATTATTATACCCTCATCTGAATCTGAAACTATATCTATAAGAAAAGCTACTATGTTATAGAATAGCAGCAGAAGGCCAGGTGAAAAATACATAGTCACCTATATGTACAATTAAATTATTTTAAAATTTTTGTTTTGGTACAACTGCTTTCATTCTAATATGAAATGTAGTTGGCATAATGAAATTGAATTTGAATTAAATAAAAAAAATAATTCATAATGATTATTCTAAGTAGCTATATCGGATTGAATTAATTTGAAACCAATTTCTTTTTTTTTTTTTTTTACTTCCAAGTGGTAATTAAATTTACCATTTTCGATAATTTGCTTTATGGAAAGAACATGTTTCTCTATTTTTTTGTTTTTGTGGAGATTTTTATTCTAATCAACGCAATTTAAACCACTAACAAAATTCTTGAAATGATAAACTTAATAATGTTTCAATTTAGATCGATATAATAATTTTTATTTATATTTCTAAATACCGTTTGAAGGAAAATGTAAGTGATGCTTGCGAAATCATTATGACTTATTTAGTAGATTTTTATTTGCACACAAAAATAACGTTTTTTGTTTGACTAAAAAGTCTGGAATTATAGGACAACCGAAAAATAAGTAAAAAAAGTTTGAATAGCAATACTTTTGGGATGATTGTCATTTCTCCAGATTTTCCAACTATTCAACAAATTCGTAGATATAAATCAAAGATTTTTCAGAGTATGTATTTAAAAGTGTTGTGCAATAAAATTAATGATTAAAAATTAAAAAATTATAATTTACTTTTATTTCGTACATCACGGTACCTCATTGTTATTAAATTATAATGCACAATTTGCTTGCACAATTTGGGTGAAGCAAATATAATAGTGCATTATTAGCAAAATGTCAAGCTGTAGGCCTGGGTCCCTCTTCTCTCAAATGGATTGAAAGCTTCCTTTCGAATCGTACGATTCAAGTCTTAGATGATATATTTAAACCCGATCAATTCCAAATAAACGCTGGTGTTTCCCACGGATCAGTTCTCTTACCTACTCTATTCCTTACATTTATAAATGATTTGCTTCAAATTATTTTCAATCCAATTCAACAGCTTTGCAAACGACATGACTCTAGTAGCCTACTACGAATTTTTATAAAAAATCTGAAGCTACATCTATCGCTATGTCAACCAAAAGAGATATCATGGTCAGTTCCTTCAGCCATGATTTGGTTGCAATAGCTAATTGGGGCTTAAAAAACAGAGTCGAGTATAACACTTCTAAAACTCAGAAAAGTCCGAATCTCCCGAAAAGTTTCGTTGATCCTACTCTTTCGTTTCAGGAAGATAAACTTCAGCGGTTTGAAAGCTTAATAGGTATGCACCTTAATCGAAAAATGATCTGGAATGATCATATTTTTGATGTTGCATAGAACGCAGTTAAATGTTTGTTTAGGTTTTCTTAGCCGCTGCAGGGCTTACTTCTCTCCCTGTAACCTCTTGAAAATCTATAAAGCTTTCATATGACTCAAAATGGAGTATAATTCTCACATATGGGCTGTCGCTTCTAATATTGCGTTAAAACATTTGGATAAAGGCCAAAAATGGGCCGTCTAATCAATGGCCCAAATGTCACATGTGACAATCTTGGACATCGTCGTCTAGTCGGAGCTCTCTCCTTTTTTTTAAGAAATCTCGTAGGCATCGGCACATGCTCAGTGGAAATTAAATCTATATTACCTCTACCTAAGCGTTTCCCCGTGAAACACGAAGGGGCAGCATGTGATCATCCTTACACCATTGAAATCCCTAAATGGCAAAAGACAAGTTATGAAGATTTTTTTATAAACTCAACATCCCGAATGTGAAAAAAATTTCATCTTATGTGTTCCCAAAACATGACAAATTCTATTTTTATGACCTAAATAAATTCAAGAGGAACATTGACACCTTCGTTCGTAATTGTCCTCCTTCTCTTTTACCATACTCATTTCCTAATTTTCCTTTCCCACGGTAGCCAATCCAATTATCCACCGTAGCAATCGGTATAAAATGTGCCCCCCTAGTGTTTTGGCTATGCATAAAAAAAAAATAATGATAAGGTGAAGTGGTGTAAGTGTGTTATAGAAAATACATATATCGCACACCTCATTCTAGTAATGATTGGTTTATTTTGAAGATAATAACAGGACGCATCTACTGTATAAATTTCATAGCAATACGTTGCCTCCCTCGAAAGTTATGACAGATTGAAGACTTACGATATTCTGTCAGTTCGTTGACTCTCCGTTCTAGTGCATTGTAAGTCGACATACAATATAATAGAACGTACATTTTAAATCAGATATCGACATACAATTTTTATGCTCGGGTGTACTTCAAAACCTGTCTTTAAATGTTAAATGTATAATTTGTATGTATTCTTACGATAAATAAGTTTGGAGAATTTTGACAGTTGAGTAATTTTGTTGATAACGGTTTTTGATATAGCATCAAATTATGAAATTATTACAGCAGAAAACGTTATTGTTACTTTTTTACCTAGTATATCCCAAATAGAGGAAAAAGGTTAAAAAATTTACATACAATATAAATAAATAAACCATACTGTAAAGGTTAGAAATACATACTTAGGTACTAATTTAAATTTTTTAAAAAGATCAACTAGCAGCATCAGTAGCCCAACAGAAAGTTCTTTCACTCCTTGAGCAAAAAAATCACGGTTGAATGTGTCATCTCTTATAAAAGGATACCTAAACTAAAAAATTGGGCGAAAAATAAGATTTTATGTTCAAAATATAAAGATTTATTAGAACTATCAAAATATATTCCTGCTTAATTTTTATGATAATTTGGAGGACACTCATAAAAATCCGGGAGAAGTTGAGGTTTTGGAGGACGTTGATTAAAGTGAACCTAGATAATGGGAAATAATATTGAAGTACAGTCTTTGTTTTTGTTTTAAAAATGAATTAATAAAACACTAACTAACACTGTTACTCACAATAATCCCATTTGCGGGTGCAGTGATCTACAGGCTAGATCCCCTCCCGTAATTCCATAATCTAATCTATTCTAATCAAAAATATTACCTATTTTGTTTTAACTACAAAAACTTTGGGTTAATGTCAAAGAGCGTGCTGAAATATTTTTTTTTTTTTTATCTTCTTGACAGTAACATAGGTAGAATCACCTTTTCGTGCTTAATTAAGTACGGTACTGCAAGTTTACACTACAATATCTACAAATATTTCGAGTATTTATTTAACAAATTACTGGCTTATCAACTCATTAAATGTGGAAAACTACTACTATTGTCAGGAACTAACCCTTCTTAAATAGAATAGCCTTACTTTATTTATCTTGTTACCAGATTCTCATTTAGTTACTAGAGATACTCTCAATTATTTTTAGTAATTTATTTTATCCCAATGACGAAGGGTACTGGATCAAAAAACCCATAAAGCATTATTTTTTTTTTTTACTTCATCGGGAATCGAACCTGGGAAAGGCAAGCGCTCTACTTACTGCGCCATCCCTACAGGTGTTAAACGTGTTAAACGTCCGCTTCCCTACATAGTTGATAAATTGAATTGAAGAAATAATTGTGGGAGTAATTCTACTATGACTAAAATTTTTACCATCCACAAGTATAGTTTTAGTCGAATATTTCCCGCACTAAGAATTCATCTTCGTAATTCATTTCTGATCTCTTTGGTGCATACATAAAAAAAGTTCACATTAATTGTCTATAATATTAATGCGTTTTTATTTTATCTAAAATTTTTATTTCAAAACTTGTTCTATTATTCTATTTACTTAAGTTCTAACAAATTAAAAAAATCTAACAACAACAAACAAAAAATCAGCGAATATGTTAATAACAGTATCAATATATAGACAACTACTATTACATTTATTTTAGGATATCATGATTTCAGTAGCTTTCTCACTTTATTCTTTACTGAAATATAAAGTTAATTGAATACGAAACATAAATAAGACCTAGTACACGCTGGGTGGCGCAGTGGAAGTAGGTAGAGTGCCTAGGTAGACCAAAAGGTAGGTAGACCGAAAGGTCGACGGTAGGTAGACATAAAGGTCCCAGGCTCGATTCCCGACGAAGGCAAAAAATGTTTTCTCGATTTTTCGACCTGGTGCAATACCCTTTATGATTGGGATAAAATAAATGATAAATAGTTGAGAGTTTTGGTTATCACTAAAAAAATTAAATGAAACTATGGCCATTATGAGGGCGAAGTATCTACTCTACAGTAGTGTTTTCCACATTTAAATTAGTTTATACCACAAAAATTCTGCAGAAAAAGCTATTGTATAATAATTCCAAGTCGCTGTGTAAAATCAGTTAGGGTGTTCATCCCATAGACTTGGAATTGTATAAAAAAAAAAAAAAAAATTAGCTCCTTGATTTCATAGTGGTTATAGTGATTATTTAATGGTAAGGTAAGTTGAAATCTTTCCATTGCAGCATAAATATTTTCTGCTTTGTAGTGGGAAATTCATATCAGCCATTTGGGCCCTCTTTTAATTATTATCATGCTTCAGAACTTAGTTAAGCTGCTTTGTTGATAACTCAAAAATTAGCAAAACCATTATGTATGCTGGTGTTTGTAGACTTTTTCAAAACGATCTTAACAAATTTTTCCGAATGCTGTTCACTAACAACATCGAATTAAAATTCTTTTAAAAGTTAGGTTGTTAGCATTAGTAGAAAACTTTAAAGTTTTATTATTAACTGTGATAAGATACTATCTTGGGAATCAAGTTTTGAACGGTTCTAAGGGTTGGCTCGCGGCTTAGGTGTTATTCTGGATTGCAACTACTTCACACTACAAAGTGCATTTTAACTCAATTGAAATTCATCTCTATGCTAGGATTTACACTATGTTGAGCAAAATTATTTGCTCACATTACAAATTTATTACATTTTTTGTTACCAACATTATCAAAGGTTTATGCATCACATAATTATGTTAAACTGATACTAGAATATGCTTTGTAAGTTTGGGATCTCTATATCGTAATGTTGATATCTCACGTATAAAGCGGTTCAACGCAAGTTTTTAAGCTTTGCACTACTGTCTTTTTCGTGGTTTACATCTTCCTTCTTTTGAAAATAAGTTGCTTTTGATAGAACTGAAGTCTTTCTGTAATAAATTTTAGAGAGAATTATCGTAATTTACCTTCCGTGGACATGTTCAGTATTGCTAACCATTCGACCATGGTAAATTTCAATACGGACCACGGTAAATGTTAGCCTAGAATGTTATGTGAATTTGATTCGATAGCAGCTTGGTTTGATAATAATCTAAGTGAGAGAAATTTAAAAGTAAAGCTATGTGACTAGTAAATAGTTGTTGCATCTGATATCTATTTTTTTCCGTCTTCCCTTGTGTATTTGAATCTTTTTTTAACATTCTACTAACATTATGTTATCTATTTTTAACTCTTAATAACTGTATAGTTACTAACGGTGATGGTTACTACTAACCCACTGGATTCAAGCTTTCGTCTATTGTAAACGTCAGATTTGCTTGCTGTAAGCATTATTATAAGAACTTTAAATTTGGCTTTAATTACCTAAATTACAAATAACCAACAGGGGCTACTAGTACATTTAAAATTTGTAAGATTTTACCATAATTTCTATAATATCAAAATAATTATTTTAATATTTTAATTTTTTTTCATTTTAAATTAATGAAAACTCACAATAACAAGGACCTGTTTTATTTTTTAAATTCTACTAAAAAAAATCTTTAATTAATTTGTCGGAAACGACGTAAATATAAAACACAACGTAATATAATATAATATGTTCATTGAAACTGTAATAAATTTTGTTTTAGACCGACTGAAACAAAATTCTAAAGTAGAAAAATTAAACCTGAAATAAAATGAAAGAACCACAAAAAAATATAACCACATCTTATCACAGCTGAGTAAAATTTGTGGCTTGTAACCGGCACTTGCGGCACTTACCTATGTGAAATTATAATATTAATATTAAAAAAAACTTGTCTTTGGTAAATTACCCGGAAAATGTTTGGCAGGTTCTACAATTCATTTTTTTTTTTGTTGTTGCAATTTTATTGTTTTCCTTTCCTCTAGGTATTTTCTTCCGCAATAAAAACGAAAACACAAAAAAAAAACATAAACAAAAATTATGTGTGGTTTTTATATTTTAATCCATATCCTTTGGATTCTAAAATCTCAGGAGTATTCCTTTTGCTTATGAATAAATTTTTTTGTTTCTTTTTATACTCATAATGGTAGATAGAGTAGCTTTCCAGTAAATGCAGCCAACAACAGTTATATTATTATTATTGCACATGGAGAATTTCCACTGTAACTAATAGCTTTTAGTTTTAAGGTAATGTTGAGTATTTTTGGTGAATTACCCGGGCCAGTGTTCTTAGCTGTTACGATCAATCATAAAAAAAAATATTTTTGTTTGCAGAAAAAGGAGAATGAATTAATGAATTGCGGTTTTTGTTTGCTTGCAGTTTTTATATTCCATTTTACTCCATTTTGGTTTTTCTTTAAAATTAAGGTTTTTTTTTGAATTCTATTACTTGAGTAGATTTTAATTAAAAAATAATGCTATGGAAAAAAGATTGAAATAAAATATGATGACTTTCTTTTTTAAAATTAATTTTGCATTTTAATTATTAAATCAATACGGCTTTGTTCTTGACCGAAATTAATATACATTATTTTTTTTATAAGAATTTGAAGCAATATAATCGAATCAATTTATTATTCTAATTTCATTTTATAAATTTCATTAAATATTAGAGATAGTATAAAGGCTGATTATTTTTCAGGGGTGAAGAACCTGTTGCACGAAATTAATAATGGGAGATTTGAAGATGGTTTGAATATAATATATTTAAACATGCAGAGCTTACGAAATAAACTTCAGGACCTAGAACTGTTAATACAGTCATATAAATGTGATATACATGTTATTGTTCTGACAGAGATTCGGATAGATGAATCAGAAAATATTTTCAATCTACCAGGTTATATTAGATCCTACTTCACGAATAGGAAAAGCTTATATGGAGGGGCGGCAATTTATGTTAATAGGTTTATAAGTAGTGGTTTAATTCTTGAAGAAGAGTTTGTCAAATCCAGTATTTTGGTAGTAAACTTAACTGGACAAAAAATTAATATAATAGCAATAATATATAGATCTCACAAAACGAACATGAACCAATTTATAAGTAGACTTGATGAAATAAATTCTACTTATAATAAATCCTTAATACTTGGTGATATTAATTTAAATCTTTTGGACTCGCAAAAGCGTGATGTGAAATATTATCAAGATGTTCTATCTATAATAAGTTAACTATTGACTTTGCTACAAGAATAGGAAATACGCATTCATCCATAATAGATCACTTTATCACCGATCTAATTCAAAACGAATTTTTATTTTATATACTTGACACGGCACTATCTGATCATAGAATGTTTCTTATTAAATGAATTTTAAGCCTCCTGATTGAAAAAAAAACAAGATTTTAAAGCTATTCTTAATTATAATAATATAGAAAAAGAAAGAATATTTATATTCAAACACAGATGACTTTATAAATGACTTGAGTCAAACCATAACTAATAATACTCAACTTCTCCCCGTTAGTAAGAATAATAAAAAACCTGAATGGATTACCAATGAAATATTGAATAAAATAAAAATTAGAGACTTGTATTAAAAATACTCTAAAAAATACAAAGATAACACAAAGATTTTAAATTTCTATACCGGGTGCTCCAGAGCATGTGTATTATCTTTTTCAGAGGGGAAGGAGCCGTTATTTTAAGATTTAAAAAAAGTTTGTTAACTAAATCGAGGGTGCTCTATCAATTGGTGATATTTTCAACTTCCGGAAAGGACCAGAAATCGGTTTTTTAAGACTGAAAATCACCGAAATTGGCTGAAAACGAGATTTTCAAATGGGAAGTGGTACTTTTTAATGCAAATTTTAGAATTTTAAAGAGTAATGGTAATGAATTTAAATTTAATTAGCTAACATAGAAATACCATATATTACAATATGCCATCTTTCTATACCTTTTTTAAATAAGTGATTTTCCATTAATGGGAAATTTTATTGTAGATCAATATTGAACCACACATAAGTAAGAGTTGGTACACAAATAATAATGACTCTATATATGGTACAATATCACTGCAAGTCGGATGAAAAAATTACGTAAATTCGAAAGAAAATGTATAAGAGTGTGTACTAATATATGCAGAAATCTGAAACACTACTTTAGTGAATAAGTGCTTTAACAGACTCCGATTAAGTCACTAAAATCTCACGCACATACACCTACTAAAAAACGATCCCGACCCTATATGTCAACTTTGCAATTCGATAGCACTTACACTAAATCACCTATTATCTGAATGTCAACATCTAAATTATACTTCCTCACGTTCCGAAAACTAAGTCCCCTTGAACTTCTCTCACAACAACAGAATCAAACATAAATAGTTCCATCTAATTACAGACCAATTTCTGTCCTCCCAGTATTCTCATAAAAAATATTTGAAACTATAACAAAAAATAGGTTAACTAGCTTCCTAAGAAGTAATAATATTCTTCATCCAGAGCAATATGGTTTCGATCAGTACTCAAATACTACGGCAGCTGGCCTAACACTAACAGATTTCATCACCAAAAGTATGGATGAAGGAAAATACACTGGTTATGTTTTTATTGATCTAAGAAAGGCCTTTGACTGTGTAGATCCTAAGGTGTTATTAAGTAAACTTTCCAGCCTTAACTTTAATAGTAGCCAAAAAATGTTTTTCGAATCATACTTAACTAACAGAATGCAATGTGTTCGTAATGGTAGCAATAAGAGCGATTGGATGGCAAAAAAAAAATATGATTTACGATTATCTAACTCAACTTAAAATTTCAAAACTTATTTTCATAATCTCTCAATAGCAAATAAAATGATCAAATAATTTACAATAGATAAAAACTCTATATAGGACTAATAACTCTTGATGTCGAAAAAGCATTCGACTCAGTATGGCATAAAGGCTTAATCCACAAATTAATTTCTCACGAATTCCCAGTTTATCTTGTCAAGTTGATTCAAAGTTTTCTGAGCGAACGATTTTTCACGGTAAAAATTGGACTAGCACAATCTAATAAAATCGCTGTTACAGCAGCTGTTCCGCGAAGCTCTACGCTTTCTCCCTTATTATATAACATTTTCACAGCAGATCTAACTAATATTTCATACTGCTACACTAGTTTGTACGCTGACGATACTGCGTTATTATCGATCTCTAACTGTCCAAATGAAATCATAAATAACCTTGAAAATGATTTCAAAATATGCCGAACAGAAACCTATCATGTGAAAATTTCTAAATAGTTTGGGAAAGTGATAGTATAAAATACTTGGGCATATACCTAGATAAAAACTACTTTTCAAAGGACATCTAATGAAAACCGTCAATAAAATAGACCTCTATATTAAAATGTTACATCCAGTCATAAACAAAAAATCTAATTTATCTGTTGAAAATAAATTATTAATATTTAAATATTTTTTTCAAAACATTTTGTTATACGGGTTCCCCCGCTGACGGAAACGCTGTTCTTAAATTAATCCTAAGCAAACCCTTTTATTTCTTCACAAGTAGATTGCAATTATTAGCAAACACTAATACTATTATATAAAAAATTCAAAACACAGCACCTGCCTTTTTTGAAAGCTGTTACAATTCCGAAAATCCGCTTATAACAGCGATAGTAGACTAAGATTTAGTATTAAGAACATTTAGATCTATAAGAGATAAGGTTTAGGTTAGGTTTACATTAGGTTTTATATTAGCATAAAATAATTAATTAAAGGTTTTTATTTGACATTTTGTCCTTGGCAAATTTTTTTTTTTTATTTTTTATTATTTTTCATTTCCTATTTTTCTCTTAACAATTTACATTAAATTACATTAAATTTAAAAATTACATACTTAAGAGAAAAATATAGGAAGACTTTTATTTAATTTAAAAAATAGAATCGAGTCACCTAACACCTTGTTATTTTTTAAAAGTTAATTTTGCTTACAAATTAAATACAATTTTCTATTGTAGAATGTAATCACAAATATATTATATATATATTTATATATATACATTATATACACATTAAAAAAAAATAATTTAAATTTATATTACAACACAAAGTAATTTTTTCAATAATAAACAATTTTAGCAATTCCAAAATTAGGTTAAAATTAGGTAAAAAATTTAAAAATTAAAAAAAAAAAGAGAGAGAAAAAAAACATCTTGATTTGAGTTTGGTAAATAATGCAGGCAAAGGGAAATTAAGAAGATAGGAGCAAAGTATATATAAAGAAATAAAGTATTATAATAGGAATTGAGAACTTTAACTAAGTACATACTAAAATGTTCTAAACATACATATACATACTTACTAGAATATTCTAAACATAATAACCATGATTTTACTTTTGTACAAAAAATATTTAGTAATCTGAGTTTTCTTATGTTAAGCGGCAATTTATTTAACAAACGACATGAAAATATAAAATAAAAATTACGCAAAGAAGTAGTTCTAAACTGTGGTACTAGGCACATTGTAATATTGTTATTGCGTATATTGTATTGGTCTAGGTTTCTAAAACTTAAATAACCGGATCGAATTTTTGAGAACTTTGTTTGTAACAATACAAGTGCCTTAGCGGAAGGATATTAAAATCGATAAATAGTGGAACACTGCTTTCAAATCTATTTTTGTTACATAAAAAACGAAGTATGTGTTTCTGAACAGTACGTATAGGATGTAATTTATTATATGTACTACTACCACAACAAGTTAAACCGTATTGAATTTTGGATTGAAATAAGCCATAGTACATTGTTTAATAGTTTGTACAGAACATAGTTTTTTCAATTCATAAATTACTCTCAGAGTAGACCTACAATAGTTTCCTACATTTACACAGTGATCACTACAGTTAAGCTGGGAGTCTAAGTTAACCCCTAAGTATTTATAAAATTACAGACTTCTTCAATATTAAAACATTTAGAACTACATTTTTCCAAAAAACAGAACGTTTTTTTGTCATTGACAAACAAACAAGATTTATCAAAAATTTTAACAGCTTTGCACTCAGGAGAGTGATACATAAGGTTTACTTGATGCAGACTTTTCTTTTTAAGATTATAAAACATGACCTTTGTTTTGTCACTAATAATAAGCTTGAAACATTTCCCAAGCCTGTCTAGATCATAATTAAGATCAGAAGTAAGATCTAATAAAAAGCTATCAGTACCGTAAGCAAAGCCAATATCATCGGCAAAAGCTGTAGGTTGCCCTTTAAAAAGAAATTTGAGCAAAGAATTTATGTATACAAGGAAGAGAATTGGCCCTAACACACTGCCTTGTGGTACACCTGTGGTAATAAAATCTGGCATACTGATTGTATTTCAAATTTTAACAAATTGCACTCTATTATTAAGGTAAGACGAAAACCACTTTAATGTACAACCTCTGGTACCTGAATTTCCTAACTTTTTTTTATTAAAATTTTATGGCTAACCATATCGAATGCCTTCGTAATTTCTATAAATAGACCAGCAGTGTTTTTTTTACCATCTAAATTTTTGTAAATCTTAGTACAAAAGTTAAGAAGAGCATCCTCAGTAGATTTTCCCTTCATAAAACCATATTGAAAGTTACTAAAAAAGTTTTTCCCTTTAAAGAAACTTAGTATTCTGTTCTTAACAATTTTCTCAAACACTTTGGAGATAAGAGGGAATTTGGTCTATAGTTATTTTTGTCTAGAGGATTATCTTTATTAAACAAAGGTACAACACAAGCATGCTTAAGTTTTTGAGGGAAAACACCATCATAGATACTTTTATTAAATAAATAGGAAAGGAAATTGATTTCAGTATGAAATTAGAAATATGGTCTAGACCACTTGAATGAGAATTTTTTAGTGCCCGTATGTTTTTGGAAAGTTCAAAAGGATTAATTACGTTAAAGAAAAAACTATGACCATCATCTGTTAATTCGTCAAATATTACATTACTGCAGAAGGAACAAGTACAAGTTTTAGACTGAGTAAGCAAATTGGTAGATAAGTTAACGAAATGTTTATTGAAAATATTAGCTACATCAAAGGCATCAGAAGTGATATAGTTATCATCTTTGAGTTGAATTACTTTTTTATTTTGAAAATTATTTTTTATTATACCATTAACAACTTCCCATTCCTTTTTGATATTTCCTTTATGTTTGCTGAACTCATTTTTTTTTATTTTTTCTTTTAATTAAATTTATTCTAAATATTTAAGTCAGGTTAGTCTAAATAATTACAAATCAAAGGTGTAAATATTCTAGTAATATAAGCTCTTGAAATATAGAATTCACATATATGAAAATAACATATTGTACAAATTATTAAGGTAATAATAAATAAAATAATAATAATAAAAAAATAATAACTTGCAATAGTCTGTAAATTACAAAATAAAAAAAAAACAATAAAAAGCAAAAAAAAAATTGGTTAATAGAACAGCGAACACCTCTTTAATAATGAAAAAAAAAATTATTATAAACTCAATAATGTACTAGGATTTCCATTACAAATCAAAAATAGCAGAATAAGTTAGAAATTATATTTTAATATTTTACTATTAGTTTTAAGTTCTTATGTAAAAAAAAATATATAATGAAAGAATTATAATGTATGTATGTATGCACACAAATCACAAGTCGAAAGCTGCAGCTAGTGCTTATAAAATTGGCCATCATTTAAATTATGATCAATTCAATAATAAAAATAATAATATGCAAAAACCCCGAGTCCGATTACAAATATAATTAGAATTAGAATGGATAATTTTCTAATAAAATAGATTCGATATCATTATGATAGGGCACTAAACACCCCAGAAAATGATTATATCACATATATTTTACCACAATGATCAAAACGGTTATATTTAAGACCAAAATCATGTCCCTATACTATATCACAATGGTAGACGGACCATATGTAAAATCATTAATTACGATTAAAATTATCATTGGTTAAGTGTTAGTTCCACTGTTATTCTTAATTTATATTAATTCTATTTTTCTACAATCTTTTAAATGTAAAATAACAGGTTTTGCAGATGACTGTTCTACATCATATAGTGAACATAGTCTTAATTCACTAAAACAAAGTATGAAGTTTGTTGTAGATTTGCTCAGAAAATGGTTCGTAGTTCAGAAACTTATAATGAAAAGATAAAACCAAAATAATTGTTTTTAATTTAAGAAATTATTCTGACAATGATTAAATTAAATTTTATTCTACTGGTTGTGTTCGTTTAAATTATGCTTCTCATTGCAATTGTTATGTCGGCTAATCTTTAAATAGTTTGGGCTCAGTAGATTGTTTTAAAACTGAATCTGTTGAAAAGTACAAGTACTTGGGAATAATTATTCATAAAAATTTAAATTGGAAACCTCATCTAGATAACTTGTATAAATATATGTTGTTATGTGTTAGAAAATTCTATGTATTGAGACGATATTGTTCAAAAAAGATTTTATTAAATATTTATTATGCTAAAATAAAGTATGGTATAACTAGTTGGGGTGGCTCATATTTCAATACAATTGAACCATTACTAAAAGCTCAAAAATGTATTCTCCGTGTCATGTACTTTAAAAATAGAACCTTCAGTTGTTGGCCTCTATTCCAAAATTATACTGCCTGTCAGACACCTTTTTGCTCATTACTCATTAATTGAATTTTATAAGGACAAACATCATTTGAGACTTCGCAATTCAAACTCGTATAACTTAAGAATAAATTATGGAATGATAGTCAATATACCTTTCTGTAATAAGGGACACTATGAGAAATTTTACTTTACTATGGCATCAAAATACTTTAATAATCTTCCAATGAATATAAAAAATTCCAATTGCTTAAATAAATTTGTTAAACTTTGTAAAAAATGGCTTTTAAATATACATTATTACAAGATTGAACTACTAAGTTAAATTACGTCAATTAGATTATTTATTCTAGTTTCAAACTGCACTGGAACTATTAGAAGTCGCTTTTCATCTAAATTTTGTGAAATCTATTTTCATTAATGGTTTATCAGTAATATATATCTGACCTGAAGTACCTTGCTTAGAAATTCTCTTATTCTGCTCGTCTTTAAACTATACTATACTGTCAGATATTGCTTAGAGCAAGCAAATCAGACGTCTATTATAGACGAAAACTTGCATCATGTTGCTAAGCGGTGAGATCATCATCCAGTGGGTTAGTATCCATCACCGTTAGTAACTTAATGTTAGTAAGAGATATGTTAGTACGAGAAACTAATGTTAGTAAGAGATAAAAATAAATAAACATGCTATAGTTAGAAGAAAAATAAATAGCTAACATGCCATAGTTAGTAGAAAGTTAAAAATATAAGAAAGAGAAAAAAAAACAAAACAAGTACTAAAAGAAAATGGAAAAAGACCAAATATCAATTCCATAACAATTTATCGATTATACAGCTTTAATTTTAGGTTTCTTTTACTAAGGTTAGTATCAAAACAAGTTGCTCTCGAGTTAGATTCACGTAACATTCTAGAAACAGGCTTAAATTTACCGTAGTCAGTACTATGGTTAGAAATATTAAACAGGTAAACGGAACGTAGATTACGCGGATTCTCTCTAAAAGTTATCAAATCCATAATTTAACACACGCTAGATCTTACTTGGACTGCGAATACAATTATATAAATGTATATGTTAAAATTATCTTCAAAGAAATTTTAAATTACTTATGGCTCTACTTATCCACTCTTATCCACTTGTCTTCGTGCAATAAATAAATTTTATTGATTAACTTGAACATTTTAGTTCAATGCTTAAACAGACACGAGAATCCTTGTCTAAAATTAAAGTGTATCGATGTTAAAGTTGATATAAAAGTGAATAACAAAAAGTTGAAAACGTTAAAATATAATAAAATAAATATTTAGGTAGGACAAGAAACAGAATAAAATACGAGTTTTGCTTAGAAGCGACAAAAAAAGTCATATAGGATCAGAGAATATTAAGATTTCCAGAAAAAATTAATCTGATTTTTCTGGTGATCATGTCAATTTTACAATAACAATAATTTGAACACTTCAACAAGAGTAATTCAATTACAAAGAATTTATATTGAAATAATCGTTATCTATCAAGTAGTCATATAACATTCAACTAACGAATTATTCAAATTATAACGATTTCCAATATATTTTTTCAAAAACTCTACCAATACGTTGAAAAAGACCATGCTTTCATTCATGCCTATAAGTAAACAAATTACAATTTGAGTAGAAATTTTAAATTTTGTACATTAAAACATGTTCATAAATAGAATGTTTACAGCATTCAACAAATTGTGTTGTTTCCATGGGATAACATTTTGGTGTTCATATACAGCATTGGTGTATGTCAAAAAAATGTGCTAGTAATATAGTTTTCAGGGCAGGCAAATTAAAAGATTACCACCACATTTAAATTACAAATTGGGATACGAAGACACTATTAGTTTAACCTCGTTCGGACAACACAACCGGGATCAATTATCAAATTTTTGATTAAAAAAAAATAAAGATACAAAATTAATTAATTTATTCACATTTTATTGTATTGTAACGTTTATCTTTCATGTGGATCAAATATATATTTACATTATGATACTTCTTCAATACTTGCCAAAAATTAGGTAATCTACAGAATTAATTCAACAAAGATTTTTTTTTTTAATTTAGTAACATTAAAAAATCTGTTCTCAATATAAATTAGTCCTATCCCAAGAAAATAAAATTTATTTTTCTCACAATCACAAACTTTTTTTAAAGGATTATAACATGCATACACAAACAAAACCTACAAGTTTTTCTATGGACCAAATAAAAAATAAAAAAATGTATGCAAAAAGATCAAGTTTCAACGACAGATGACACCAGTATCACATTATCAACACTGCTTTGTATCAGAAGTAATGTTGTAACAGTAGCAGAGAACAACAGGTGACAAGGTATCATTAACTAATTCTTATTATACTCAAGTTATTTTATGTAAAAATTTGAATTTTACATACATTTCCCAGTCTTCTTGTCTCTCTAACTCTCTTGTTGATTCTTTATTATAATATTTTGTCGCATATTTAAACATCTTCAGATTTGTATTATTACTTCTTTTTTTTTATTTTGTTTTGTAAGAACAAAATAAATCTCAACAATGCACAGTTAACATAGCTACTGTTCCAATGCTCAACAGTCAACATATTGAAAAATATTTTTAAATGCCAGACATTAAAAAACCCATCATTCGAACAAAACACAAAATAACTACTACTGTTGGGTGAATGGTGACATAAGCCAGCGCCGCTTCAACTTGAAAACTTTTTGCATGAGAATCCATAAAGCACCAAAAAAAAAAAACCAAAAACAAAAAGAAAATATTTTAATATAAATTCAGACATACTTATGTCTGTAAATGTGTGTATGTATAATTATGCAACGCTACCAGCAGCATTGTTATAAACAACAAAAAAAAGAAAAAAAAAATAATAATAAGGAAAACAAAATTCTGTGCAATATTGTAAAATGAAGGTTGAAAATTTTTCACGTGTTAATATCAAAAGTTGAGCTGTTAAGGTAAACTAAAATTTGTTTTATTTTTTTTTAATATAACACAACACCACAACCACCATCTATACAACAAACTGGAAATTAAAAATGATGAGAAGAAATTTAAGAAAATTTTATTTGATTGTTGTTTTATTCTTTTTTTTCTCTTTTTTTTTTGACATAAGGAACCAACTTTTACAAAAGAACTTGACATTTTTTTTTATAATAATATTGTAAGCATATGAGACTTGGAATATACGGTTAATTCTATATAATTTTATATACCTAGTCAATGGTATATTATTATACCCAAGTAAGTGTATGAAATTAGCGTGTTTACCTGTATGTGAATATGTGTGCTTTCAAGAACTCGTAGGATGGGTATTTATGATCGATTCATAATGTAAAAAAAAAAAAATTGCAATAACGTAGGCGTATAATATGGTACCACAGTTATTCAAAGAAATTATTAAATGTGGGGCTTCAGGTGAGAAAATATAATAAAAACGTTATTTTTTTTGTTGATAAAAAAAAATATTAAGATTTTGCTGTATTAAACAGTATTCTGGTCTTTTTATATTTTTTTATTGCCCGGGTGCAAAGGAGACATACGTATAGAACTTCAAAAACAGTATTTTAAGAAACAATACACATATTATTATATGATAAATTTTTTGTGTTTTTTTTTTTAAATAATATTCGATTTATGTCTATACATAATAATATACACATATATAAAATGTGTAAATTATTAACAATGTTATATGCGTACCATACAAGAACTTTTATCAGAATTAACTTGCCAGCTTTTATTATATGAAAGAATTATACTCTTAATAATTTACACCCAGTTATCCTTGACAACACATTTTAAACGAAAAGGTATGTAAAAAATCTTCTCACTGGACACACTAAGAGGTTTTAGATAGAAAAAATAATTCTTTAAAAAAAATTGTAAATTTAAAGATTTATTCTGGAGATAGTCTCGACGCTTTTAACGCGAGTCACTTATGAACTTTCCCAGTGAAATCAAATGTTTTTTTTTTGCTGATGATGTCAACGCTTTTCAAATGAGTGAAGAAATGTAATTCTGTTCTATATACCTTCAAATACAATTCATGATATCCAGTGAATAATGTTACATACTTTGTTATTATATGATCATATTTTTCGAACTAAATTAATTAATTACTCATCTAGCCCCATTTTTTGATTTTTAAATAGTGTTTTTGAGTTTTTGTTTTTGATTTTTAATATTTAAACTATGCTAAACAAATAAGTTAAAATTTTGAATTTTATTATATTATATGATTTAAAATTTCAAATCTGACATCTCACGCCGTATGTGCCGCGAAACAACTTTTACAACAAACGTTCAACTTTCTCACGATGAATTTTTTACGGCGTTGAGATTGTCTACTCTTATACAATTTCATATATTTCTATTTTTTTTGACATCTCACGCCGTTGAAAAGCGTCGAAAATATCTTCAACATTCGAAAAAAGTTTTGAATAAAATTATCATAACTTCTTTGCATACAAGTAAACTTTTTACAAACAGACAAAAATGTAATTTTTTGTATAACAAAATTTCCAGAACTAAACATAATTCGATCAGAATTTATGACATCTATATATATTGCACAAGAAAGACCATGGGGGGAGTATATTATATTATAATACACAAGATGAACAACGTGGTGAGTAAAAAAGCAAGAATAATTGAATAGCAAATTATTTACACCACAAAAATATTAAAATTTTAGCAAGTTCTTGGTGCTGAATACTTAAAACATTTCAAATATTTACACCAAATAGTGACGGTTATTTTCAAGTTAAGCGCCATCTATACGCTAAAAAAAATTTCAATTACGGGTAAATTTTTAAAAAGGCTTCATAAAAATTCTGTCATTTTAAATAAACACCGAAACTTATAGAAACAAGTACAACAACAAAAATTTAAAACAAAAAACAAAAACAAAAATCACATCAGATCTTACTCTTTAAAAAATATATAATAAATGTTAATTCATTTGCTTCTGCTATTTAAAAAAATATATACAGTAAAACACGATTATAATCGTTCGCTAAATTTCAGTAATATTTCTGGTCTATAACCGTTTTGTGACTGACTATATGCGTAGTAAAAAAAAATTGCATCTTTATAAACAAAATCAAATTCAATAAAATATCTTTCGTATAACAATTTTAAATTTTATTTTATTTATAAATAGCAATTCTGTTTATGTAATCACAAAATATACATATTTGTAATAAAGAGCAGACAAAAACTATACATAAATCAGTGTTTTAATAAAATAATTCATTGTTGACCTATTACTTTAACATAATTGTGACTACAAAGGTTTTTGACTATAAACGAATTAAAATACATCTACTACGTTGAGAGTAATGGGATTTTATTGTGATAAGTTATATTGAAATTAGTATTAAATTCGTTATAAAGCATTAGATATTATACTTTAATTTCATTGTAAAGTATAAATATTCAAGAATCAAGCGATCCAGAAAACAACTACAATTATATCAAACCAAATATTTCTTTTTATATAAAATTGTGTTTGAAAGAACTACTTCTGTGCAATTGCACAGTGGTTCACTAGTATTGTATATTTTGTTAACAAATTTGATTTTAAAATGTCCTGAAGCACCAAATTAAAAAATTAAATTATAAAATATTCATTTAAGAATACCAGAATAATTATAAAAATTTAACTTTAGGATGTTCTGTAGTGTCAAAATTATGGAATTTTTGCACGTGAATATCTTAGGAGTACTAAAGCTATCAAATTTCAACTTAGGCATGTTCGAGTAATATCAAAATTTTCAAATATTTATTTTAAAATGACCTAAGAGATTCAAAATCATAAATTTTTTAAAATGATATGGAAAGTACAGCAAAATTAGAAAATTTTAATTTTAAAACAAATCATAGAGGTGCCAAAATTTAGAAACAAAAACTGTATTAAGATCGGAGGTACTACCACTATTATATTTGTTATATACATATTTTAAAGTAGATATGATTCGAACGCTCATGTTACTAAATTTTGGTATAAAATAATGAGGGTCTGACATAAGGATAAAATTTACTTTTTAGTATGTTTTGAAAGTACTAAAATAATTAAATCGTTTATTCTAGAAATCATTTGAGTACCAACTATGAAAAGAAAATTCAATAGTATTCACCTCAGAAATGCGATTTTTTTTAAGTGCACTGACTTAAACTGCATCCAAACCAAATAAATTAATTCGATGTAGTGAAATAAAACTGAATATTACTGGGTATATTAAAACTATAAAGTCTTCATTTTAGAACGTTAAAAATTAAAATTTAGAATTTTTTCGATAATTTTACCAATACACGAGTATGAAAGAAAATAAGTTACTAACAAAATGAAAAAATAGAAGAATATAAAAGGTTGTTGAAAATTGTTCAAAAATTGGAGATCTGAAGATAGTTCTTTAATATGATGATATTGCAATGCTTTTGGAAGTAAATCAACCAACACTCGGGCTACTTTTGTAATACTACAGTTTTTTTTATTATTTTTATTTCCAAATAATTATTCGACGGTCTTGTTTACTTTTTTTTACAGTATTATAAAAAATTATTGGTTAGTAATATTTTACCAATATTAATTGTAAAATAAATGAGAGCTTGAAATTGCAAGTGGGTCCTGTAATATTTAAAATGTATTTTTGTAGCAACTCCTGCTATTTTATACAAACATCCAGAATAATATTTTTATTAATTTGTTAATTGTGAAAAACTTATCATTTTTGTTTTAGAAAATCTGGCCACCCTTTTTTTATAATGTTTATGCTCATGTAACATAATATGTATTTAAAACTTTACTCTTAAATTTATGAAAAAAAAATATTATCCTGTAAATTTTAACAAGTTTGTGTTTTGTTTTTAATATTATTTTTTTTATTTTTTTCTTAATTTATTTTTGTTTTTTGTTTTTTTTTTTTATAAGTTTGCTCATTCAGAATTTGATTTCTAATAAGTTTTTGAAGCGTCATGTATGATGATGTGAAAATTATTCGTATGGAGGAGTTGATCATTTTCTACTGACAAACATATTGTTCTTTTAATACTTAAATTTTTGATTCTTTGTTTTATTTTTTTTTTTTTTTATTTTAATGTTGGCTTTCTTTGAATTTCGTGAGAAATTGGCACATGAACAAAAAAATTCAATCAAGATCGAAGTTTTTTATTTAAATAAAAAATTTATTTTTTGTTGTTTTTTGCTTTTTTTCCTGCATTTTTCCGAATTTATAATTGTAGGGGGTATTTTATCACGTTAATTTAAAAAGAAAAAAAAAATTAAATAAAACAGAGAATTATTGAAAAATCTATAAAATTTTCTTACAGCATTCTTCAGAATTCGAAGGTTTTTTGATAATCAAATGAGTATTATTGTAATATACAGATAGAAGAATATTACTTTAACTAGGTACTTAGAAATATTTGTTTTAGAGAAATTTTAATCTTTTTTAGTATTCATGTTAGTAAAAAAATGTTGTTGTTTTTGAGAAATTTCTTATTTCATTATATTAAAATGGATTCTCTCTTACCGATTTACGAAATTTTAGAAATGGTATTTAACACTTTGATTTCTCATTGTTCAGTTGCAGTAACCACCTAAATTATGGTAACACTGAAAAAAAAAACAATTATTTTAAGTTAGAACAAAGAAGTCTGTCAAATTACATAAAACCATAATTAGTGGATATTTTATAGATCCCTAAAGTTACATGTCTTGATTTCCTCAAATGAAAATGTTATTATGATATTCAATATATATTTTTTTGATTAATACACTTAAAATATATTTTTATCAAATTACTACAAATAATTTTGAAATAATTTTTAATTATTACTTATACTTATCTAAAATTTCACAATTCATTTATTAAATATATATAATAATTTCAAATTGGTTATTTTTTCTTTGTTGATTTGCTAATTCCCCAAAAACCCAAAAAAATATTACCTTTATTTGATGTTAATGCCGCCAAACCAGTACTATCTTCTTCTTCATCAGTCGTATATTGTTGAAGCCCTGCACCACTAAGTGCGCCACGAACGGATGATGTTGCTTGTAAAAGTTTTTGATCAGGGATATTACGATTTTCATACAAAAGAACCTTATAAAGTTTCTTCATAAATTCTAGCTTTCGGAAGTCTCACTTTAGCGTATTTACGATCACTATTGAAGTAGAACAAACTTCAGCAACACGTTTTCCATATAGCTAAAATGACCAACAACATATTTCTGATGAGCCAATAAGAGGTATCAGAGCTATTATAAAGTATAACTAGTTTTGTTGATTAACTTATTAATAATTGTTCTTCTTTTTGTGATGTTATTAAATGCATTGTACATATTGGTTCTGGTTCTTTATTTTTAACTAAAATGCTCTTTCATATGATTACGCTAAATCAGTGATACAATAGTATTTAGCTTCAACAATTATTTCAGCAACGTCTTTTGACGATTCCGGTAATGTTATCACTCAAATAATTAAGAACAATATAGAATAGTTCCACAATGTTTACCACAACGATTCATAAATATCAAACTTCTAAATCTATATTAAAACATCCATTCTTCCGCTAAACATAGCACTTAACATGGGATCACATTTTTTGTGACAATTTTCGTATAGCAAAGCTGACTACCAACATTCAACTTAACATATTGGGATAGCTTTAGTTTCAAAATAGTCTTTTGATTGCTAGACATTTTTTTTGTTGACGAATTTACTCAATCAGATTGGGGGATTTTTACACGAGTATTAATTTTCTGCTCTATTCTTTTTTTAATTCTCTCCGTTACAACAGTTTAGTTTTTATATGGGTATTCTTTTGAATACCACATTTTGAGTGTGTGTTAGTGTATATTAAATTTTGGCAAAAAACAAAAACCAAATTAAATTTTTATATTTATATTTTTTATTTTTTATATTTATATATAAATTTTTTTATCTACTATGTCTTTGATTATATGATTTTGACAAAAATTTTGATGCAAAATTAAAATGTATGGAAAAAACTATTGTATGTACATATAGAACCATGTCAATGTATTGGTTTAACTACAGCGAGAAACACTTTATTTTTTATGACAAATAAGTCTACAAAAAAAAACTTGGTACGAGTGGTAGAGTTTTATCCGTCTATCACCTCTTTTCCAAAAACAAAAGGAATACAGCAGAAAAATAATACTCGTGTAAAAACCCCCAGATTTGTCAAATTTTAACTTAATACTTAACTTGAATTAGCCCAGATTATTTTTTTTTTAATTCTGAGGTTATATTTAGTAAAAACTGTTAGTCCTGAGTAAAATATCATATTTTTGTGTTTCTTTTGGTTTATAGAACCGCCTTGCTGTTCAGCAGGCATGTTGCCATAATATGGCAACGCTGAGCTATGTGTAGGAGAAAAAAATTATATGAAATACACATTTTAGATTTTGGAATAAAATATGATAGTAAAATTGTAAATGAGCAATAGATGAAAAATATTTAAATAATGGAACACAATATTATTGCTTGTAAAAAGATTCAAAACACCGTATGCACAGTGCTTTATCACATTTTTGATACATATACTTCTGCCAACTGTTTTTTTCAAACAAATTACAATAATCGCCAGCACATCATCTTTTTTTCTTCTTCAAAATAAAAACAAAATAACTTTGAAACTAATATTCTAAAAATTTCCTATAACATACTTTGAAATAGTCTTTTTGAATCGATTGATGTTCCTGATACACTTTATCTCATTCGGCAGTGAGTTAAACAATTGCAATCCTTTATACAGTAATTGGTTTTGATCTGCTGTTCTGTTGAATCGTGCAACTTTCAATCTTTCTTCTTCTCTGAAATGATACGGCTGGAATTCACTAACGAGCTGTAAGTTCCTTGTGAGATATTGTGGGAGTCAGTTGTACTTCAACTTAAAAACAAAAATTAAAACCTTAAAATGTATTCTTTGATTTATGCTCACCCAATTTAGCGTTTGAAGCATAAATTCAATTCTTGATCTATTACTACATTTTAGCAATATTCTCATCCCTTTGTTTTGCAGCTTTTTGCATCCTGTTCAGGTGTTCTGATGACCCGGAAAACATGACTGCTTCGAATTCGACGTAGAAAGCCATTTTTTTTGTTAATTTTTCCGCATACGTAGTCTAAGTGTTCACGAAAATTCAGTTTATTATCTATTGTAACACCTAAATAATTAATACTCGTATCAGGTTCAATAATCTCATTATTAATATAAACAGCAGGAACAATATAGGCTGCAGATCTATGGATAGGCTGTAGCTTGTTCATACAAAGCCAGTTATGTACATTTTGCAGGTCTATGTTTAGGTTTCGAACTAAGTCTGCAAAATTTCTGCCACTAATATATACCAGACAATCATCAGCGAACATGACTATACTTGGAACACCTAATTTAATATCTCTATGACTAGATAAAACATTGTTAACTTTGGTAACCTGCTTTCTTCCTACTAAATATGTTTTAAACCAATTTAGCTCGTTGTTTTTGATCCCATATTGTTTGAGTTTTGACAGTAATAAATTTGTATCTAGTGTCTCAAATGCACGGCGCTTTAAGTCTAAAAATACTTCTATGACGGAATCTCCTGCATCAACCTGAATCGATGTAGTCTCGCATAAATATCCTTTTCGAAAGCCTGACTACTCCATTGCGATAATATTGTTTGTTTCAACATATTTCTCTAGTTGTTCATAGACAACCTTTTCCAACAATTTCTCATGTAGGGACATCATATTTATTGGGCGCATATCTTCGCATCGTTTAGAATTACGGATTCTTTCCATTTCTTCGCGAAAATACCACTCTCCAATGATTTATTAATGATGTCCACTAAAATTGGCCCAAATATGTTGTATGATTCTTCCATTATCTCTTTATAAATCGCTATGGAGTCTCTTTTGTTCTTCAGGTTTAAGAATACTCCTAATTTTATTTTCATCTACCGTCTCGAATGAGAAGGTGGTTGCAATTTGGGAAACTGTATTCTCATATTGTATATGAGGAATACTATCATGTATATCTGTGATGCTGTCCACAAAATATTTATTCAAATTACTCGCCATGACTGGTTCATCAAATATAGATCAAATACAAACATTATCAATTATATTATCTCATTTAACTGGTTTTGATTCTTTTCATTTAAGACCAAGTCCTTGATGGTTCACTAATTTTGTTTCACAATATTGGATGCTCATTACATTAATTTTTTTGTTCTTTCTTATTTCTCTTAAATTTATTTCAAATTTATTTCATTTACTATCTTTTACGTTTTATATGTTTAGGTTGGGTGCCATAATGACTACAATAATATATAGCAATTTGTCAACGAAATTGCAATTGACGCATTTCCGGATTGTGAACTCCGTTAATAATTTGTCAACGATTGTATATTGTACATTGATACATCAAGAGGTCATGTAAATATGCCTTCCTTGAATCCCAACCCAATACAAACTGATGCTCTCATCCATTCTATCGACGCCATTTATGTACTTATAATATTCACCAATAGCATATGCGCGTGGATTTTATTTTTTAAAACGGTGAAAGAACCACTTAAATCTCCAATTTCATTTGATGGTTCAATAAATATAGACTTAGAGGTACGTCCGAGGATAAATTTTATAAATTTAATTTTTTGCTAAGACCAGGATCGTCATCAACTTTGCTATATAAATTAGAATTTCAATCAAACTGAGAAATTAATTGTTAGTCTATACCTATAGTATTCTAGACCAGTTTTGGTCATCTATACAAGTTGTATCACATATACGTTATATACGTTTTAACTTTTAGATAGTAAAGAATGTTTTAGTTTGAATTGTTTTCAATAATTTAATAATAACGCTTATAATCTCGGTTTTTAATGCCATGACAAAAATATATTAGGAAAAATTATTATAAAATGTTTATTTACAAAACCATTCACTTGAATTTTTAATAATAAGAAATGGTAATTTTCTATTTTTTTTTAAATTATTATAAACACATCTAAATTTTGATTGTCTAACATGAATATCAGCAATTAAATGGGAATCAGTTTTTCAAATACGATTTAAATTTCTTAGAATTAATGAAAATTTAAAAGAAAACATAACTATCTGTCAGCAAATCCAAAAGACCATATCTTATTATTTTTTTTCTTAAATATAATTAAATAATTACTATCGTTACTGATGTTAATTAATTATTAATTACAGTACTGACTTAAAGGAAATAAGAAAATTCTTATTTACAATTGAAAAATTTTAATGTGGGCTCATTAAAAATTCAATAAAATGCATTAACTGAAAATGATTTGTATTCCGAGAGAATAAAACAGAAACATTTTTTTTTTTAATTCTCCTCCCTCTTCTCTACCATATATAACTGATAATTTTCTGCAGAAATGTAAAAAATAATACCGCAATTATCTTGTTTGTTTCACACTTTAAAACTAAAAAATCTACTTTTTTAGTGCACTATATTATTGGTATTCTAATTGGAAGAAAAAGAAAATTAATTTCTACTTTATGCTAACGAATAACACTAATTTAACAACGTGAATAGCAGCATTAACCATATTAACTGTTTTATCTCAAAATAAAATAGAAAAAATATATAAAAAAAAAAATATTACTAACATTTAGGTATAGATAATTATAATTAATTAATATTGCTTAAAAAGCGATACATTTAACACTTATTGAGTAAATAATAGTCAAATAAAAAAGAGTTTATATTCCTTAAAAATAAATAGGTACATATAGAATATGTACTACATGTCTAATTGTCTACATATAAGATTATACCTAAAAGCTTGATCTAACCTTTGTAGCGAAGATCACGGTAAAAAAGATCTTTGATGTTTGTAAAACTAATAACCAAAAATAAATATTTGTGGCAGTTGAATGAATTCATCTATCTATCAGATAAATTATAGAGAACCACACCATTTTACAGTAATGTTTAATTAAGACTAGGACAGTTGTTGTAGTCAGAAGTCAGAACTGTAAAATTTTTAATACAGTTTGTCTTCTAGTAAAATATTTTTCTATTTTTCAGAACAAAAACAAACGATTTTCAAATTGGTAAAGAATGGGTTGTCATTGTTTTCATCTCAATACGATTACGTTATGAAAAAAATAAGTTTTATTAGAAATCCATTTTGAGTTTTTAAAGTGTTAAATTATCTTTTGTTAATTTTATCCGAGTTATAAATCGTTTCTGATCGTGTTTAGATCATGTTAAACATTGTTTGTTATGTTTAGCCTCATATTTTGGATATTCGATACATGTATATCAAAGGTTTAAAGAATATCCTATTTGACTTAATTTCATATTAAGTAACAAGCTCTATACAAGAGGGTATTGATAGAATGTTCAGAAAAAATTTTGTTTTGAATACAATAAGTTCATTTTTAGTTTAACTTATATTAGGTTTTGTTGATGGTAAGTAACCACCCGATAAATTAATAGTTATCGCTGGTGCAATAATAATATTGTATAATATTTTTGGGGTCTAACCTTTAGTTGATGTGGTGAAATATACATAATATGTATTTGCTGTTGTGGGGTCCAATAGACCCACATTTTTAATTCGATTGAAAAAATTTAATCAATTACATTTTCATACTTTTTCTTAATAAATCCATTTTTTCTATTCTATTCTTAATTTAAAAATAATATTCATATAATAAAATATATAAAAATAAACAGTCTTACAATTCATTTTAAAATTAAACCTCAAAATTAAATATAAAACAAAAAAAAAATAAAATTATTTAAAAAACAAAAACAAATATATTATATAAAAATAAATAAAATTAAATGAAATCATTATAAACTAGATAAGTTGAGCTTCATTTACTGATATATAACTTAAAAATTAATTCAATCACAAATTTTTTGGAACAGGTTGAAAATCACATAGAATTATTCATTTTTCACACCAAAATTAATAGGACTAGACCTCTACCAAATATATATAGATGATATATTCAAACTTAATACAAAAGTCTCTATCCAATTGTACGCAGATGATGCAGTATTAAAATATGCCGAAAATTTGGAATTGAACTTAAGAAGCGCAATTGAATTTGACTCTCAAATTCGTCAAGAATGGCTAAAAAGGCATAGACTCTCATTAAATGTGAAAAAAACAAAACTGTTATTCTTTGACAATAAATTTCTATCCAATACTAGCTTTGTTATAAATGGGGCTCCAATTGAGGTAGTGAAAAATTTTAATTACCTAGGTTTAATCATTGATAGCAAACTTAAATGGAATAACCATATTGAATTCATATTAAAAAAAATTACCCCGTATATTTTTTTAATAAAAAGACTACGAAACTATCTAAACAAAAATGCATTATTTGCCATATACTCTTCATTTATATTATCTAATTTTATTAACGATATCTTAACCCTATTTACACACTTGAAATTATTCACTAAAAATCAATAAAATACATTAATTTCTATTAAAAATTATACCCAACAAGTTTGCTCTACTTTGAAAAGAATCTAAGGGCGTTTCCGAACCTCCCGCACTGAAACCTGTCAAATCGCACTAAATTTAATAAATTTAATTTTGCGATAGCTAGTGTACTAGAGACTACACTAAATTTTGGTAACAAATCAAGTGCGATTTGTCAGGTTTAGTGCGAGTATCAAGTGCAAGTGCGAGAGGTTCGGAAACGCTCTTAGTCTATCGAACATTAGTAAACAAGAGCTGTATATGATGGGCTTTAAAATTATCAGCAATTTGATCAAGCACAATTTCATTTTGAATAGAAACATCGATATCGACAGCCACAATACGAGAAACAGGTCTAACTTCTACTTAAGCTTATTCAGAACCGAAAACAAAAACAATAATTGCTTAAAGATTTATAATGAATTGCCAACGGAAATAAAAGAAATTAATAATATTGGTGTATTTAAAAGGAAAATAAGAGAAATATTGATTCTATAATGTAACTAAATTCTCACATTTAAAAACAAAAAAAAAAAAAAAACAAACAAAATTTTTGGATTAAGATTATTTGGAATGAATTAAGTAATTTTATATTAAGTATAAAAATATTAAAATGAAACTATATAATTTAATAAGCAAAAAAAAAACAAAATATGTATGTAATATGTATAAAAAATATTTGGTAATGAATCAATAATAAAATTTAGTAATTTAGGAAAATAGAAAATATATTATATAAAAACATGTCTAATAGTCAAAAAATTATAAGATTATAGCTTATGCTACGGTCACTATAAAATTAATATTTAGATTTAGAATGTAAACATTTTTTTTAAATATTATTATAAATTTAAATTACAAAATTACATAATAAATGAAATGTATGTGAAATATCACATTAAAAAATAAAAAAAAAAAAAAAAATTACAGATAGGATTTAAACATGTTAGGCAGGCACACTGGTGATTTGCACTTTGTACATAAGTGAACAGTTTTGCTCGCTTTCGTGGAGGGCAGGAAAAGCACCTTTTTCTTTTATTACGTTCTAATTTACCGTCTCCTTCTATTGCAGTAGCTGGAACAGGTTCATTCAAAACGTTCGAAAGACTTTGTCGAAGCATTAATGGTATCCTTTGGTTTACTAGCTTTTCTTTCATGTATGGCTCGCAAAGATTTTTTGCTAGACCTTTCAAAAAATTCAGTCGGCTTAATGGTTTTGCCTGAGCATGGATCTGCCTAATCACATATGGGCTGGTTTTCGAATATTTCTTGTCGGCTCGTTTTTACTCCATTTAAATTTATGTTTTTTTTTTTTTTTTTTCTTTATTTCAACCATACTAATTTAATATAAAATTTCATTAACTTAAAACTAAATTGTAAGTTGTAGATCTTAGCCTAGGCTGTCTGATCTTAAAATTTAAAAAAAATTAAAGTGCAAATAGTTAATATACAAAGAAAAGCTATGGAACTGTCAATAATATGAAATAAAATAAATTACATTATAGTAAAACTTAAAAAATAAGATAAATTTCAATGCTTAAATTTATAAAACGAAAAAAAAAAAAAAAAAAAAAAAAGAGAAAACAAAAAAGTACTAATTCTATTATAAAAATTATATATAAAGACTATTTAAAACTACTTATGAAATTAACTTTAACATTTTTACTGCAATTACTACTATCAAACATTTTTAATTTTTTATTATTGTTGTTGTAATAATACAAAATATTCTTATATTCAATTATTTTTGGAATTTATAATTTATTTTTACTTTTTTCCATTTATTTATTTTTGTTTTTTTATTTTTATTGTCAACTAATATTTAATATAAATTTTTGTATTCCGGTTTTAAAAACTCTAAAAGAATCAATTTCTTTAAGTTGTACCAGCAGGTCATTAAACAATTTCAAACAATTATACAGACAGTTGTTTTTCTGTTGATTTGTTTTAAACAAGGACAGGTAGAAATTGGATTTGTTTCGTGTGTTGTGTGTATGGATGTCTATCATTCTACTCAAAATGAAATTATGTTTGATTTTATTATTAATTATTTTAAACGCTACTAGATATAGTTCTCGTTTACAAATATTAGTGAAACTTAAATATTTATCAGAATATAATAAATTTGTTGGATACATACGTGGGTAGAAGTGAATAATTTTTATTGATTTCTTATGAATGACATCCAGCTGACTTAAGGTTTGCTGGCTCGCACCGTTCCATACGGGATTGAGATATACAATGTGTGACGCTATAAAAGACGAATATATTGCGTATAATGCTTTGGTTGAGATAAAGTTCCGTAATCTACGCAATATGAAAAGATAGGGTGATATTTTGCTAATAATATGGTGCACGTGGCAGTCCATTTAAACTTTTTATTGATAATTAACCCTAGATAATTAAAGCTATCTACAGTTTCTATTAATTTAGATTTATAAAAGAAATTTTTTTTGTTTACCATAAAAAATAGTTCACTACACTTAGCGGTTCTCAGAATATTCATCATCAGATCTATTTGTAAACTAAGAATTTAAAGAATCTTGGTTTTCATTATCCAAATCCTCAATTTCTTCCAACCATTTTCTTATTACTACCATCATCTTCTCCAGGATCGTTGACATTGACTTTACTAGGTTCATCTTTATACTCACCCATTTCACTACTTTTCAGTTAAAAAAAATAAAAAAAAAACCAGAACAAATAATACAAAAAAACTTACTTAATTGATGTTATAGGATCCACTGGACCCAGTTTTAAAAAAAATATTTTAAAATTACACTTTTCACTTATGCGCTTGCAGCGTGAAATATACTGAGAATTTAATCGATGTGGTAATGAAAAAAATTAGAGAAAATTGAGAGCAAAAAGTCAAAGTGGGTCCACTGTACCCACTACACCAATAAAGGGTTAATAAAATTTATTTACTATACAAAATTGAAATTTTTATTATATTATCAGGTAATTAGGCAGAATTTCAGAGGAAGCATGATTTAATGTAAATGTAATATGTAAATGTTTATCAAAGCTTTGCTACAATGTGTCTTCAAGTTTCATAAATAGCTTTAATTTTCAATAGAAAGGATCAATGTGATCGCAATAGGTCAGTAGTAGTCTTTATGGGCATATTCTAGACAATTTTGTTCATAATATATTTGTTCACCTATTCCAAATTTTATTCAAAAAGATTTAACAACACTTCAAAATAAATTATTTGATTTTTTTGATTGTGCAAAATATTTTTTTAATTTTTTTGTTATTTTTTCTTGCATGAGTTAATATTTTAAATTATGTTCTAAACTAAAATTTGATTCAATTTCACGTTGTTGGTTTAATATAAATAACGTGTGATTTTTAACTTTAAAAAGGTAGGTGCTTAAAATTAAAAAAATAAAACAATAAAAAAAAAAATAAAATGAGAAAAATTTATATAAGAGAATTGAGTTAATTTACTTCGTGCAGCATATACTTAAAAACTCATTACTTAAAACACTTATTCCAGGTGTTGAGCGTGGATCTATTTTATGTATAGGAAAACAGGAAAAAAATCACAACAACAATAATTAAATAATTTTAATTAAATAAAAACAATTTTGTTTATAGGTTCAATGAAAATAGTGAATACAACTGTTGTAGATATCTAAAAAGTTCAAGATATTATAAAATATTTGAGTGGGTGACTCAAAAAGGTGTTTGATCTAGTTTTGAATTAATTTTTTTTTTTTTAATAGAGTAATATATTAAAAGATAATATTAACTAGTATAATTTATATTATACAAAACATCAACTAGAATTAATGGTTAAAGTTTGTGGTAATTATTTTTTGAAAAGAATTTTTATGTTAATGTGCACAGTTACATTATATTATTACTATTTAAACTAAAAAATTAAGAGAAATTGTTATTTATTATGTACATTAAATATGACTTAAATAAAATTGTTGTTAATAAATAATTGAAGAAAAAAAATGTTCAAATTAAAAATAGTGTCTTACCAGTAGATAGACTTAGTCTCATTTCGTAATGCTTACATATTTAGAAGGTTTTTTTTAAAATTTGTTTTTTAGCGTCTCTTAGAGTTTAGCACCAAAGTTCGTCAACTCCGGACAAAGACTTTCTAGAGCTAAAAGAAATGATGAGACAACTCATTACCCAAATGACAAATATAATAAACATAATCACTGTAGTAGTATCAAAAATAAATGACAAATAAACCTATTACAATAAAAATGGCAATATGGAATGCAAACGGACTAATCCAACATGCGCTTGAATTAAATCAATTTATATACCAAAATCACATTGACGTAGTATTAATTTCTGAAACCCATTTTACCAATAAAACTTATATAAAAATACATTACTATAATATACACTATACAAAGCACCCAGACGAGAAGACATATGGTGGGACAGCTATTATAATTAACAACAAAATTAAGTAAAATGTACTACAAGAATATAAGAAGGAACACATACAAGCAACTCTAATACAAATTGAAGATATAGATGGGCCTATGGTTATATCATCTCTCTACTCTCCTCCTAAACAAAACATCAAGGTGGCACAATATGATCATTATAATACTCTAAAAATCAACAATTTGAAGCACCTGAGCACTGGAGAGTCTACTTATTGGCCAAGTGACATAAACAAAAACCTGACCTAATTAATTTTTGTATATTAAAAAACTTGAATATGGATAAAATGACAATCAAATCATGCTTAGAGCCATCGTCTGACCATTCACCTATAATACTATAATACAGCACGATTGCCTAATTAGAGCAACAAGAATGCACTTTACATAACAAAAAACAGGTTGGGAGACTTTTCACGTAATAATACAATTCGAGTTAAGCACTAATATCAGTTTGAAATCAGCAAGGGAGCTTAAAAGTGATATTGTATATTTTGGAAACGTGATCAGCGAAGCCTCTATCAGATCAACACCTAGCATAACTCATAGAAAAGCATTCTACGCAGTTAATATGACAGGATAAAGAAGAAAATAAAATAAAAAAGAAAATTAAGGAAAAAATGGCAAATAACAAGATCCCCAGAAGATAAGAGAAGCTATTAAAGAATTAAAAGAAATACTGAAAGAACAACAAAACAAAGGAATTAATAAATATCTAAGCGAATGAACAGCAACACCTGAAACTAACTACTCCTTATGAAAGACTACAAAAAAATTGAAACAAACGACTCCACATACCCCTCCTATTATGAAAAGCAATGGAACATGGGCTAGAACAAACAATGAAAAAGCAATATTTGTCTCCAAGTTCTTCAAACAAACATTCTCAAATGAAAACAACAATACCTGCAGTCTACCGATAACTGACTATGAAAATAATGAAGTTAACATTAAATGTGTTACTACAGAAGAAATAAAATTATACATCAAAAAGAGAATAAAACATAAAAAATCTCCCGGATAGGACTTGCTGACCAACTTGCTGACCGACCGACCAACTTGCTGACAGGTAAAACAATGAAGGAGCTGCCTGAAAAGCAAGTGAATTTCTAAGAAATATGTATATTCAATGCTATATTTAGGTTGAAAGAATTTCCTAAAGTCTGGAAGGTAGCCCAAGTCATACCAATACTTAAACCTGAAAAATATGCTACATTAGCAACATCATATCGACCAATTAGTCTCTTGCTTATTCTTTCAAAAATATTCGAAAGACTATTTTTTGATCGATTAGAACCATTATTAGTATTCTAATACCGAATCGCCAATTTCGATTCCGACGACAACATTCAACAATACAACAAGTCCATAGAGTGATAAATAAAATAGCTATGGACTTGGATAATAAAAAGTTTTGTGTTTGTATCTTCTTAGATGTGACAAAAGCGTTCAACAAAGTCTGGCACGAAGGCCTACTACATAAACTGAGAAGCTTTTTGCCAAAGGGATATGACCTAATTATAAAAAGCTATTTAAGTGATCGTTATTTCTTTGTTAAATACAAGTCTGAATGTTCAAATATCAGCAAAAGTACCGCAAAGCAGTGTATTGGGTCCAGTTTTATATCTCCTGTATACAGCCGATATTTCACTACAAAGAACACGGAATCTAGTATTAGCAACATTAGCAGATGATACAGTTCTACGTGCTTCACATAACTGCTTAAAAACAGCTATTAAACAGGTACAAAAAACTATGAATAAAACAATTACTTGGTTCAAAACTTGGAATATCCAAATTAATGAAGACAAAACTACTCAAGTTATATATACAACAAGAACTCGATACGATCCTGAACCAATAATGATAAATAATAAAGAAATAAAAATCGGAAATCAAGCTAAATACCTAGGGATGCACATTGACAATAAATTGACATGGAAGAAGGACATAATTCACAAACGTAATCACTTAAGGCTAAAATCTGGACAACTACAATGAACAACAAGCTGCTACTTTACAAAACAATTATAAAAACGGATATGGATATAATATGGTGCAAAAATCGGGGGTACCTCAAGCAATACCAACATTAATTTAATTCAAAGAGCACAATCAGAAATAATTAGAACGATAGCGAGAGCCGAATTGTATGTGAGAAATAATGATCTAAACTGTGATTTAAAAATACTGACAATAAAAGAAGAAATTAAAAAGACAAGTTTAAAATATCAACCTATTCTAACAATGAAATTAGCACTCTACCTGAACAAAAAAGAATTAGAAGTAGACGCCTGAAAAAATACAGACCACATGATTTAATAAATAGATTTTAGGTTTAAAAAAAAAAAAAAACAAAATATAATGTAAATGAATTTCAGAAAAAATTACAATAGCAAAATTATTGTATAGTTATACTCTACCCAAAATGTAAGGAAAGTTAATAGGTGTCTTATATTAAGACTGATTTAAATAAAAATGGGGAGCAAAAAAAAATTTACTAATCAATCATTGTTTATCATACAAATACGACACGAATTCGATTTTACATTAAAGCGAAGTTTACTTTATTTGTGATCCGCACATGCACAGAGCAAATATAGAATGAATTGTTCACATATTTTGCACATATTGGTTCCCAACCAGTTCAATCAATTTTATGTTCTTGACTAAGTTCTAATATGATCTGTTATTGATTTCTGATGTCTTGGCAGTAAGTTGATAACTCTGGTAAGAATATATGTATCTTAACCATTGCTTGTGTTTATGGTTTTTTCAAAATGGTTCAATCAGTTTCTTGAAATTATTAAGTTTTTCGACAAAGTTGTTGATTAATCTTTAAATATAAAAAAATATAATTTTCTTGAACAGGAAAATTAAAAAAAAAATAGAAAGCTTAGAAAAATCCTTGTTATAATTAAGGACAGTAAAAAAGTCTCATATTATATGTATAACATAGTAATGAAACATTTTTTTTTAAATTATTTTAGAAATTGTAAAAAAATTGTGATGTCAAATAATGTTTTAAAAGACATCATTATCCTATTAGCCTATTAGCCTACTAAATAAAATACTACCACTTCATTACTAAGTTCCATGATAATAACTTGAAATTTCATAACAACTTAAAAGAATAATCAACGAAGTATTCACTAAAAAATTACTAAAATTGATTAGAATCTGAACTGAAGATTTATAGTACAATATCATCTCATGTCTATTTTAACTACTCTTAGTATAGCTCTTTCAATTGATTTTGTTAACACTGTCTAACAGATTGTATAGGAGTTTTTTTTGCTTGGAAAAATATTTTCTAATTACAAATAGTCTTTTTATGTTGTACCGTTTCTTCTACAATATTACATAGTCTTCTTAACGTAGTAGTAGTAGTATTTTTCTTGTTTTAGCAGATATTGGCAGACTCTTTCCTTCTGATTAGAAATTTAGAAAATTGCTTTAAGCTTGCAAACAAAGAAAACTTTAAAACATTACACATGAAATGGGATTCGAAGGTAGGTAATCAGATAACATTATCGCTCCAGTACTTGTCAATTGGTTTAATTTTGAAAACATTTTGCTTGCTTATTTTATTTTTAATTTTTTTTATTTCATATTTAATTTAAATTAATAATAATAAAATTACAAATTGTAGCTGTAAAATATCCTAAAAAATATAAATAATTTACAAATTGAACGGATGTAGTGTTCATCATCAGCTAATATTTACTTCCTCCAAAATGTTTTGTTTTAATATTATTAATTTACAAAAAAAAAAAAATTTTTAGAAGTCAAGAACGTGATCATTTCCTCTAGTTTTTCCTCTTTATTTTCTTTAAAAGGCATCTTGAAAATTCTAGTTTTGCTCTTATTAATTTTTATTTTAATTTTAACACCAAATCTAATTGCATACATAATTATGTATATTTCCAACCATCTGAAGATTTAATACTATGATTCAATATGTTAACAAGGTTAGTTTATCAAGCGATCAAAACTCACTAAAACTCGAGTTAACTTACTCTATTCATTGAGTGTATCTTATCCTCACGTAATTCTGAGTAAAAAAAAAAATCACTAAATACATTATTACATTGTAATTCGACTTACTGCAGTTGAATAAAATGAAATTCGTTCATAGAATTGCCCCGAAAAATTCATGCCATCTCTGTATGAAAATACAATTGAAATATTCTCGCTTGTTTAACGGTATAATTAAAAAAAAAGAATGTAAATGAACTCTGCGCGGTAATACAAATTTTTAGAATAATGAATTGATTATACCTCGGATCACACTGTAATACTGAAAATTTTTTTGAAAGGAGTGCAACGAATCAAAACGGAAATTTCGTCATATTTGAATAAAAAAATCCTCTCCTCACCATAAAAAAAAAAAGAATAAGTTAAAAAAATTATTCGAGAAGAGTTGGTGTATGAACTTTTCAAGATTAGAAATTGTTCGAAAGTCGAAACTTAAGACCAGCTCATATCTAAATAAAAACTCATGCCAAATAACAAGATTAATTACGACCAGTCAGCTTAAAATAATCAAGTAAATAAAAAAATTGATTGATAAAACTTTGAGGATTTTGCTATTGCGGCTAATAATTTTCTTTTAAGCTTAATAGCTACATAAGTCGATAGAATGAATTCATAAAAAAAGGTCAGAAAAATATTTAGCTTTCATCAAAATTCTTAAATTTCCAATATTCAAATTAATTTAAACAACTTGGAATTGTGATTATTACTCTGAATACAAATCGAATTTTGTTATTGAACCCCATCATTGATTGAAACCCAAGTTTTGACTTTGGAACTTCAATTTAGTAATAAAACTGAATTTGTGTTCTAAAAATCCAATATATTAGTCTTATTCTATATAGCCAGATATATTGACCAAAAATTAAAATAATTTGTGAAAAAAAATTGCTAAAGAAGCTAAAATGTACAGACAAATTTATTGCATTAGCTTATTATTATCCCTCAGTGTTATTTAAATCATAACAGGTGATTTTTTATTTTTAATTTTATTAAAGTGTTTAAATTTCATACCAATCAACATTATACAAGTGTTCATATATTATATCTTGTCTTTCATTTTCTCGCTACAAATCCCTCTTCCTCTCATACAAATATTTTTTACTCTTATACAAATGACCAAATAGATAATGTAAATTTCACAATTTAAAAGTCATCCACCTATTTTCATTGAAGTCGTCATTCTAAGTTCTTGGTTTTATTCTAAGAATAAAAATATAAAAAATAAAAAAGAGTATAATAAAAAACAATAAAATAAAAAAAAATGGCGGCGTTAAAGATCATTAAAAAATTGCATTTTTGTTGTGTTGCAAATTATATGGTGTAAGGATTTTGCTTTTCTTCTCTTTGATTATTTTTATGTTCATTTGGTGTGCAAAGTAATGTCAGGTAATTGTAGGTTCTCATAAAATAAAATAATAAAAAAAAAAATAAAAAAATAAAAATTCTTGATTATTTCAGAATGAAAATTATTATCTCTGATAATAAAGACTGAACGAACAGAGAATGCACACTGCAAATATCTGTCTCAATAAATCCGTACGTAACCTGCATTAAACATGGTACTTTTCATTTTGAGGGAATTTTTAAATTAAGTATTATAAGACTTGCTGATGGCATGGAAGTTTTAATTTTGGAAAAATAAAACAAAAAAAAAAATAATATAAGAAAAATTTTATAAAGAGATGTACATTGAAAGAAACACCCAATTCACATAAACATTTTAAATTTTGCATTCTCTTCTATAAAACTTGTTATATATAATATATATGTATATGCAATAACTTGCGTTGAGTTAAAATTACAATTGTAGAATGGTAAGTAGTCTACTGTTTGAAAAAAAAATGCTGGTTAATGAACTCAAAAAAATATGTTTTTGTTATTTTTAAAAATTATTAAAAAATTTCTTAAATCTCTATTAAGTTTTACTACATTTTCACCTTGAGTTGAATTCAGATTTGTTTTTTGTTTTTTTGTTTTAATGGGGAGTTCTTTGTAAGCGTAAACTCTTTAGATCTATTGTACTTCCCCGTTTCTTAGAATTACAGATCTATGTAATTGATGATCATTATAGCGATCATCAGCTTTGATGTCGATTTCAGAATTGGATGATGTGTAATACCGAAAATATTTATGTCTTTTGTGAACTATAGTGTCGGAAACGAATAGAATTTCCTCATATATTTTCTAAGCAGAATCTGCGGCGTCTGTCTCTGTTCGATCTTCCAATCTTGAACAGATGTTTGTTAAATGGACTATAACCAGTGATAAACCATGTCTCAGCTTTCATTCAGTCTTCGTAATTAGCTGATTTAATCGGTGAATACTAAGTTAGCTTTAATACTGCGATCTAAACATTTTAGTATATTTTTTTTTGTACATTCTAACCTTTTAATCTATCAATTTGCGAAATTTTTAAAGTCTCAACATTTTTTTAGAAACTACATATTTTTAATTTCATAACAATATTTTTGATTTTATTATAATTTAAATTAAATTGCGTCATAAAATCTAATTTCTTTTATCAAAAGATGTACGAGGACGTAATTCATATTTAGATTTAATATTATGTGATGAAAGGATCGAATCTACGAACATAGCCCCAGAATTATTCAATAGAATAGAAACAATCCCGTATGAGAGCGACCATAACGTCATTAAATTTAACCTTGTAATATTAAACAAAAAATTATCACCTAAATCTCCAGCTCAAACCAACGCTTTTATCTTTCACAAAACCAATTGGAAAAAGTATAAAAAAACATTAGACATAAATTTAATAAAAGAATACACAAACAGCCCATTGAAAATAGTAGACAGTACTAATATGTCAATAAGGAACATAGACTACCACATAGAAAAACTTCAAACAGTAATAAAAAACACAATGCTACAAACTATTCCAACAGCTGAAACTACGAGTCACCTAAACAAGTATAATTCATTTAAAATAAGAAATCTAATGGTCAAAAAAAGTAAACTGATAAACGACATCTACATAATCTATAAAACACATTTAAATTTTACATGCCAAGAAATAATACTTCTCAAAAGTCTAAAGAGCAAATTAAAATAGAAATTAACAATTATTCTCCAAATAAAAATATGTTTCCTGAAATTTAAAAAAATTTTCGCGAACATAAAAAGGACAACATAAAATATTTAATAATTAATCCCACAATTTTAGATACAAATGCAAATATTAATGTCCACAGTACTAGCTCAACAAACCACCAAATAATTAATAGCCCTATAGACTAAAAACCCATTCTTGGAAAGAACTCATAACATAGACATTCCGCAAAATAGTCATTTTCATCAACAAATTACCGAGAAGGTACGCTTAGACAACACTGCAAAGAAAACCAAATAAACAACGTAACGATATGCAAATTCAAATAAATCCTCAAATCCAATTAATGAATATTTTACTAACTCAATAAAACTTAATTCAAAATTTGCAAATCTAAACAATAAAACATCATCAGGGATAGATACCATACCGAACGTCGTACTAAAAAGCCTCAGTTCAAAAATGATACTACAATATGTAATAATATTTAATAACGCACTGAATTATAATTATTTCCTAATAACTGGAAGATAGCGAAAGATGAAGTGATATATAAATTATTAAAACTAGGATTCCAAAAATCTCTAATTAACTAAATAGATAATTTAATCAACAATAACAAATTCTATATAGCCAATTTTCCAGATATAAAAATAAAACTTTTTGCAACTAAAAACGGACTCCAACAGGGAACGGTTAATTCATCCATCCTTTTCTCAATCTACTTGATAGAGCTATTAGTATTATTAGACAGAATAAAAGGAATAAATTATAATTTAGCCTTTGCAGACGATATAATATATTTCTACAGTATCTAACGTTGTAGAAATGGTACAAAATAAAGTACAGAAAATGTTTAACATAACCGTTGATTACTGCAAAATATGGCTTTTAAAAACAAAACTTAATAAATGCGAAACAATCCTATTTCGAGACACATACAGTAATCAAAACTACAACATAAAAAAAAAACTGGAAAACCTTTACAATAAAACCAGCAAATAGCACAAAAATAAAAAATAAAAAAACTGTAAAGTATTTGTGAGTGCTTCTTTATCCAAACTTGAAACTTACAGATCAAGTTAAAAACGCCGTCTTAAAAGATAACAAAGTATTCATGACCTCCAAAAAGCTATTTTACAATAAAAATATACACACAAGAATTAAAGTGATAGTCTATCAAACACTAGTAAAATCTACTCTAACGTACGCAACTCCTATCTGGTACAATATCAGTGACAGCCTAATGGAACAATTACGAAAATTTTAAAGAAAATGCATTAGGGTGTGCATAAACAAATCCCGTGAGCTTGAAACTGGATATGTCCATTATTATTCAAATAGATATATCTATAATGAATCTAAAATAAACAGTTATAAATTTTAACCAAAATAAAAAAGTTAATAAAAAAAAAGGGTCTTTTATATCTGATCCCTGTAGATTAAAATTAAGATCAACTGATATAACGGTTTTTATACAAAAACATCAAAACAACAAAGATACTTTCAAATGTCCTTTTCGTCCTTAAAGGATAAGATGCGACACTAAAGATATATATTGTTGGAAAGCTATCAATTCAAGCTATCCTTGGGATATGGCCATTAGGTTTTACGCCGATACAACATCTCCCTCAGAATCCCCCAATTTTTTTTATATTTGCTGTTTTCTCGCCATTTAAAACTAGACGCATTTTATTTGATCTAAAATCTGACATAAATATATTATGTTATATAAATATATATACTTAATGATTTATGATTGTTCCAGGTTATACAATTTCATTAAGTTATCTATAAACTGTAACAGAGTAAAGAATAACAATATCTGATTGTTATATTCAAAACATAAAACATATTATTGTGTTTTTTTTTTTATATTATATTTTTGTTTTTCATAAACAAATCCCGAATTACTCATCGTTGTAATTATTCAAATTTTAATTACTTATCTTAATTATTCAAAGATATTATGTCATCGCATATTGCGCTCAATTACATTTAGGTGTATACGTAAATAAAATATTATATTTCGCATAGCAATTACGAAAATAAAAAATATCACCCACCAGTTATAAATATTTTCATTCTGATTTCTAAATTTGAATAATTAAATCAAATCTTTATGGAAATTTTGTTTAAAATTTTTTGTTTCAAAATTCGTTAAAAAAAATAAAAGAGGAAAAAAAGTATATAGGTAATTTTTTGAATACAATCGTGTTAAAAGAGTTAGAAATTTTAAAGGAATTTTCTTATTTAAAAATATTTTTCATTCATAAACTGAAAAAGAAAATTTTTTGATTGAATCACAACCTGTTCGAATACATGTTAAAATAGCTACGCATTAATTTAGCATGTTCAATGTGTTTTTCAAAACATTTCAAAAGTTCTTCTGGTATTAGAACACCTTTAACGGTTAACGTAAGTAAGAAAAAGAACTTGTCAAGTACAAAAATATAAATTTTTATTTGTTTTTTGGGGAAGATTGGAGGTAATCACCACAAAAATGTAGCCGAGCGTATGTTTTATAGTGTGTAAGCCGAATCAACCAAGGCCTACAAATATGAATTTGGATGATTACGATTGATTGACTAAACTCAAAACTGAAAAATCGTTTTTTATTCTTGTTATGTTTTCCAATATTCTTCTTTCTATTAAATTTTTCATTTATGTTTTTTAGCATTTATAGTTAGGATTTTGCCCCCTATAACCTCTGCCCAAATTGACTTATTATGATTATCTGTAGCAATTCAGTTTTGCTTCTGAATCCCTAGATAATTCTGATTTAATGATTACATTATACATCCAAATGGTGAAGCTCATAAGTGAAACTCTCGTAATCACAGCTGTACTCTAGATTATTCATCTAACATGGCCCACACCTGTTATAGAAAAATGTCAACAACTTTATTTGTATATTTATTTATATGGGGAAATAATTTAAATTAAATTCTGTTTTGTCCAACTTTTTTATGACCTAGGCGATTGTGTGTAAATGCTTCTGGACCACTCTCAGAGAAATCATATTATTCAGTAAACCTAAAATGCATATCCTATGTATAAATTAGTCACAAATGCGTACTATGATCGCTTACTTATAGAAGTGTGATTTGAAATCATATCCTAATCCTAACGAGAAAATCATTTATTATAACTAAAAAGAATAGACTGTTATGATTTGTCAAAATTTATAAATAGGGTTCACAAGTTATGCACATATGTAAAAATACGTGATTTATTCATATTTTCTGGCTTATTACCATTGTCTATGGCTATAATGTATAAACTGAAAATGTAAAGTAAAAAAATCATATTTTGTAACCAATAAGCGCAATTTAATCCTGAAAACGTCCACTTCCACTATTATGATTTTAAATCATAAAATGTTGCGATTACTTTTCCTAAATAATCATTAATGTGTTTGACTAAATGCAGATAAAAGTCAGTTCTTATTAGACTCTTTTGTATAGAGTATAAATTATTTTCATAATTATTACATTTATATCTCATCGATATTTACGCATAAGCATTATCTTGTAGCAAGTATTTCTATAACCCATATTTTTTCAAAAAAAAAAATAAATATAATTTTATTTTTATTTTTATTTCATAATTAACATTATCAGTTGTTATAAATTTTAATGTATTATGTGTAAAAGTATATCAAAAATTATGTATTATATACTACAATGGTTTTACTTTATACTATACTCTTAGGTATAAAACAATTTTTGCCATTAAATAATAAATGATTTAGAAATGTTTTCTTAAATTCTAATGTCTCGATATTTATACATTTAATTATATTTTACAGCCTTTCTCTTTGACGATGGTCCTATTCTAAAATAGTACTCCTTCAAAAGTAATATTGAAATGTAGAATATGTAAGATAAATTTTGTAAAATTACCTTTGATTCCTCAGGAAAGTGTTAACATATATCTTCAGCAATTTTATCAAATTCTCTAACAACCGGTCCTGCAAGTAATTCCTTTTCTTCCTTTTCTGCAAGTAATTCCTTTCTCCCAACGAATTTCTGATTCCATGAAAATCAAAAATTCCTAAATTTACGTGGCTCATTTAATAATCATAAATTATGATTTTTCATTTCTCTAGATGCACGTTGTGTCCAGTTATTCCGGCCATCATAATACTGATTTATATGCTGAACAGTTGAAATTATGCTGATCTGTTTCCGTTAAAATCTAGAGAAAATGTAGTTTTATTCAGCGAGAGTGTTGGCATAAGCATTTTTGCTTCTAAATTACAAATTATGTTGAACTAGAAAATCTCAGCTTCTTGCTCCAGCTCAATTTTGATTTGCATTTAAATTCTTATTTACTTTTATTTTATTCTTTATTAGTTTATAAGTAAACTTTTATAAAAATACAATTTAAATTCATTAGAATCATTATTCATTAGAATTCATTAGAATTCATATAGAATGTTATAATATTTATTTATTTAACAACAAAATATAATTTTTTCTTTTAAATCTGTGTAAATTTGTTTCAAATTTAATAGCATCAGGCAAATCGTTAAATAGTTGCGTACCTTTGTATAACAAAGTGTTTTGCGTTTTCGTTCTTCTATATAAGGGAAGTCTAAGGTCCCCTACATTTCTCAGATTGTTGTAAGCACCAATGTGTGTTAAATTTCTCTGCAGATATAGCGGCAAACATTTCATTTTTAATCTTAAAAATAAATAACAATGCTTTAAATTTTAGTTTTTTATTTACATCCATCTATTTTAGATCCTGCAGCATACTTGAAGAACTGGTTCTTCTATCACATATTAAAATCAGTCTCATGGCTCTATTATGTAAAATTTGAAGTATTTTTCTTTTTTCTTCATTGCACAAAAATAGAATAAAGCCGAAAGCCTCTGCAGCTAGCGCTTACAAAATTGGCCATAATTTAAATTATGGTCAATTCAATAATAATAATAATAATAATAGAATAGATGAGCAATAATCATAGTGAGGTAAAATAATAGAGTTATATATTATCATAACTGCACATTTCTCTGTTATTTTATTTTTTATTCTAGATAGAAATTCAATTTTTTTATAAATTTTACTGCAAATAAAATCTGCGTGATTTTTGAATTTGAAATTCTTGTCAATGATTACTACTAAGTACTTAAAACTATCTACATTCTAAATTTTTTCATTGTTTAAAACTACATCCACATTTTGCACACGTTCATTTCATACTCACACACATTTTATTTTAGAAATATTCAGTTTCAATTTATTTCTGCACAACCATTTATGTAGGTGATTCATATCTTCATTTAATTATTTATTTATTTAATTTTCATTTTTCCAAAAATGTATATTCATGTGTCATCAGCAAGCAAACATAATTTTGAAAACTGTAAATAATGCTTTATATCATTAATGTAAATAAGAAATAGCTTTACTCCTAAAATTGATCCCTGAGGAACTCCTAGATCTACTGTTTTTATATCCGATCACACGTTTCTTTATCAATTATTCCATATGACTCTAATTTTTTTACTAAAATTTTCCTATCCAGCGTTTCGAATGCCCTTTTTAAACCTAGCAAAACCGCTACAATAAAGCTATCTTCATCAGTTTCTTTCTTCCACTCGTTCATCACCCAATTGGCAAGTGGTAATATATTTATTGGACGAAAATGTTCAGCACTTCTGGCATTTTTGGTTTTTTTTATTGGTACTATTAGCGATTCTTTCCACGCATCTGATGGAAATGATCCTTCCTTTCAAAGATTTATTTATTATTTTGACTAGAATTGGATAGAAAAATTCCTTACAATCTCTAATAATTTTTGTATACAAGCCATTAGTCTTTTTTTCTTATTCATCGATTTTATAATTTCGTCTAATTCAATAAATATTTGTTTCCTTAAATTTAAAGTGTTCTCCTGTATATACAATATCATCATCATCATACTAGCGCTACCGCTCTGGGTGAGCTTTGGCCTTCATTACTATACTCCTCCAAAAAGGCTGATTTTGTGCCGCTTGTCTTCAATTTGGGATTTGTGGGGTTTGAGCATCGTTTTTCACGTAGTCTGCCCATCTTCTTCTTGGTGTTCCATTACCACGGCTACTATCGGGCTTTCTATTCAGCACCAGTGCTTTCTTTCGACTTTCGTGCATTCGACTTACGTAGCTAGCCTATCTTAGTTTTTGGGCCTTTGCAACCCGTACAATGTCATCACTATCGATCATACTATTGAGGTCGCTGTTGCTTCTGATTACATATTTTCCATTCTATAATCTTTTTGCACGAAGAATTTTCCAGTGAACTTTTCTTTCAAATAAGTGCAGGCTATTCTTCTCAGTCACGTTCACTGTCCATACCTCGCACCCATACGTCACTATGAGTCGTATGAGAGTTTTATATATTTTTATTTTGACCTTTCTTGATATTAGTTTTGATTGAAGCAACTTTCTGTTTGCATATAGTAGCATCTATTTCTGGCCTGAATTCTATTATGAATACAACATTGCATACTATTATCACTTCTTATTGTTGCTCCGAGGTATGTAAAGGTTGTAAATCCTTCAAAGTTGTACTCTCCAATTGTTATATTCTGATTATTTCTTATTTTTAGAAATTTTGTTTTGTTTTCGTTGATTTTTAAGCCTACTTTTTGTGTATCCTCTTCGAGTTGTACAAATAATTCTACCATATATCTGTAATTTTTTGCCATAATTACTATGTCATCCGCATACGCTACTACCTATTTGGGTTATCATATTGAATATACTGCCTTTCTTTTCTAATTTTCCTATGGCATAATGTAGTATTAAGTTGAATAATAATGCGGATAAAGCATCTCCTTGTCGTACTTCCGTTTCTATTTTAAATTCACGGATTATTTGGTTTTGTATTACAATTTTAGCTTTTGATTCATGTATTGTCATTTTGACTAGGTTTAATAATTTCTGAGGTATTCCCAAATTTCTAAGAGCTGTTAAAATTATATCTCTATTTATGCTGTCAAATGCTTGCGTGAAATGTATTTACAATATGGTCATTATAATTTATACTTGGAATTTGTTGATTAATTTCCCTAACACTATCTATAAAATAATCATTTAAATAATTAGTTACTTCTAATTTATTTTGCATTTTTCTATTGTCTACTTCTAATTCTAAAATTTTACCTTCTGGTCTTTGGAGTATGTATCTTTTTAATGTCCTCCATAATTCTCTGCCATTTCCAGCTTTTTCTTGAATTTTTCGTTCTATATATTTGTTTTTAATAATATTGCACATATTTTTATACTTATTTCTAATTGTTTTATGTTGCAACCAATTTTCATTATTTCCTAATATAGAGTATCTATTATACAATCTTATTTTTTCTATTTTTAATTCATTCAATTGAGTATTAAAGAGACTCTGCTTTGTTATTTGATATTGAAATTTTTTTTGTTATTTTTTGTAGCCCAATTTTTATATTGAAATCTAATTTCGTTACACATCCTGTTCAGATCATCAATATTCATTTTAGTTCTGCAATATTATTATTTATTAAATCATTAACAATTGGTTCTTTACTATATTTAAAGTATGATATTTCTTTTGTTTTGTTTTTACTTTTATCTGATATTAAACTAATTTGTATTGTTTCATGGTCTGTTATAATATACTTCTGATTTACTTTCGCTTCCAGCTTAATAAAGTTGTTCATTAAAATCTAATCTATAAGAGTTTTAGTTGAACTTGTACATCTAGTGAATTCATTTACTATTTGCTTATACTATACTAATTGGAACCTTATTACTTTTAAAAATCAAAACCGTACATGAAAACTACCTAGTTTAGTATATCTACAATTTGCGCAATATTATTTTTTACCACCTTGTATTTTAAGAAAAAAAAATAACTAAAATTTTAAGATTTCGTCTTTTTTTTTGTAAATTACTGATAATTAATTTTACGCTAAAATTATAATTTTATTATCCCCCAAAAATAATATTTGAAAATACGAAAAATAACGAATTTTAATCCACCATCTGCTATAACAACCAGATTTAAAATCTTACACCTTACTCTACTCCATTTTTTAACTATTATTTGTTTAAAGTCTACAACAATATTTTGTAGACATAAAAAAACTAAATAAAAAAAATTAGAATCTTCCATGCTATATTACAACACTGTGTATCAGTATCAGTTACGATATATGTTATAAGAGAGTTGCCAAGTTGCCAAATTAAAGTTGTTTCTAATTTACATTCACATAAAAAAAAAATGCTATTGAAGATAAGTGAAAGAAGAACGAGGGGACGACGACGATAATGTCAGGCAATGACAGGTATTTTATTTTATTCTTGTTGTTTTCTTTCTATATAAAATGTTGTTTTTAAAAACGCGATTTAAACAATTTATTATTTTTTTATTTTCAAGGAAAACAAAACGAAAATCTTATTAAATCCATAATTCATAATTTTCATAAAAATAAATTTGCTAAACTTTTTAACATTTTCCACCTTATAAAACTTATAAGATTTATGTGTTGATATTTTCAGCATAAATAAAAAAAAGAAAAATTATCAACAAAAATATAGACTCTGTGCCTCCTTCTGACAAAAAAAAAAATATCTCGCGATAACAGTTATTTTCTTTCGATTCTATTCTTCTTGTTTTTTTATGATTTTTTATGATTTTTTATTCTTTATCTTTTTTTTATATACAAAATAATGTACCGTTACATACTGGTTTGTTTAGCATTTGACAAGCATTTCACAGGTGAGAAAAAAGTTCTTTAATGTATGAAAAATAACTTTTACATATTTTAAAAAATATTCATATACGTTTACCTTTTTTATAAAGAGATGCGAGTATTTGCAAGAGAGTCTATAATAGAAAGAAAGAAAAGCTTCAAGAAAACTTTTTTCAACCCCTGGCACCATATTTTTTACCAATCAACAATTCATCTTTTTTTTATTTTACTACATGTTATTTTTTTTTTAATTTACTACCGTATACCACCACCATGGAAATGTCACCGTTTGGTTAAAATGAGTTTAATGGAAGTCAAGATGGAAGGTAGTTTTGAAATTGTAAAATTGCCCAGGAAAATATTTCTTTATTTTATTTTTTTAAATTTTGAATATAACTACAACAGTCGGAAAGTGAGCACAATAATTTTATTTTGGATAATTTTGCAATTTTTTGTATAATCAACAAAGAAAATTTATAAATAATTATAAGAATACAAGCTTACAACAACACTGAGATCAACAACCTCATTTTGTAACAAATCGAGGGAATTTCAAGTATAGAAATAAATCTAAAATCAGTGGACTTCTGTTATATTAAATTCAGATTCGGAATCAAAGATATTCATCATGCTTCTTCAAAGATAAAACTATAAGAAGTCTTCAAATAAGTTAATAACTTTTCCACTTTAGTTAGAAATAATAATATTTACTTTTATATTACTGTCAGATATTGCTTAGAGCAAGCAAATCACGTCTATTATAACTGAAAAGGATCAGACCATGAAAATTTACGCCGAACTTCTTCAATACGTGAAATATCAACATTACGATATGGAGACCAAACTTGCGAAGCATATTCAGGTGTCGGTCTTACATTTTTGATATATAAAGGTTTTGTAATGTACGGATCTGTGAACTCTTTGTCCCAGCGCATAATAAATCCTGGCATAGAATTAGCTTTATTAATAATGAAATTGGAAATGTACTTTGAAATTGAGCCTGTGATCCAGAATAACACTTAAAGCACGAGTTAACTCAGAACAGTTTAAAGTTTAATTCCCAAGATGGTACTACTAAAACTAACAACCTGACATTTTGATGTATTTAATTCAAGGTTTTTGGTGGAGCACCATTCGGCAAAATTGTTAAGATTATTTTGAAGTATGGTACAATCATCAACAGACATAACAATTTTTCTAATTTTGGAGTCATCAGCAAAACAACTTAACTTAGCCGAGTGGCAGTAAAAGAGCCGCTCATTTGTAATGAATTTTTGCAAACTTAAAGCAAACAAAACAACTTTCTGCCTTCTAGAAAATAAAAGAGGATTATATAAAATCAAGAATTTAATTTATTATTATTATTTGCTTTGTTAATAATATTTGTGTCCATGTGTTGTGCTTATTTGGCTAATTTTCTTCAACAAAAATTTCGTACAAACGATTAGGAAGTTTGAGATAAATCGGACTTAGTTATCGATTTTGACTTGCAACCAGTCATTAGTTTTAGTAAAATAATACAATAATAGACATAAGAGAATACAATTAATGTTGGAGTATACCCTATCTCCTTGAATTAAATAGTTCAATTCCATTCTTTATATAGCTTAACAAACTATACCTATTTTGGAGACAACTTGAAGGAAATAAAAAATGAATAGACATTTAATTAAAAAATTTATAGTAAAATATTAAATTCAACAACTGCCGTCGTATGTCAAATTTAGTTGTCTCTATGTTTCATCATATCAGAAACAAATTAACAGAATAAATTAGGTTCTACAAAAATTATGTTATAAAAGTTTTAGAATGATGATTTTTCTGAGCTTTATTCATCTTCAAAACTTCATTTAAATTGATATTAAATTTTTGGACTTACTGCATGACATCATGTTTTTATTATTTTTATCTTCTTTAATTATTTACATTATTTTTAAACATAGGCATTTTGGCTGATATGACTGAGATACTGAAAATTTTCTTTGATCCTTCTTTCAAAGAAACCGTCAAGGATAATAAATAATCCAAGGAAAATTGTAAAAAACAAAAAAAAAATTGTTGTTGTATGAGTCCAAATATTTTTAGTTTAAGAGTCTAAATTCCTTTTTAATCCGGCATATATCCATACTTTGCAATGTGATATATACCTAAATATTATATTTTTGTATGTATGTAGTTAGGTGATCACCTTTTTTGAAGAATATGCTTCTAATCGTAAATAAAATTTTTGTTTTTAATTTATGTACATGTTCAGTACCTATAAGTGTAATAATATTGTAGAGATTTAGATATTCTCAGTATATAAATTTGCTAAAAAAAATATTTTTTGAAATTTTATTTATGATATTTTTATTTTTAGGTTATTTTCTTCAGTTTTTTATAAACATTAAAAAAAAATGTTATTGCAGGTATCACATTTGAAATATTTTTCAATAAATTACTTTTATATCAATGCTAGTTCAGTAACGAATATCTTGGAAATATTTTTATGATAGAATTTACTTAAATTTGCCAATTATTGTGATTGAATGTATTATAAATTTTATGCTATGAATAAATAAATTCAAATAATTTAATAATATTTTAGTAGGTGCCTACCTATAGGTTTGTACACATCTTTTTTTTTTGGTTATATAATTTTTTTTTTCTTGAATTTTTAAAGTTTTTAATGTTTTTAAAGCAGAAATATATTCGTCACGTGTATATTATAGACAGTTGTATGAAATTTAAATAATAATTTGTAATGAATTTTATTTTTAAAAATAAAGACATGTTAATAATTATAAAATGCTAATATAAGGTTGGAATGTCGCAAAAATAAATAAATAAAATGCTATCCTAAGGTTGGAATGTCACTTTGAGAAGAAAAAACTGATTAAACCACAAAATGTTATAAGAAGAAAACAGTGAAAATTTATTATTCTAGCAACAAACAATAATAGTTAATCAAATGAATGACCATGGCACTATTATTTATAAAAAAAATTTATGAACTGTGTGTTAATGATATCATCGGAAAAAATAATGGCTATAGTTTTAATAAAATGAATGCCAAATTAATCACTATCAGATGAAGGACTGTAAAAGGATTACAATTGCCAATTGATAGCTATATACGATGCCAATTATATCGTCATAAGTCCCATAATACAATTAATATCGTTAATGCAAAATATAACTCTACTTTTCTGCATTTTTATGTTAGTTTTAAGAAATAATATAGATTCAAATATCAGAGATTTCAAAAACTATTTTTGCTTGCGTGAAATTAAAAAAAAAAAATCCGAAATCAAAGAAAATTTTACTAAATACAAAAAAGAATTACCTCATACAATAATTACACTTTAATCTTATCAGAATATATTGGCTTTAAAATGATGAAATTAAATTAATGAAAGTAGGACGGTCTTTCTATTGAAAATTCTCAAAATTATTTTCATTTCCTTTCATTTATTATTTTATTTAGTTTATATAAAACTATTTATAATTACAATATTATTCATACATTTAAATAATTAAAATAAATTTACTTAATATGGAGTTAGCTAACTTCATACAAATTATCCTTTACATGAATTTTAATGTGGTTTTTAAATATACTTAAACGATTTTCCATTTTTAATTCTGTGGGAAGATTGCTATATAATTGCAAGCCTTTGTACATGATCATATTTTTTGTTTTTTCATTATTATAAAAATCTAATCTAAAGTCAGCATTATTTCTTATATTATATTCATGTATGTCTCCATTATATATAATCTTATTACATAAATAATTTGGGTAAAGCCCGTTTTTTATTTTAAATACAATGATCAAAACATTCATTTTAATTTGTTGTTCAATATTTCATAGCGAATCAATCTCAGAACAACTCCCATAGACTTGTTCTAAAGTCTTTGCAACCTACCCCATTTCAGAATTACACATAAATAATATAGAAGAACAATATTCAAAGTGGTTTGATCATTGTATTCTGTAAATTAATTGCACACTAAATAAATATTTTATTTCTAATTTTATTAAAAAAATTTACTTTTTTAGCAATCTTCTTACAAACATAATTAATATGACTTTTAAAATTTAATTTACAATCTATTATTATTCCTAAGTTTACTTTATTCTTTCAATGTTTTTATTATTTATTATAATATTATGATTTCTATTTTTCCTTTCATTAATAACTAAATATTTAGTTTTATCTATATTTAATTTAAGTTTATTCATATTTAGCCACCTACCTAAACTATTTAGATTAACATTTATTTTATCAACACATTCACTTACACATTCCCCAGTAATATATAACAATGCATCATCCGCAAATTGTATCAATTTACCATAATTCATCACCTTCTCCATATCATTAATAAAAATCAGAAACAATAACTCACCCAAGACACTACCTTGAGGCACACCATATAACACCTCGATTGGATCTGACAAGCAACCATTGATTTTTGTTCTTTGAGTTCTTTCATTATTTAAATAAAATTCAAACCATTCTAATTCTATATCATAAATACCATACTCCTCAAGTTTACATAATAAAATATCACTATCAACAGTTTCGAAAGCACGCTTTAAATCTAAAAATACGGCCACTATTACCTTGTTATCATGTACTAAGATTTTCCAATTTGTGATAACTAGATTTATTAATGCCTCACAGTTATGTCTTCTTCTGAATTCGGATTGATATTCCGATATTAGTCCATACTGTCTATATACAATTATCTCTAAAATTTTAGCTTCTGTTAAAATGGTATTTACTGGACTGAATTCATTTGCATTTTTTGTGGTTTTAACTTTTTCTATTGGAACCACAATCGATTCTTTCCACACGTTAGGTGGATACTAGAGATACTAGAGACTGGTTAATTATAGATAATAGATTTTGACCAATAAACTCATAGGCCTCCAACAATAAGCCTGATGCACTGACAAAATTTATATCTTGTTATTTAGATTAAATTTACGTTTGTTATTTAGCAATTTTAATGTTTCTTTGAAATAATCAATAATTGTTATTGTTTTTAAATTTAAATATACATGGTTTACTTTCAATATAATTTACATATGTTTCACATTTAATGCTTCTATTAATTTGTTGAATGCTTTCGATAAAAAATTTATTAAATTTATTATTGGCTATAGTTATATTATCATTCTATGTTTCATTATCAAAGATTATTTCAGATATTTCAGTAAAATTGTTAATGTTTTTTCACATAGTTTTTTGATCATTAGGTTCTTCAATTTTTTTACTTATATAAGAATGTTTAGCTTTATTAATTAGATTTCTATATTTATTTCTCAATTTTTTGTATTTATTCCACTCCTTTATATTATTTGTTCATTTTGCAAGTTCATATTGATAATTTTTTTTTATTTTTAAACCATTCTACTTTTGGAAATTTTATGTTATATTCTACTATGTAATTTTTATTAATTCTTTATAAACTAAAACCATTTGCCTTATTATTAACATCGGTATAATACACGGTCATAATATCATTTCTTGTTACACTATATAAAAAAATTTGTTTATTATATTTTAGCACTTTTATTGTTTTATTTTTACTTTTGATTTCATCTTTTGATTTAATATCAATTCTTAGTTTCATGATCACTTATTTTTTAATTTTGATCAATATAAGCTAAAATGTCACTGTACTTATTTGTTAATACACCAGTCTATAAGTGTTTTTGAACGATTAGTAACTCTAGAATATTGATTTATTAATTGTCTAAAAGCATTATGAATTATTATTTGCTCACTAAAATTGTTAAAATGTTAAAATCACCAATGATTATAATAGTCTCATTTAATTCACTCAATTGTTCCATCATATTTTTAAAATGATCCAAAAAACCACAATTTATACTCCAATATTTGGGTGATCTATATAAACCAACCAAAACAAAAATAGTTTTACCAATATATACTTTACATATTCCGTTGAAGCTTTATATCAAGCGTCAAATCAAGATAGTTTGCGAAAATTTTGATATTATTATTGCAACCGGTAAAAGGTAAGCATTGATTGATGTATTTGAAACGCCACTAAATTTTCTAATTTGGATATTATTTTATTGTGGATAAAATTTTTCTATCACAAAACTAAAAATATTTCATCCTCATGTCTTAGGGTTATTTGAATGTTTGCTCTACTAATAGTGACTAAATTAAAAAAAAATTTTCATGTTTACCAATAATGTAATCCATAAATCGCGACCTAAATAAATATTTTTAATAAAAAATTAACTTATTTTCCTCTTTCTATTATACTATACTTTGATATCACCTTATTATATATTTATATATTATTTTATCAATATTTCTGACATTAAAAACAACATCTCATCAAATATTTTAATGTTAAATTCCACCAATCGCAGCAAAAACTTCTCTGTTAAAAAAAAAAGAAAATATTATTATTCTTTTTCTAATTTAAAATTTTGTAAATCGAAACACAAACTTAAATCCTAAAAAAATGCCATGTCATTGCCAGTAACAGTCAAGTTGGGTATAATAATCGCAGCTACTCATGGTAGGCTATAACTAATTTTTATTTTTATTTTGTTTTGCTTTATTTTCTTATTTATTTAAAATAAACGTCGAAAAAACACACAAGTCATTTTAGCACTGTTATCTAATCAGAAAATCAAACAAAAAAAAAAATTTGTTTTAGAAACTCCTCCGAATGCTTATGAAAAGAATCCCATTAAGAATTTTTTAAGTAAGTTATTTTCTAATCATAAAAATAAAATGACTCAGTTATGAAGGGAATTAAAAAGGCGGCCATAACTAAGTGAATTTATAATTACAAAAAAAAAAAAAAAAAACTTGAATAGTGTCGTAGATGTGTGTGGTAATCTAGATGAAATGTCATATTCCACCTGGGTTTTTAAATGAAGAACTGAATTAAATTATTATAATCCGAATATAAGGGAAAAAAACAAAAAACAAAAAAATGCACTCTCACACTCAAAATAAAAACGACAAAAAAAAAAACAATTATTAACTCTTTGAATGCTGCAATATGTATGGACACGGTTTGGAGGCTAATTTTTTTTAATCCCAAAAATTTCAAAGATTTTAAAAGGTCCAAAAAATGGAAATGATGCTTTCTTCTAATTTAAAACCAAAAATAGCAGTCAGATATGAATTTTAGATGTAAAAGAAAAGTATTTAGTACATTAGTAAATCATTTTAATTTTTTTTTTTTGGATTTTGTTTTGTATTTAGTCTTCTTAATTTAAAAATCCTTTCGTTTTGATAATATGCCAGACTCACTCGTAAAATCAGATGTTATTTCCTTATTAGAGAATTATTATTGTGGGTGTGGGTGAGTACAGGTGCAATCCTTTTAAAACATTTTTTTTTTGTCTCCGTTTAGATTTTTTTCTAGTTGTAGTGAGTGGTATTTAGAAAAATATTAATACAAACATTTTTTTTTTGATAATCCTTTGTTGTTTTTTGTTTTAATTAAAAAAAAAAAGAAAAATAATAATTAAAGGATGAAAGGATAATATGGTTAATAATATGATTGGGGTTTCAGATCCTGAAAACGAGATATTTATTATAATCATCATAAAATTTTTTTTTTTTTTTTTTGCTGTTTCAACATATTACATTTTTTAAAAGATGTAACAGCCTAAAACATCTGGGTATGGTATACATATTCTATATTTTATTTAAGTTTAAATTAAATTTGAAAATGAAAATGAAATAATGCAGAATAAAAAAAAAATTAAATCATAAAAAATATTTTATTTTATTTAAATTTTAAGAATTTTTTTTTTACATCATTACAGAGGGTGGTGAAATTTTAATTATTAAAAATACATCCGCTATATTGAATAACGGGATGTGTTTTCAGTTAAAATTCAAAATAGAGTGAGAAAGATTTTTCAAGTGAAATACCATTTTAATACCATAAAATAATAAACGACAAATTTAGAATGAAAAAAGCTGAAAAAAATAGCACTCTACTATAATGTAACATGATAGTGAAACTTTAATAACTATAATAAATTTCATAGATTTCAAGTAATTTTTTCACCCTCATCATTTTATAAACACACCATAAAAAGTAAGCTAAATGTTCTTGGGGTTTTCTTGAAATACATACCAGACAGATATAATATCTATAATTATAATTGACAAACATTTAAGGACCTGCGCAGTAGACACCTTTTCATTTTATTTCGATTCTCCTTAATGAACTTGTAATATAATAAATAAGTTGTATATAAAACAAAAATGCGCACGCAGTTGAAATTTTTTTACTCATATGATTTTATTAATCAGCAAATACATTATGCATATGTGAGATCTTATTAAAATAATAAACAAAAGCAAACAAATCAGTTATTATAATTATTTGCAATGAACCTATATGTACATATTATGTCAAATAAAAAAAAAAAAAAAACAAATTCATCTCAAATAGAAAATATAAAAAAACAAAAAAAATCAGTTGAACTCTTCATATGACGGGTAATTTCAATTTTACATAGTAGAGTTAAAGTAGCTATCTATAATTATAATTGACAATCATTTTAACTTTATATTATTTTTTCAATTTACCAAAAATATTCTTAATTTATAAATAAACACCGTTTTGATTAATGAAAATATAGACCCAAATTTTATTAATTCTCTTGTAGAATTGTTAGCTTAATCTGTTTCAGAATTATATACATACATAGTACATACATATTTTTATACCTACAATTTTCATCAAAATTAATTTTTTTTACTATTATGAAATTACGTATCTACATAAATCTACTTCACTCATATGTAAATACATAGTATATAGTATATGTACATTTGATATATATAATAAATGTAAATTAAAAATTTTTGATTTAAACTTTCAAATCAATTTTTTTGTTTTTACGTACATAATATGTATATAGGTACCAGGCAATATTTTATTATTTTTGTTTGAATACATAACATTCATAACTAACCGCCAATTTTTATTGTACTGTATGTTCATCATCTATAATTATAATTGATAAGCATTTAAGGACCTGCGCAGTAGCGCTCCTCTTCTTTTTATTTTGCTTCTATTTAATGAACTCCTAATATATAAATAAGTTGTATGTAAAACAATAATGCGCACACAGTTGAAAAATTTTTCTCATATGGTTTTATTATTCAGCAAATATATTATGCAAATTATCTATGTGAGTTCTTATTAAAATAAAACAACATACAATGAAACTTTAAATTTGGCTTCAACTTGAATTATAATTACTCAACAGGGCCCCTAGTATAATACATAATTACATCATACATAACCAGACAGAAAACCGGAATAAATCTATTTACTGTGATCGAATTGATGAACAAATAGAAATCTTCAAAAATCGTTGTATAAAAGAAAGGAATAGAAATAGAACAATAACGAACTTTAGTAACAACAAAAAACAGATAATCCGGATGGTTCAAATAGCTTTTTTACTTCTACAGCAAGCCTTAAAGAAAAAATCAATAGTTTAAACAATAAAACCTCATCTGGGCTGGATAATATTTCTAATTTTGTGCTGAAAAACTTATCAAATAACTTGATATGTCATTATTGCTACATGCATTATTGCAAAAAATTGGAAAAGGGGAAAAGTCGTTGCAATAAAAAAAACTGGCAAACCCTAGCAATTTTAGACTCATAAGCTTAATACCAAATATAAGTAAAGTTTTTGAAACCCATATTTATGACATGTTACATCGCGAAAGTGAAAGAAGAGATGCTTTCTCCGAGTCAGAAAACTGGCTTCGGATATTTGCTGGTACATAAACAGAAAAAAATGCGTAGGAGCAAGTTTAATTGACCTTGAAAAAGCTTTTTAACTCAATTTGGTTAAACGTTCTTATATACAAATTAATTAAACACAATCTTCCTCATAATTTAAGAAAAATAGTAGCAGATATTATTAGTAATAAAACTTTTGTAACTTCAATCAACAAAACAGTATCGTCCGGAAAATTTAGCATAAAAAATGGGTTACAACAAGGTATCGTCTGAAATGGGTTATAACAAGGTGAATACCCTTGTTATTTAATATATATATATATAAGCGTTCTACTCAACAAATTAAACTCATTTAGCAGATATAAGAGCAACATCGCCTTTGCGGGTGATTTGATTATATATGTGGCAAATAAAACTGCAACCAACTGCCAAATAGAGCTCCAAGAGATGTTCAACGTTGTAATTGACTATACTAATTTTTGGAAATTAAAAGTTAATTATGGTAAATGTAACGTTATATTATTTCGGAATACTGTGGATAAAGTAAACTTAGACGTTCGAAAAAATTGGAAGCAATTTTCTTTACGAACGCCTAATGGAAATATCATCAAACGGCAAAAAACCGTTAAATATCTAGGAATATGTTTGCATCAAAATCTAAGGTTTAGCGTTCACATAAACAATCAGATCACCAAAGCAAACAATGCTTTTCTGTAAAAAGTTATTTTATTCAAAAACATTTTCGCAAAAAGTTAAAATGATTTCATACGCAACATTAATAAGACCGATATTAACGTACGCTTCAGCAATGTGGTATAACATTAGTGCATCATTGATAGAAAAATTACGAATTTTCGAAAGAAAGTGTATAAGATTATGTTTAAATAAAAATCGCAAAGCTGATGCCAATTACCAGCATTATTACTCAAATAGATTTATATATAAATAAAATAAATTTATGTGATTATAAATTTTTTTTAAATGTGAAATATTAACATTTCCATGTCATTTTACTTTAAATAAAAAGAACAAGTTCGATTTATTAAAAATAGCTTATATATATAGCTTAGTCAATATTAAGATAATTGACATATTTATAATAATAATAAATAGAAAACATTTTGATAGAATTTCGAAAATAAACAAAAATAGCTTAGTTAGTCACATTTACTACAAAAATGACAACTATATAGCTTCTTCGCTCCAAAGTGGTTTTGTACCACCCTTTTGAGTGTATTTGTATTAGATCTTAAATAAAACTTAAAATAAATAAATAAAAAAAAAAAACCATAAAAAGTGTACTTATACGTAAATCACTATTATAAACCAAAATAATAAACTTAATAATTTAACAAAAAAATAAATAGTTTATGGTTCACAAGGTAGTGGACAAAAATCGTGAATGAAATTCAAAACTTTTATTCTAAACTGAAACAATTTAAGAACTACATACGAACATAAATGGATTTTTAATCCTTAAATCGGAACCATACACTGCATGGCAAATAAAATAGAAAAATCAGGATTGTTATGTTACATATAACCAAAACCAAAACAGAGAACCAAAATGTCGATATGATTAAGGTATTTTAAATAATAAATTACTTGTTTAATATTATATTTTATAAGTTGATAGTTTGAACGGTCTTATTTGCTAAAAAAAACTGTTGACTACAGTCAAACAGAATTAAAATATGAATTGAATGGAATGAAATTGCCGTTCCATAGCCAAAAAAGACTCTGAGGTTTTTGTTATATTTTATGACCTACAACGGTGCTATATGAGACCGAAAGGCTTGAAAAACAATCAAATCATAATTATCAAAAAACAAAAATGTCAAAAAAATGTTCTCGTTAAAAAAAATGAAAAATTTCAAAAAAGCTATTGAAAAAGGAAAAAAAAAGTGCCGAACAATATTATTAAACTTTTAAACAAATTTTCGATTTCATCAATGTTTCTCATCCTTATTATAAAACTTTAGTTCTTAAGTTTGTACACAAAAAAGATCATTTCATCTATTCTATAGCTGAAGGTTAGTTAGCCTTACCTCGTTTACACTATCCTCCATTCTACTTTATCTTATGCAACTGTCTTTCATCCGTTGACTCCAGCCTTTCGACAGTTGTCCTCAATTGTATTCAGCCATTTTGATCTTGCTCTACCTCTTGCTCTAGTATTGGTCTAATCCTTGGCCCCTGGTCTTAATCCCGCTCTAGGCAATGATATTTAATTGCCCAATTTTATCGTTTCTGTTATTATACTTAAAATAATGAAATTTTATCAAAAAAATAGTTGAATAATAACTTAAATAAAATTGAACTATACTACTAAACGCCTTATGTTTCTGAAAATAGTACATAATAGTTTTTATGTAGTAAAAATTGTAGTATCGAATTTAATGTAATGTGTTCGGCAGCTATCAGGATAATTAAAAATATACTCACTTAAACCGAAATAAAATCATCTATTATTAACAAAATACGTGTGGATATAAAGATTTCGACTTGTAATATCAATTCTCACTATAAATTGAGTGTAGTAGAATCAAAATATTTGCATTTTTTAAAAAAAATTAATTAATGATTGAATAACATTCTTTTGACTGAACTTTAATGTAATTTATTGTTAAAGTTGTTTCAAAAACAAATTTTTCAATTAGAAACACGAATTCGAAAAACGATAGTTGAATCAAAACTAGTACATTTGCAATTTTCAGTTGAATCAAAACGTCACATTTACATGTAAAAAAATATTGCAACAAAATCAGTCTTTTGCAGTACTAAATATATATAAAATCACAGTGTTACAAAAAAATAATGTAAAAAGTGAAAAAAATAATTTTCAAGTAAAAATAAATAAAATAAAATATTGAAACGTAAATATTCAAAAAGGTGTTTTGTCGCCATTTTTCCTTTAAATAATAAATTAATTAATAAATAAATTAGCCTAAGTAATAATTAAGAATAGTCATGGGTGTAAATACAATTGTAAAAGTTCTAAAAAATTTAATATTGTTAAAAAAAAAATTATGAATATGTATCATTGCAATAAAAATAAATAAATAAAAAAAAAATAAAATATTGCTTTCTATTAGATATAAATTAAAAGGTCTCTCTAAATTACCTACATGCAATCACGGAAGTGCAAAAGCGTTTTAAAATATGAGAAACTAATAGGTTCAGATTGTTAAAAGCTTCACAAAAGTTTCTCAAGATGCGTTTATTATTGGCTGCATACAAACCTGTACACTTAAAAGAATTTCTGGATCAGAAAAAGCGCAAAAACTTATGTCATAAAATTTTTTGTAAGGTTTAAAAAATTTTCATCTGTTCGGGTTAGCTTACAAGCTAGCTGCGACAATACCAAGGGAACTCGGGGCGGAGATCGGAAATCAAAAGGTTTTGCACCTCGAAAAGAAGTTGTTAAAATCTTTAAAAAAAAAAAGTTTATGTTCAAGATACACACTACTGTCGCTCTAAATCTATTAATAGACAATATCTTCCTGGTTAATTGTCCTTAAATTGCATGTACAAAGATAGTTAGGATCATAAAGACTTAGACAAATAAAAAATTGATTTCTTTTAAAACATTTTCCGGACTAATTTCAACATTAGTTTTAAAACGCCTTCAACTGATCAGTGCTCCAAATTTTAAGTATAAGGAAAAAATTAGAGCTTCTAAAGATTTACAAACAAAAAATGATCTAATGATCCAAAAACGTATACATGCTCTTCGATCCAAAGCATTTTACGATTTTGCTCGTGATGAATCAAATTGTATAATGACTTTTTCTTTTGATTGTCAAAAGAATATGCCATTGGCAAAAGTTCCTGACCAAGCGGCATATTTAATAGCGACATTTACAATAGTCCAGGGTCGCGTCTCGGTCATCTTTGAAATTAGAAAATACATTTATGTACCTATGGACAAATAATAAATTAGGGAAAGGATGTAATGAGATATCATCGGCTATGGTTCAAAGATTTTGCAACACTACTTTACCAGAAGATATAAAAAATTTTCTTTTGATTTGTGATGGTTGCGGTCCCAAAATAAGAACACCACAATGATAGCAATGTGTTCATTTTGACTATTGAAAGATGTAAACTCATTATTAACTAAGCGTTTTGGACAATCCTGAACAGACAAAAACGAATTAAAATTTTAAAAAGGGATTTTTGCTGTGAATTATAATTATTTAAATAATGATAACATTGCTGATGAGATGACGATCAATGTGATACTTTTTTTGAAGATATAGATTTAAGAATTTAGTTTTAGAAGGACGATTCATTTTATTTTTAATTTATTTTATATTTTTTATATAATTCTTGTTATACACCTTGATATAAGAATTTGACTTAAAACCAACAATGTGTTACCTATATTAGCTCAAACTGAATCAATGAACATTTTTGTTTTCTAATTTATATATTTCTTGTTATATATCTATAGATTTAAGAATTTGGTTTAATACAAAAATGTGTTCCTTACTCGCTCAAATTGAATTACTGAGCATTTCTGTTTTTTTTTAGTATATAAATTAAAAAACTAATTTTTTAACAAATTGAATGAATTATTTTATTTGTGATTCCTAATTTTTTTAATTTACCAAACACGGTGATAATTGCAACAAAATACTCCTTATGCAGATGCAGTGATAACAAAATCAAACATTTGCAAGTAGTTGCAACAAAACGAATTATTTGCAAAATTAATACACTGACAGAAAAACGTCCTATAAAATTAATAAGACAACCTTTAATTTAATGAGGTATGCCTCTAGAACAAAGTTAATAAGATTTGTTGAAATTTGTCGTATTAATCCAAACATTTTGAAAGTATTAGTTTTCTTAAAAGGTATGGTATAAATATTATAAGTTTGCAAAATTAATACTTATGTTTAAGCTTTAATATTCCTTTTGTTTTTAATTTTTCAATACAAATAATATTTTCTATATTCTTATATTAAATCAATTATTCTTTGATAAAATAACTTAAAAATAGTATAAATTAATTAAAATAACAAAGAAAACGTTTTTTGCATTTTTCTCAAAATTGACTTTAACGCAAATGTATCGGTTTTGATTCTACTACACTCAATTGACACTTCATCATACTTATTAACAATTTAAAGCCCATTTCGCTCAATATATTTTACAGTTCGATCTATGTAAATTTATAAAATTCAAGTTTTAACAAAAATTAATTTGAATTTGCTCAAAAGAAACAAATCGGTAAATATTTTATCTTTTAGTTGGTATACATGTGGGGTATACATATTTGCATATACCCAGTCGAATGGGCTCTTATAAAAACTCAATCAATTTGTTCTCAAAAAGACACAATAATTCAAGTGTTGATATACTCTATGTACCTACAGAATTTTAAATTAAACATAATTTTGTAGATCTTAAATCAATAAAAATTGTTTGTTATATTTTGGAAATCGCATTGAAACAATCATTTCTATGACTATAGGCGTTACGAATACAAAAAAAATATTGGAAAGAATGTTATCATGTTTGCAAAAAATAATAGGTGTATATTAACTCACTTATCAATTTCAATTTATTAATATTTGAAGGATCTTCACAATAAAAAGAAAATCATAATGTCAAATAAATTATAACTGTATATAATTAAAAACTATACAAAGTACTACAGTAATAAAACAGCATTAAAAAATTTTACTCAAAACCCTTTACTCTTATAATAAATTAGCTTCTTAGATCCTCTAAATTTTTTAAATTTTACTAAATTATCCTATCTTTAATCATTGTTTGCTGTTGTATACCTTGGAATTTCTTGTGGCTACTTTAGAATAATAAAAATTCAAATTTAAATCAATAAAATTCTTATTAGTCCTGTTTCAAAATTTATTTGTTTTCTTTTTTTTTGATGGTCTTTTATAAATTTCTGTTTTGTATATTTAACCGCAACGCCCTAAAGAAGCAGCACCAGTGGCTTTAAAAAAAAAAAACAAAAAAAATTTATTATTTTTTTCTCTCATATTTCTTTTTGTCTTCAAAACCTATTTTACTACAATGGAGGATTTTCTATGTGAACTAATAACGCATTAATTACCTCGTCCTTTTAAAACAAAACAAAAAATAAAATAAAAAGTGAAAAAATAATAAAAAAATATTCTCCTTGATTTTATTTTATTCCTTTTACCTTGTCTTAAAGAGAATAAAATTAAATTGTTTGTTGTTCTTATTACAAGTAGTAGAACTGGCACTAATGAACAGAATTACACAATTCCCCGTGTACTACAGGAGTTTTGAAAAAAGGAATTTTTTTTTTGGTTTTGTTTCAGGATATTTCAAGCCTTTTTTTTCTTTTTTTTTGCTTTATGTTTTTGAAATAATCGGGTTTTTAATTTATGTTAGGATGGCAGGTGATAACAGAAGCCCATTAGAATTCTTGACATTTTTATTATAGATAAAAAAGGAAAAAAAAAATTGAAGAAAAACAGAAGTAAAAAATAAAGTCTACTACTGTGGTAGGAATTGTTCAAACATTAGTTTGGAAAAAAATATTTTGTTGTTCCGATCAATTTTAAGGTAAACAAAAATCGTGTAAAAATAAATTGAAAGAATAAAAATCTGAGTGTTCATTTTTAGAGTTACACACATTTTCTTCGATGTAAATATTATTGACCCTATTTTTAATAGGATAACTGCTAGTGATTCCGTAAAAAATGTACCAATATGATAACTCTGTTATATCATGTTGTACTAAATGCAAATAAACTAGCATAGCATAAATTCATGAAGGTTTTATTACAATTTCGGTTCAAGATTTTCTTTCAAATACTTCGATTGCATTATTGCTTATCCCTTTGTATTAAAATTCGAATTCGTATTCATGTTTGTATACTGACAAAGGTTAAACTTTACTTTAGTTATCTGCGAGATCATGTTTAATTTTATGTTCTAATTTTAATACCATGCATAAATTGAATCCTTTTATAGATGAATATATTCCTATTTTACTTCCAACATTTCTTTCATTCCATATTGTTGCAATTCAACTTTTCAGAGTTTTTTGCTGGTTAATATTTTTTTTCTTTATTATAAAAGCAAGAAGAGAACTATTATGTAAAATGGAGTATGAATTTTTATATTAATTATGTATAAAAATTATATTGTTTTTAACATATTTTTTAATATATAATTGTTGTATAGTCTAGAGAGCTTGAGTTGAGTACCATTTAAATGACGATACCATTTAAATGACGGGTGCTGTTTAGTCTTATTTGACTATCAGGTCTAGTATTATATTCGTATAAGTCGGAATGAAACGCAGTTTTAACATTTGATTTTAAGTTATTGTTTAGAATATAATGTATATGCATGAATTGCATCATTTCTTTAGAATCATTTAGTTTGAGAATACAATATTTTTTATTTATCTCTTTGTAGCGGTTCTGCGTTGGAGGCTAAAAAGGTTTTTATTACTTGCTATGAATATTTTGCAGAGATTTCAGTTTTTTTTCAAAAGCATTTACCCAAATAGCAATACCGTGTGAAATTTTTGATTAGACTGTAATAATATTGATATCATAATATTTTCAGGAATTCTGTATAAGTTTTCTGATTCTAGCCATTAATTCATTAGCTTGTTGATTCCAGTTGAAGTCTTAGTCTATTGTAACATCAAGATATTTGTAGAAGTGTAACTCGTTCAATTAGAATATATGTGAATCCGCTGTGCAATTGCACAGAAGTAGTTCTTTCAAACAAAATTTTATATAAAAAGAAATATTTGTTTTGGTATAATTGTAGTTGTTTTCTGAATCGCTTGATTATTGCTTGGTATGCAATACAACTTAACACAATAAAATCGCATTACTCTCAACGTAGTAAATCGATGTATTTTAATTCGTTTATAATCAAAAACGTTTGTAGTCACAATTCTGTTATAGTAATAGGTCAACAATGAATTATTTTATTAAAACACTGATATGATACACAAATATGTATATTTTGTGATTAAATAACAGAATTGCTATTTATGAATAAAATAAAGTTTAAAATTGTTATACAAAAGATATTTTATTGAATTTAATTTTGTTTATAAAGATGAATTTTTTTTTTTGACTACGCCTATAGTCACAAAACGATTATATAGCAATATAGCCAGAAATATTACTGAAATTTAGCGAATGACTATAACCGTGTTTTACTTTATATATTTTTTTTAAATAGCAGAACTAACTAACATAATAACTAACATTTATTATATCATTTTTGAAGAGTATGAACTGATTTAATTTTTATTTTTCTGTGTTTTAAATTTTTGTTTGTGTTTTTGTTTTTGTACTTTTTTCTATAAGTTTGTGTGTTTATTTAGAATGACAGAATTTTTATGAAGTCTTTTTGAAAATTGCCTATAAATGAAATTTCTTTTAGAGTATAGATGGCGCTCAACTTGGAAATAATTGTCACTATTTGGTGTAAATATTTGAAATGTTTTAAGTATTCAGCACCAAGAACTTGCTAAAATTTTAATATCAGATAAATTTTAATTCAGATATTCCCCACATGGCCTTCGTTGTGTAATAAGATGTTACCGAGATATTTAAAGCAAAGAATGCTAAATTAGCATATATTTGGTTTTTGTGTTTACAGTAAGTGTTTGTACGGACATCCAATTGTAAAATTTATGCATATCTTCCGTAATTTTTTTTCGACAATATATTTTTGCTGTTTTCAGAATATATACGAATACCAAATCATCAGCATATAAATGTTTTTTTCGCTTATATTTAGGTTCAAGAGAGTATAACACGCGAAAAATACTGGTCCCAACGAGCTCCCCTGTATTACACCATATTCAATATTATTATGAGGACTTGGTACATTAACACATGCTTTGTATTGTTTTCTATTCATAAAGAAGAATTTTTCCAACCAGCTATACTTTTTTTGACAAATCCACAGTTAAATAATATTTTTAATAAAATACCTCTATCCACAAAATAAAAGGCTTTCATCAAATCAAAGAATATTAACCTACTTTTGAGCAATGATTCAAGAGTTCATTACCAAAACATGGCAAACTACAATAAACAGTGTTGCATTAATATTTAATTGCTTTATGAAACCGTATTATAACTTCGCAAATAATTCATTCTTGTTGATATTATTACATACTATTATAGCTGATTACTAACATAAGTTTAAATAATTTTGCAAACACTGATGCGATGACAATCGGATGATGATTGATTCAAGATGATTTTTCCATATTATACCTCAACGTTTTTGTGTAGTACACTCAATCTAATGCAGTCAAATTTGGAATATTCTCCATATTTGTGCTTGAGCCATGCATTTTTTTGTTGCAAAAAATATTTACTTTTAACATACTAAATAGTGATGCTGATGCTATATAGTTGATCTTCAAACTTATATTGAAAGAAATAGAATCGACAAGCTCTTTTAAATGGTAACTTTCTTATTAACTTTGATTATTTTGTAATTTTTGACTCCAATAGTATTCGGAATGCTCCAGTCAAGAGAATCTTCGAAATCAGACCCGAAGGTACAATTTTTCGGGGCAGACCAAACCTTCGTTGGACAGACGAAGTATCGGCGGACTTAAAACAATTTCGAATCTTCAACTGGAGAGACTCCGCTTGTGACCGGCAAAAATGGAGGACGTTGATGATTCTTGTCTACCTACATGGTCTGTTGGCCATCTAAATAAGTAAGTAAGTATTCGGAAAATGATGCACATTATAAACTTCTATCTAAAATTTTTGATTATTTAATGGAACTTCAAATATATAATACCATGTAACACTTACCTATGTGGCTTTGTTCACGCTTTTTCAAAAGGATTTTTTATTTATTTTAATTTTTGTTATATTTTGTTGTTTTACGTGAAAGGATATTTAAAATATAAAATTAACCTTTGAATAACGGCACAAAAAGAAAAGTAAATAGAAAGAAAAAACAAGATAGAGGTATAGTTTGGTTTTAGGAATTCTTCATGATTTGTTTTACTTTAAGGTTCTGCCTTGTTTGACTTTGAAAAATTTTTCTGTTCTAATAATCCTTCCACAAAATGTTTATTTTAGAAAAAAAAAAAAAAAACAACAACAAAAGATAAAAACAAAAAAAAACCTTTCTTCTAATCCTTTTTTTTTTAATTTTTTTTTTCTTACGAAAGACCAGGTAAAAACTTTTAATTTTGCTTTTGAAGGTTTTTCTTCTAACTTTTTCTATTTAAGAATTCTTTCTGAAGTTGTATTTTGGTACTTCTTAGACTGCTAATGAAGTTTTTTGTATTAGGTCCGAAAATTAAATGAAAACTGTTTTTTTCTATAAAAAAAAAAATTTACATTATTTCGTAATTAATGATTAGTCATTGAAATTATATGAATAAATTAAGTAATTTTTATTGGAAAAAGGCATTGTTATACTAAATTTACTAATCATACCAATAATGAATACCTGTAAGTTCCAAATTTAGTATACAGTTACCTGTATTTTCATCGCTTTTAAAGTATTTTGATTTCTTAACTTACTGATTTGGTAAAACTGTGCCTATAATATATTTTTTTTCCGATTACAAACATTTTTATTCAATTAAATATTTGTACAAGAAATCAAACATAAACAGAATCAACAGTTTTATGTTAAATCTCGTTCGTAAACATTATGTAAGAGAACAAAATGCTCCAGAAAATGGTTTAATATCTCAAACGGTTTAATACCACAATGAGAAGTACATAAAAAAAACTTTGCGCACAGGATTCATAGTCCCTGAGAATTTTATATTTCTTGATCAAAATGGTTTTATCCAAAACCAAAATCATTTCCCCATACTATATCACTATAGTAGACGGACCCATGTAAAGCGATAGAATATGAACTGGGCAACAGTAACGGTAATCACACAAAAAACAAATTATTAAGCAATTAGAATTAACATAAAAATTTAAAATTAATTTAAATGTTAATAATAAAAGCAGTTTTTCTTCAAATTTTTATAGGCTAAGATAGTTTTAAGTTTGTATATTAAAGACACATAATAAAAGTTTAATTAAAAAAAATATATATATATATGTAACATGAATAACAGATAAAATCCCATCATTTGTGTTATGGCGGCTTCCTTCCACTAGTGGCTTGCTATTTTGAAAAACATGCCGTGGCTTGTGTCAGAAATTAATTGAATGACAAATGAGATAGCATTAGTAATGTAGCAACTAAAAAAGTACAAATATATGTTATATAATTATTGTAGGTAGAGTAGTAGCAATAATAAAGTAAAATGAAATAGCATTAGTAATGTTAATGTAAAAGTATTGAATGAAGCAGTAACGTAGTAATTAAAAAGTACAAAATATATGTCATATAATTATTGTAGATAGAGTAGCAATAATAATAAATTAAAAATGAAATAGTATATGAATGAATAAATAAGTCATGGTATTAGAAAGAGGTAAAAAATAAAAGAGCTGACGCGACAGGTTATTAATTGGAAATGGATGACGATGATGACGTGACAATCAAGTTAAGTGAATCATGCCTAGTAGGATAGCAAGCATAGGGCACTAGTGGAAGTTAGTAATTTAAAAAAAAAAAACGTTAAATATATATATATTTTTTTATTTATTATAGTTTAGCTTAAACAATAAAATTACCATAGCTGGGTAAAATACAAATACTATACTACTCATTGAGTAAAAGTATTTGATTTCAAGTATTTGAGTAAAATTATTTAAGTAAAAACAATTTAAATACTATTTTCAAGTACTTTTCAAATAAAATTATTTGACTTGATATTTTTCAAATACAGGTAAAGTATTTCAAAAAAGTATTTCAAATACTATTTTTGAGTAGAAATTTCTCTATTGAATTACTCAAATACTTTGCTCTAATTATATATGTATTAAAAAAAAATTGTTTTTTAAAGAAAAATCACAGAGAACTTATATACAAAGACCTAAAGTTATAATTTTAAAATTATTATAATTTAGGACATGTTTATAATATGTAGGTTATAATTTTTTTTTTTTTTTTAGGTATATCTGTTTTTTTTTCTTTTTTTTATTTAATTTTTGATTTAACCAAAGAAGATGCACTGGAAGGGATTATATTTCAGTAAATCTGAAAGTACTAAATAAGCTGAAAAGCCCTTGTGCAATTCGATATACGTTACTCAAAATAAATTTATTCAATTAATTTTTGACATTTTTTATTTCGCTCTAAAATTCAGAAATAGTATTTTGTAAATCATTTTAATTCTTAATACTTGGCTAATGCCCTGTATTGGGAATTAATAATTTCAGTCTTTTTAATTTCTTATTCTGGTAACAAATGTAGGTATTAGTAAATTCAAAATGCTGTTCGTTCAATTTCATCTTCTGTCGATTTAGGCGATTTTTCATTATTGCCACAGATTTATTAGGGTATGAGAATAAAGAAATTTTGAATGATTGATTTTTTCCCGGTACCCACATATCCTAATATTGGTTTCAAAAACATGTTATTTCTTAAACATCATATTATTTGCTTTTATTGTCTTATTAGTTAATAGGTGCGAAGAAGACTAACATTAAATTGTTGAATATTTCTATTTATTTAACTCGATTAAATAAATTAATGACATAAATATTGTTTGCATCGTGCTTATTAGCCCTTGTACTAAAGACAATTTAAAAAAAAAAAAAAAAAATTTCCGAGGGCTGTGTGAGATGCGATAAGAACTTATTTTTGCTGGAACTTGCTCAATTTTTTGAACTTGGCACTTGCCATCAGTCACCACCTAGAAGATGTAGTTCACATTGACTCTACTCTATTCAATATTCATTTGCATATTAAACAAACCTTTTGGACATGTATGTTTTCAATCACATTTCCAATATAAGTTCTCTGTGGGTATTCTTTAAAAAAAAATTAGTAGTATTTGAGTATTTATTATATATATATAATATTAATAAAATATTATATATATATAATAATATTTATTATATATATATATAATTTATCTATTAAATAATAGAGAAATTTAAATAATTTTCAAATACTTTACTTGTATTTGAAAAAATCAAGTCAAATACTTTTACTCAAAAAAAGTATTTGAATAACTATATCTATTTGTACTTGTCAACGCAAAGTAAATTCTTTACTCAAAAAAAATATTTTTTATAGTATTTTAAATACTTTTACTCGAATACGACCCAGCTCTGATCTCATCTTATCTCATCTTCAGAATAATCTTCAATTTAATCACTAAATAATCAAATCAATACGTTCACATCATTGGAAGACCTAGAACATTAGACAGAAATGATGTTCAAGTAAAATATAGACTTAAAAATTTATTTTGCAACGACTAGATTGGTGGTATATAATCCAGAAAACTGTAAATTCAACAAAAGGAGGATCATAAAAAATAATGGGATTTACAATTTTTCCATCATATTTTATCTGGGATCTAGGAGAAACATTTTAAAATAATAAAATATTTAAATCATCAGTTCTTCTCATAGTAATAACCAAAATCGATATACTCGTAGTAGAGAACATATAAGTGGGTTGGTGAATAAATCCACAATTCAAAATCCACAAAAAAAATCCATAAATTCGAAATCCATAAAATGTGCCAAATTAATTCTGGAAAAAATGAGATACCATCGCTGTATCCAACAGCGGTTATGCATAAAAATAATTTATATAAATATTCTGTAACTTTCAAATTGTTTACTTTATTTTTTATTTTATTTCACTTCAATCTACAGGAATAACCTTACAGATTTTGCTTACAAACTACAGTTTAAAACTAATACTTATTATTATTAATATAGTAAAATACAATTCAAATTTTGACATTTTATGATGAAAAAAATATGGTGATTTTCCTTTTAAAATTTTTAGGTAAACATTCAGGAAAAAATTGCAATGAGGATATAGTGAAGAAATGTATAAATTGTAGTATCTACAATTAAAAAAGGGAATTAAATCTGGATATAAATCATAGTGTATTCAGTAAATCCTGTAATGGGTATTTGCATAAATTAAATAATGAGGGAAGTAAAATTAACTTTTAGCAATTAATAAAAATATTGATGATAAAATAAAAAAAAATGGTAAGAATAGTAAAAATGAAGATCTACAGGGATTGATTATTAATTTCAATGAGATAGAACTAATTACAAATAGTGGTGAATTTCAATTCATATGCCTAACGGAAACACATTTGAATGTCCATATCATTAACTTAATTTTTGGTAGTCAAATAATGTCGACATATTATTCAATAAGTGTAAATGAAAAAGCAAGTATATTTAGTAATGAATTACGAAATATTAGCCAAAGCCAACACCTTGTGAAAACGATTAGGATAAATAATAAAAATAATCCTTGGTTTAATTGTTCTCTCCGTAATATAAAAATTAGGAAAATCAATCAATAAAATGAAGCAATTTCTACAAATTCTTATGATGACTGGGTGAAAAATAAAATCATAAGTTTGTGTATATATTCAGCTTAAAAGGTATTTGAATGATAACAATATCTAAATCCCAATCAGGTTTTAGGAAAAACCACAGTTGTAAAGCAGTTCTTAATCTGATTGTAGCAAATTTGAAACAGCTTGTAGACGAAAAGTAAACAATAGTAGCGGTTTTCTTTGACTTGAAAAGAACATTTGAAATAGTAGACAGGAATATTCTATTATTGAAATTAGAAGCATTAGGCGTTGAAAATATAGAAGTTAATTATGGTTCAAATCATATTTAAGCAATAGAAGTCAAAAAAATAAACTCAACGGTGTAGTCTCACAGGCAATTGAAGTTTTGTTGGGAGTTTCACAAGGATCTGTATATTAGGGGTGTAATTGTTTCAATATACATAAATGATATGAAGATAGCTGTAATTTTTGCGCAACATTTCTATATGTTTTAGGAAAATCAGCTAATGATTGCATAGAGAAAATAAATAAAGATTTGGAAAGAGTCAACAAGTGACTAAGAATGAATAATTAAAACAGTATTTTAATGAATGATATAATTAAAACATATTACAAAAAAATATTTCTCAAAATTAGAATAAAAATTAATATTAAAACAATAAACATAATTTTTAATTTAAATATACAAAAAAAAATTAATACCATCATAATTTTTTAATATAGGTATATTCAATAACTTTTACTTATTTATGACGAAAATAAGAGGTTATTGTAACAAAGAAAACAAAGTTAATTTTAAGTTGTTCCTTATTTATAGAAAGATTAACGTTGTCTCTGTATCTGTTAACTAAGATAAACATTCTGTTAATAGATTCGAACTTACCATAATTTGTACGATGATAAACAATATTGAATATATTTTCAGAAGAAAAACGTGTACTAATATTACGATGATTATTGATCTTCTTCTTCTTCGTTTAGCGTTACAGCTCGGGGTGAGCTAGAGCCTTCTTCGTGATATTCCTCCATGCAAATCGATCTTCCGCAGAACTCTGCCATTTTGTACCTTCATTTTTTGGCAGTCATTTTCGATATTATCTTTCCATCTGATTCTTGGTCTGCCTCTTGCTCTATTATATAGTGGTCTTGCTTTCAAAATTCTTTGTTGAGGGCGATTTTCGTTCATTCTTATCATATGCCCTGCCCATCTTAGTCGTTGTGCCTTTACAAACTTTACAATATCTTCATGTTGTATTATATTATTGATTTCTGTGTTATTCCTTCTTTGATATTCTCCGTTTTGTAATCTTTTTGGGACAAAGATTTTTCGGATTATTTTTCTTTCGAATATACGTAAATGTTCTTCGTCTCTTAATGTAAGTGTCCAGCATTCACATCCATATGTTACTATTAGTTTAATTATTGTCTTATATATCATAAGTTTTGTTTGTCTAGTAAGAATTTTGGATTGTAGTAATTTTTTATTAACATAGTAACTTCTATTTCCTGCATTTATTCGCTCCTGTATGCACGAGTGCATACTGTTGTCATTTTTTATTAGTACACCAACATAATTAAAGTTTGTGACACCTTCAAAATTAAAGTTGTTGATGGTAATATTTTGTGGTATTTTTTGATCGGTTTTCCTTGTCATTTTCATATATTTTGTCTTGTTTTCGTTAATTTCCAGACCAACTTGTCTTGTCTTTTGTTCTAGTATAATAAATTTTTCTGCCATTTTCCTATAATTTTTAGCTACAATTGCTATATCGACAGCGTAGGCGATAATTTGAACGGATTTTGTGAATATATTTCCGACTTTATCAATTTCTTCTAGACATAAGGGTCATTAAATTCTTTTGACCATCTTTTAATAAAGCCTAGTATTGAATTTGCTTTATTGACGATAATGTTGAAATGTTGTTTAAATGATAATTTAGCATCAAACATGACCCCGAGATCATTAAAACAACTAACTCTCTTGATAATCTTGTTATCAAGAGTATAATTCGAAACTATCGGAGAAATACGACGAGTGTAACTAATTTCAGCACATTTCTCCACGTTCAATTTTAATCGATTGACGTCACACCAGCTAAAGAACAAATTAAGATCTTCTTGAAGTAAAGTAACTTCATTAGGTAACTTAATTACCTTAAAGATGTTTACATCATCAGCATATATTTGGATACGCTGCTATTTCTCAGAATTTGTCTCAAAATTTGTTACGTCATTAATAGATAAAATGAACAGTAATGGTCCTAAGTGACTGCCCTGTGCAACTCCAGAATTGGCATTATATGGATCAGAAATAACTGATCTAAAAAGTACATTATATGTTCGGTCAACTAGATACGATTGAATCCAATTTATGAATGTTAGGGGTAAAGTAAAGTTAGCAAGCTTCTTAGTAATAACTTTGTGTGGTAGAATATCAAACGCTTTACTCATATCAGTGTACATAACATCACTTTGAAAACCAGCTTCCATTGTGTTGAAAAAAGAAGAGCAACATTCTACTAAATTAGTAACTGTTGACCTATTTTTCATAAAACCATGTTGGCAAGAAAGAAAAATAAAAGTTTGAACATGTTTCATATATAGAATCATAAACTATTTTTTCAAAAACTGTTGGGATACAAGATAATTTAGCAATAGGCCTGTTTCTGGACTCCTTTTTGGTGCACTGGTCTGATAAACAACTTTTTCCAGTAGTTTGGGAATATGCCAGATGCAAAAGAACGAGTGAAAAGAATTGACAATGGCATAGCAAGTGATTCAGAACAATTTTTGAACACGATTTTAGGCACATTATCTGGCCCGGGAAAAGAATCATTATTTAATCGTTCTAAGTAGAATTTTATTTTTAAGCTTGAAAAGTCAACTTCAGGTAATTCAATAATATGAAAATTAACAGCCGTTAAAGAAACATAGCTGTCCGGCTCTCAATTGTTATCTTCAAAACAACTTGAAAAAAAGGTTTTAAAGAAATCTGCAATGATTTGTTACAAGACATTGATGCCGGAAACTGATCTGATTTACGTTTGGAATTTACAAATTTCCAAAATATTTTAGGATCACGTTTTATCTGGGTATCTCAAAAATGTGCAATTTCAGTATACAATGCAATTATTAAGTCTAATTTTGAACTATATTCGAGTTTAAAAGCATTCTTAAATAATGAACAAATAAGTCGATTGCAAAAGCTACAAAATAAAAATATGAGAAGTATTTTGAAATGTAATAGATTAATACATATATAGACAATATGTTGAAATCATTAAATTGGCTGAATATTAAACAAAGATTAATATTTACTATACTTGTGCTCATTTTCAAAATTAAAAATTAAAAACATCTTATTTATTATTATTACTTTATTATGCCTTAATTTCATTTTATAATTTTCCTTATTTCTAATTTTAATAATTAAGAGTTTATTATTGAAATAGTTTATATATTTACATGTATAAAACTAAGTAAATTAATAAATCTACACTGAACGAAAAGATTAGAGAAACTATATAAAAATTGAAATGATTTATCGAGAAACATTGATTGTTTTTCAGTCTGCCGCATCATTTATATGAACTATCTAAATATATTTAAATAAGAAATCTAAACTATTAGTTAATGTTTCATCTAACTTTTTAAATATTCAAACTAACTTCATAAACAAATCAGCTAAATTATTAAAGACAAAACATTGAAAAATTAGACATTTAAACCAAAAACATATACCAAATAGCAATTTGAAAAAGCTAATTCATCTAATATTATGTTGTTCGATATCTATTCTGTCGAATATTATTTAGGTAATATTTTCAATTTGTTTGTTAATTTATCTAGTTATAAATATATGTTTTATTAATTAGAATTAGGCTAATTTTAAGCATTATTTGATGGCTAAGTGTAAGCAATGATATAAATCTGAAAATTAAATGAATTTTGTAAAATAATACAAATTTTGTTTCTGTTTTTATGAACTAATGGTTCATTATTTATTACAATGTAACTGACATGATTGCGAACAAACATATAAAAAATATAGGTACACGTATAATCTTTATGGATGGAAGTACTTAAAATAACAAATTGGCAAATATATAGAATAAACTAAATAATAATAATATTTTTTTAATTGACTTTGCAAAAATGGCAGTGCTTCTTGTAAATTGCAAACTGCAAGTAGTTCCTCTAGGACATTGTGATCTGCTGATGTATTGATAGGGTCTTCAATTATATACATAAAATCCCCTTCTGCACTCATTTTTTTTTTTCATTTTTTTCAAGTTATAGCTTTGATATAAATTTTTTTTTTTTTAATTACTCAATAAAACACATTTGCAAACTGCTATTACTTTAAATGAACTGAGGAATTGAATTAAAAACGAATTACGGTAAATGTCAAAATTACTCTGAATAAGATTAGACAGAATAACAAAAAAAAGTAGAAGAAATTTTTATTTTTGTAATGGAAAAAAACTCTTTTAGAAAAATTATCTACTTGTATTTAAAACATTTAGTGTTGTTGGTGATTTATCTAAAAATTATGTAATTTATAGGTAGACGATTTTTAAAATGAAATGCCTTCTTTGTCTAAAAAGTAGTTGTTTGATCTAAAATTTTGAATGAAAGACATTAGTACGTAAGTTATTAATAGAACTAACATCTAAACAAATTTATATAAAATAAATAGATCTAGATTTGGTAAACAGTCCCATGTTTCTATCAATTTATCAAATTTTTATATAAGTCATCTAAACCTAAAATCAACTACTTATAACTTATTAAAAATTCTATTGTCTTTTTTTCTGTGTAAATCTAAACTTTGATTGTGAATCCAACTCTAAAATCTCTCTTGACTCAAAGTTTCGCGTAAAATGCCGTAGGTACACATTAAAGTGAAATGTGTAAAAGCAATAACAAGGATCTTTTTTTGTGGGTTTGTCTTTTGTGGATTTAGGGAGTAACCCCATAAAAATGTTTATGTTATTATGAGATACCTATTTTCTTATTCCAAGATTATTGCTTTATATTCATAAATATTCGGACAATTATAAAGACAAGGAGAGTTGCTTTTCACATTAAATTAATAAAAAAAAAAAAAAAAGTCAACAAATTATTAAGCAATAACAATTTTAAGGCGTATATTATTTCTAAATTAATACTATAATATTAAATTTAATAATATAAATTTGAAATTTTTGAATATGAGTCAAATAAATTTTGCGGATATACTATTAGAATAATTTAACATCCGTGTCAAATTTTAGCCCTAAATCAATCTAATAAAAATTTAAACATTAAAATTTAATGTATCGAACATAATTTTTGACACACATTGATTTTTAAAAGCTTAAACGAAAAACAAAAAGTTTAAAATTATTCAGCAAAATTTTGTCCAAAAAAAAATATATATTTATTATAGTTTGCGACAGTTATATAAAGTCACTATTTTTGTTTTTAAGTATTTTTATCATACTCTGTGTTTTATAAAAACTAGTAGGAACGGCCCATGCTCACCCACGGTTTAATCATTTAAATAAATTTTATCACAAAATTATATCTTAACTTACTAAACCAACTCCTTTCATAAAAGGTATAATAGAATTATAATAGAGAAAAAAGAGATAATAGATCTCGCGATAATTGGATGTGTTCACATTGAATTGCAATTGCATTGAACAAAATCTGTTGCAAAAGCTAGCTCTTAGCGTTTATATTATGTCATCAATTGCAATTGCATCTTCAAATGCGCGCGTAAATGTTATCATTCCAATTTTTTTATCAGTTATTCAGTTCATCAACGTTTTGAACTTTCTATTCTGTAATTTTGATAATTTAAAAAATTTATTTGTAGCAAATATTTTTTTATATTAAAGTGTAGAAAAAAAAAATTATTTATTTTCATAAATCATTACTACATATTTAAATTTAATACATATAGACATTTTGAGAATTTTGTGAATTTTGAAAAAACTATTCACTGTTTTATTTAATCCTACATCCCTATGTTTATTAGAAATAACTTAGTTACCCTTCAATTTTATATACAAAAAAAATTTCACATTGGTAACACTCGCTCTCTTTATGTAAGTGCTCAACTTAAATAACAATTTATTTAGACGTTGTTGTTGTATATTTATGTTTACAAATGACAGCGCAACAATTCACTGATTCAAGACAGTATTACCAAGTATTACTGTAAGAGTTTGATTCTGAACTTGGTAACATCGAACATTATATAAATTAGCCATATTTTATTTAAATATGATTTTTGAATTTTTTATGTTTCTTTTATTTTAAGTTTTTATTAAAACTGTACCACAAAAACTAAAAAAAAATGTGCTAATTCGCAATATGTATTTGCAAAAAATTTGGGTTTTATTTTTTTTTATTTTCAATAAATTTCCTTCCTTTTTTATTTTTAATTTTTATTTTGATGATTTCTCCGAGAAAAGAATAATATGCGCTTGTAGCTATAAACATATACAGGGTGGTCCGGTTTAGAGCAAAAAGTTTTTAAGGGATGATTCCTTGGAGTATTTTAGGAAAAAAATTGTTCTAGAAGAGGGGTCTATCCTTAAATTTACCTGGGCTACAGAGGGTTAAAGAAAATCGGATTAGAAAAATTATGTCTAAAGAATATCAACTACAGCTCAGAAGAAATTGAAACTAGAGCAACATCCAATCAAATAAGTATTTCATTTTTGTTTTACATTCCAGGCCAGAAGAATGGTTCAATGGATGATATATAAATAATATATCATAATAATTACATTATAATATATCTCTACATATAATTGGCTTAATTATAATTGTATAATATAATATTTAATAGTGTTGATGTAAGTATGTGTAGGTAAAAACTTTTTTTTTAATTCATATTTTTGGTGTACCTATCTATGCCTATATCATTTATTATCAATTATTATATTATTACACAAACATGTACTTCGCAATAGATATTTATATTTTCATTTTTTTTTTCATCCTATACATTTTACAAAAAAACAAAAACAAATCAACTTGTAAAACTGACCAATTTGGAATAGTTTAAAAATTATGTTGCACTCACACAGAAAAAAATTCCATCTCAATATTAAAAAAAATTAAAATAAAAAGGAGGTTTCCTTTTACTTCTTTCCTTTTATTTCTTGTGTAAATAAAAAATATAACAATAAACAAAGAAGCTAAAATAAATTTTTCTAACCCATTCAATGCATGCATATCCTTTCTCGGTCTCGTATACGGTTGCAAAAAAAAAACGTAAGCAAAAAAGAGAAAGATATAAGAGCTTAATATGATATTTATATTTATATATGCATATATAAATATTCCTATTTTCAAATTTTTCTGATTTTGTGAATTAGTTTGCTTGTTCTCTGCTGTTTTCCTATTAGTATTGTCTTATGAACCAACGACGCAATTTCATCTTGCTAAATAAATCAAGAACAAAATTTAAAAAAGTACAAAATTTGCTTGTCATTTTTTTATTTTTTCATTATATTATTTATTCATTAGCCAAAAGCAAAAACAAAATAATTATGATGACCATATATATAGGTGTACATGAATTGATTACCTTCCTATTTCCTAAAAAAGTTTTTTTTATATGAATAAAATAAAAATTCGGGTAAATAAAAAAATTTACTGATAGAACATTGGTTTTGTAAAGAAAAAAAAGAACAACAAAAATTATGTTTGGAAAAAACAAAAAATTTGAATTTTTTTTAATGTTTGCGCGTACACGCACAGTACCTATAATTGACCTTTATTATATAATGTACTGTACCACCTAAATGAGGTTTGTGCATAGATATGTGCATACAGAATCAAATTGATAGAATAGTTCTCTTCTAACTTATGCATACTTATATGAAAAAATTCAATTCCGATTTTAATTTTACACATTAGTCTATGGGTATCAAGATTGCTTATATGCGTCATAATTGTTTCAAGATTATATGCATAGGTATTATATATGGGTATGTAAACACTTTTTTTTTAATTCATTTTGGTCTATGCCTACTCTACCTTTTATTATTTCAATTATTATATTATAATTTATTATACACTTTTTTTTATACAACGATTTACTTATTTTTAAATTTATATTTTTTATAAACTTAATCAATGTTTTTTTAATATTCTAAAAATATTTTAAGAAAATAATTTTTGTTCTAAAAATATTCTAAAGTTGACATTTTTTTTATATTTAAGTAGTGAAACTGAACTTGAAAGTAGTTGAAAAATCTGTTGAATTCAAAAAATTAGATCCGAATTAAGTGGCAACCCTAAATCGATACACGATAAAATAATAAAAAGAGTTTAATTTTATTTCTTTCAATACATATGTGTGTGCAGTACCCAGTTCTAGGATATAGAAACCACGCCTCAATATAATATTTGCTGCAAGTGTGAATGGTGGAAAAAAGGTGGATTTCCTCTTAATGGACGAACGTCCGGACAAATTTTTTAACCCATCAAAAATTTTTATTTTACCAACTCATACACAAAAAATTCTCTCCGGGCATTTTCTTCATCCAATTTCTTAGTAAAAATATTTTTAACTTTTGGCTGAAGGACGAGGTAAAAGAAAAGGTTAGATTATTTTGTAAATATTATCTGAAGGACGAAGTATAAGAAAAGGTTAGATATATTTGATAAATATTTATTGCTATCTCGATTTATGAATGAACGCATTCACATATAGAATTTCAAATGTTTTTTAAGAAAAAGTAATGAAGTGTAATTTTTTTTGTTTTTTGTTTTTTTATATACGATTATTTTGTTTCTAACAAATTATTTATATTTTAAGATAAACGCAAAGCGCTGTATTTTATTTTTTTCGAATATTACTCTTAACAAAATTTTAAATTTTTTTAATAAAAATAATGTCAACGCATGTAAACAATTTTTCAAACGTCAACCTTTTTTGACTACATAGCAAATGTCAGTCCTTCGCGCATTGAGAAGAAATCACAAAATTTTCTTTGATTGAATTTGTGTTTCAATTATAGTGTAAAAAAAAATTCTCCGGACGTTCGTCCATGAAGAGGAAATCCACCATGAGAGTTTTCAAATTTTGTTTGGTGTTGTTGTTTTTTTTTGCAAGATTCTTTTATTATATTATGTTGTATGTATTTTGTTATAATTGTATTCAAAAAAATAAATGTTTTCTTTTTCTTCTTTTGTGAGAGCCTAGTAATTCATCGTTTCACCAACGAACTTATACACAACCCTATTGTATTTATTTTACTCTAACAATATTTGAATCTATTTTAAAACAGACTAAAAAAATATTTAGGATCTGAAAAGAAACAACCCAAAAACAAAAGAAAAAAAATAAATGTCTTCATAACTAAGTGTCGTAGAGTGTATATAAATGACTGATCATTTAAGTTTTGTATATGTACATGTTTGATGACTCAATTATTTATGGATCACCTCTTGGTAATTGTTTGATTGAACATACATTTTTTTTTTTATTTTTATTTTTTGTTAAATATTTACTTGGTTAGATTATCAATTATATTATATAGGTATTATTTTAGTAACGATGATAGACATTTGAATTCCTAGAATTTTATTAACAGTTTAAAATATTCACTTTAAATGTTGAGTACACAATGTTGAATGTTTTCTATTCAAAAGGTTGATTCAATCGCGATACAAATCTGTGAAGATTTTATAAATAAAAAAGGAATTAAAAACAAAAAAAATTGTTTGTTTTTAATAAAAAAATAATTTTGTTTTCAAATTTTATAAACACATTTGGAGAAACATAATTATTTACAAGTCATCTAAGTGATTTTTTTTTTTTTAAGAATTAACCCATGTCATTCATTGTACATATTAAGATTTAAAGTGCATTTCTATTTTATTACGAATTATGTTATGAATTAAAAATATTGACCTTCTCTTTTTTTAAACTATTGACCTACTTTGTTTTTTTTTTTTCAAGCAAAAGAAACCGCATTTTATTAAATTTTATTATTTTATAATTTTTATTTAACATAAAACCTTAAATTAATTTCTTTCTTTCTTTTTTTTTTCTTTTTGAATAATGAAAATACAATTTTGTACGAAATTATAAAAATCACATGAGCTTTATATAAAAATAGTCAAGTTTATATGTTTTAATAACATAAGACAGGAAAACGTGACTATCCCACACAATATAGCAGTAAAGCATATTGAATGATCGCATTATTTTATTACTTACTATATGTGCATTTAAATGTAATCAAATTAATGGTGGTAATGTATGAAAAATCTCTTGAATATTGTAAAATTAAAAAAAAATCAAAAACTTGTACACGATACGACGTGATGTAGATACATAAATTCGTACATACTCATATAATTTCAATTTAAAATTCGTTGATGATTTTGTGCATTCACTATTTATGGATTCATTTTTAATGAAATTTTATTTAATAATGATTAATTTAATGGTCATCAGTTAATGAAGTATGAATAAAAATAAATAAATTTACAATACACAGATGAAATTACGTGGTGTTATTTAATACAAATTTCTTGTTCCATTCCATTATCATTACTATTCTGATTTCTCTTGACATATTACCAAAATATTTTTGAATTATGATTTCGATTTGTAAATTTAGTATTTATTAAAAAATAATTACTAATTTTTTTTAACGAGAAATTACAATTAATATTATTTTTTAATACTAAATGAATTTACTCAAAACTTGATTCATTTTATTTGTTTCTAAATTGCATGACTACCTACACACTCGGTCTTAAGTATATATTTATACTTAAATCAAAGTTTAACATTGTAGAATAATACCTGGTATGCAAATGTGAGTAACTATATGGTTGAAATTTGATATTGATTAAATGGTAGAATATTTTAACTCCTGTTAGAGACAGTAAATTCCAAGATTACCAGGTTAGTAATGTAAACTAAAATAGAATTGAAACACTATTCTTTTTGTTAATTTTATAATTAGGCGGCGCATCATGGTTAGATCACGTACAAGAAGAAGGAATCGTGACTGTAGATACCGTTAAATTTATATATGATTTGGGCGATGCTGCAATTAAGTTTACAGTAATTTCGATTCATTGGCCTTTATTCTTCACTTTTTCAGCCAGTTTTGAATGTCCAATTGGTAGTTCTGAAAATCTTCTGAAGCTAATCTCGGATTAGTATGAGACACTAAGACCACTGTGTCGTCAGCAAAAGTAGCAGTGAGTACCCTAGGTGATGTTGGGAGGTTCGCTGTAATTATCAGGTATAGTAGTGGGCCAAGGATGCTGCCCTGAGTAACTACAGATTTAATTTCTTTAAGTGTCTATTGTTCTCCGTTGTATTTAACGAAGAACCTCCTATCTGACAAATAGGTTGACAAAACTTGCTGATAGTGGTGAGGAAGTTGTTTTTTAAGCTAGTGAAGGAGACCTTTGTGCCAAACTTTGTCGAAGGCTGGCGAAATGTCCAGAAAAGCTGCAGAAGAGTATTTTCTCTTGTCAAGTGAATTATTTATATGGTTGATTACTCTATGTATTTGCTCGATTGTTCCGTGATTGTGACGAAAGCCAAACTGATGAGCTGGTACGATATCTCGTTCATTATTTATTTTAATCAATCTTATGGCTATTAGTTTTTCGATTAATTTTGATATTACTGGCAGAAAACTTATTGGAAACTAGTATCATTTGGCTCTTTCCCCGATTTAGTTGACATTATGATATGAGCAGTTTTCCAGATATCTGGGAAGTAGCTAGTTCTTAATATAGCATTAAAAATGTGAGTTAAGAATTTTATACTGCAATACGGAAGTTCCTTTACCATTTTGCCTGTGATACCATCATACCCAAGAGCCTTCTTATCTGACACGGATTTTTTTATAATTTCCTGTACTTCCTTTATCCGGATTTTCTTTATCGGTAAATTCATTTGATAAGGCACGTCAAGGTAGTTGTTGTTTTCGTCGATTGAAATTAGTGATGGATACGGTACAAACCGTTTTTGTAAATGTGATGCAAAAAGCTCTGCTTTCTCACCATCGCTTCTGGCCCAATTACCATTTGATTTCCTTAGTGAAAGTATAATTTGTTGTGACCGTTTCAGTTTTCTTGTTGCTTTCCACAGTGAGTAGTCATTAAGGTCGGTATATGTTAGTCTTTCAAGGTAATTCTTTAACGAACTTTCTCTGGTTTTATTTAACAAAAATTTAAGTTCTTTGATTGAACCGTTTCATCTGGCTTTGATTTCTGGGGATCTAGTTTCTTGCCAATATTTCCTAAGGTTTCTTTTTTCCATGATTTTAGGTTTTATTTCAGGTGGAGAAATAACATTTTTTCGGATGTTTCCTTGTGTCGGAGTTGATGACATTGCTGCTTCAATCATGAATTTATTTAGGTTTTTTATAGTTTCATTGATATCTTGGGGGGTTTTTCAATCCTATATTTAGTGAAGTTTTCGTTTCAGTTTCCTTTCTATAATTATCCCAGTTAGGTTTCCTTGTATGTAACCGTGATTTATTTTGTGTTATTATGACTTTGGTTGAGGCAGAGATAATGATAGACGTATGATCTGAAGACATCTCGAGGCTTGATTTCACTGTAAATAGTTTTGGTGAGATACCTTTCGTGACGCAAAAAACCAAAATATCCGGTGTTTTATTAAGATCAGAAGGCCAGCGTGTAGGTTGTCCGGTAGACAGATCATTCAAGTTAAATTCTTGCATGGCTAGTATTAATTGTCTTCCTTTTTGAGTGATCAGCCTAGACCCCCGGAACGAATGTTAAGAAATATAATCTTCGTCGGCAATAAACTTATTTCCCACAGTTTTAAAATAATCAATAAATTGAGATATATCACGACACTTTTTGCTTGGATATGATTAAATTTATATTTAGGAAGTTCATAGTGCTGTATGTTTTTCCTGATGATTATTGCAGTACCAGTATGAGCCGTTTCATCAGGATGATTTGTAGAATATGTGGAGTAATTTTTTATGTTAAAATAACTTTTGTTTGTGAAATGGGTTAAATAAAATAATACAGTTCTTGTTGATGGTTTGACAGTCGCTTGGCATTCCAGACGACTATGTTGAGGAGTTTAGCTATTTTTATGTAAGTTCAACAGAAGTATATTAACTAGGCTAATCAAAGGCCCAACTTGGAATATTAATTCTTTCACCATGTTTTTTAATTCGAAAACTTCATTTGAATTGGTTGAGGAGCTGATAGTAAAAGTTGCATTATTGTTTGATATGAAAGCTGATTCCTGTGGCGTATCACTCTTGCTTCTTAATATTTCCTCATAGGATTTGTGGCCAAAAACAGTTTGAATATCACTTGTTCCTTTATCTTCCTCAGCGCTGTATATATATAAATGAATATGTATATATTTAAGAGATCAACCGATATAACGGTTTTTATACAAAAACTTCAAAACAACAAGGATACTTTCAAATATCCTTTTCGTCCTTAAAGGATAAGATGTGTCACTAAATATATATATTTTTGGAAACCTAGGAATTCCAGCTATCCTTGGGATATGGTCATTAAGTCCTACGCCGATACAACATTTCCCTCAAAATCCTCCAGTACTAAAAATGTAAGCTTTTAGCAAAATTAGATCTCAAATATAAAATGTACAAATAAACTTTGAAATATAAATAGAAAATGTCTTATTATTTTCAGTTTTATAATCAAAATATAAAGTAAAAACCCAATTCACAAACAGGGAAGAAATTTTCTTTGAAAATTCACATGTGTAAACGCTAAAATTCAAAAGTAGCTAAAATATAATACAAAATTCCAAACTAAAATTAAAGTCAAAATAATTTTATGACACATGATCAAAACATCGACAAATTTATAATATACATATATATATAATGTAGATATCAATTTTAATACAGACTTGACTTTTATAGAAAAATTCTTTATAAAAATAAAATTTAAAACTTTTTTCAAATGTAATTTTTTATTTTATTAGTAAAATTTCTGAACGCAAGTTCAAAAGATATCAGAATTTTCTTTGAAATCTTTCAACATATAAAATATAATAAAATATTATGATTCTTTGTCATCCATTAAATTTGAGATTATATCAGATAAAAATAACTTGCTTAATCTGTAGTACTTTAGGATATTGGGAGGAAAATAATGTATCTGTAGATGAAATAGAAATTGTAATTAATTTTATTCTTAATACTTTTTTTATGTATATTAATTTTTGGTTTAAAAATGTTTTGTATGAATCTATGATCTTTATCCTTTTATAATCACGATGATAATGACTATTATATTAATATTAAATATGAAAGTTAATTTTGAATACGGATAATTTTGATAAAGGTTTCAGAGTACTGTAAATAAAATATTTTTCAGAAGCATATCAAAAAAAGAGTAGTAATTCGTTTTCAGCAAAAATACCTAATAACTAAAATAATTTTTCGAGACATAAAATTAGCGAGAAATAAGAATATATCTATCGGCTTAGCAAAAATTATTATTTAGCTTAAAACATTCAATAAATATGTCCATTTAATTAAATTAGTCTTGACCTATCGACACAGTTAATAAAAAATTCAGTATTTCGAATATGCTTCTTTTATAGCCGTCTATAAAAAATATATTTTAATATTATAAACTTTAAAATTGTTTCATAATACTGTACATAATACTAAATATATATATATATATATATATATACATGAAATTTAACACAAAAAAAATCTAATATGATAAGTTTAACGCAAAGATCTACAGTACCTTTGTACTCTTTCGAATTTCCAGACATAGGAGAAAGAGAGCAAAAATTTAATTTAGAAAATTTCTTTTACACAAAATTTTATTTTCTTTACTTTTATAACAACTCAATTTTATTTGGGAATTTTATATGTAGATATAGGTACATATTATACCTTCCTCCACCCAATTGATGATTGTCCATGTGAACGAATAAAATAATGTACATCAAGGTCGATCAGTGACATGGCAAAGACTTCTTTAATCTTTAATTGGAATTACAATTTTATTTTGTAAAAAAAAAATATTTATCAGAAGAGAAAATATTCTTGACAAAGTGACCTTAATTATGTTGAAAAAAAAGGAGCAGGGAATATACAATATAAACTCCGTCTATTTATTTTTAATTGGAAATTTTTCTATTAACTTATACGTATATATAGTGAAATATGAAAAATAATATTTAATAAATAAGTTAATAATGATTATAAAATATGTGAGAGAATAAATTTTTGGGTCATTTAATATTACTAGAATTAAGTTCTGAATAAAATACACACCCAGTAAATATTCGAGCTTGAAAAATCAAAATATATTATATATATTCATAATAATTTTGTATGACTAAAAAAGATTATTAAATATTGAACCTTCTGTTGTTGACACCTGTTCTGGATTTTGAATGTAAAATCGTTATTTTGTCTAAAATGTTATTATAGAAAGAAATGTAATTACGAAACATACTTACGGAATCGCAAGAAAAGAATTATTACATTTCTTGCTCCGAATTCTTAAAATTCATATTGTTACGTTGCAGTTATAGCGATTTGTAAGATTTTTAAGTATTGATTTTGTGTTCGTTTTACTGCAGCGGTAGTGATAGACACAAAAGTTGTATGTAGGAATTGTAAAAACTTCTAAAAAGAAAAATCAATTTCATTTTCCACAATTTCCGTTCAATATTTTATATAAGATTTATTTTACTATTTGACAATGTTTGCTTAAACTTTTCATGTTCACTTATTCCCACTTTCATTTCTTTGCTAATATAACAAATTTAGAATAAATAGATTTGGTGAGTAGGTTAGCAAATAATTAGACTAGGTTAGATAATTAATTGGGCAAATTTTTAGTACAAGTAAAATCAAATATATAAGGTTTTTGAAAGTTTCCTTATGTATTTTTATTTTTTTTTTACACTCTTGACAATAATTTACGTATAGTCACCTTTTAGGTGCTTATTACACATCATTATTTTCGTCCATATATTGACAATATATTGATGAAAAGAATGATGACCGATCACACATCACTCATGCACTCGTCAATCTTTTTACACATTTTGCAAGGACACACTGTGGAAATGTTCTGAACATATTGATAATTTCGAAACATTATTGAAAATAATTTCTGGAGGAATGTTTTTGACTTCGGTTTAAATTGAATTTTTAAAGTAAATTTTTGTGTATAAAAAACAACAAATTATTTTTTGCACATTTGAATAATATATCAATTGTTTTTTTACAATAATTGCTATAATTATTAAAATTAATATAAAAATTATTCTTTTTAGAATTACATCACAAATTAATATTATAACCTTATCTGAACATTCCCCAAAAAGCCATTTTTTTAATTCCGCTGATTTTGACAATATGATTGATGGGAATTTTGCTTGCATGATTGATGGCATGATTGATAAGAATAGAACCACCATCAATTGATTGATTGATGAATCAACGGTCAATGATTGACAATATATTGACGAATTATTGACGAATGATTGATGTGTAATAGGGCCCTTAGTTCTTAATTCAGTACGGTACTGCAATTTTACACTATATAATATCTACAATATTTCGAGTATTTATTTAAAAAATTACTGGCTCAACTCATTAAATGTGGAAAGCTACTGCTATTGTCAGAAACTAAGCCTTCTTAAATATTCTAGTACATATGCTATTCTAGTATTTTACTAAATGATTCAATAGCATCTACCACTAGAAAAAACATTTCTAGTCAAACAGAATGAATTAGCACTAATAATACTACAACCAACTTAAAACAGCATATTCCCTCATTACTTGAAATTCAAATTCCTAAATGCAACATTAGTACCAGACTTGTACCTCCGAATACTATGTGGAGTAGTAAAGATAATAGTATTAAAGTCAGTAAAGGTTTAAATAAAAAGTATGACAATTTCTTAAAAGATGAAATACTAAAAACACTTGACAATTCCAATAAAGAAGAAACACAGAGTTCAAAGGATACTAAACCAATTTCTGAACAGTTTCCGTGTCAAAGTGTACCACAAAATGATTTATTCGTAAGACCCCTTATACCACCAATAATTAGAATGACACAAAATTCTATGAATGAAAAAGATTTTACTAATGCCCTCTCAAGACTAAGAGGTGATAGAATTTATAATCTGATGAGATTATATCTCTCTTATCTGCATGATGGCTCCTATAATTGTGTATTTGAGGGTAAAACTAAAACTAATGTATTGGATTTACTACATAACGAGGGCTTACCCATGAAACATAAGGAACTTTTAGACCTTTATACTAAATACCATGAATCAATTGGTATGCCTATAAAAAATATGTAAGACGATTTAAAAGCTTTTCGTAGTTACTGCAAAAGTATCTATTCTAATCATCTTCAGCATTCAAATGACTGTTACAATAAGTTTTTTCATGCCAATACTGCCAATAAACAATAATAATTTAATAAAAATATCAACATAAAAGCATAAAAGGTTGACAAGTAACCTTTTATTTTATTACCAAAATGTAAGAGGATCACGCACAAAAACAACACCTATCTTTAGAGACTCTAAAGTTCTTAATTAAGATATATTTATGCTTACAGAAACTTGGTTATGTTCATCTATTAACTCAAAGGAATTATTTAACTACTCCTATTTAGTTTATAGGAGTAATTTAGTAGTTCCAAAAGGAGGTGGTGTTCTTATTTCTATTAAAAATAGTTTCAACTCATCAGAGGTAGAATGATCTCAGATATCAAATTGTGATGTTGCAATTAAAATAAACTTAAAAATATTAAATTCATACATTTTATATACCTCCAAATGCAAATAGTAGTTTAAATGTGTACCAGGATTTTTCCACGGCGGTTGATATTTCGAATAGTCTTTTAGTGAATGACGAACTCATAATCTGTGGTGATCTCAATCTTTCTAATCTTAATTGGATATCTCATGACGAAGAATGCTTTTACATTCCAACTAATATTAACTCAAATATTGAACCATTGGTGATTGATATTCTTTTAGCAAACGCACTGCAACAAGTTTTAAATATTAAAAAATTGCTCAATAAACAACTAGATCTCCTATTTACTTTCGATTGGGTAAATCTATCAAATATTATGGATTTAATGACTATTTCAAAAATTGAAAATCACCATCCTCCATTAAGCTTCATTTAAGATTTTAATAGTTACCAAAAATCTTCTGAGAATGTTTCATATACATATAATTTCAAAAAAAACAAATTTCTTATTGACTAATAATTACTTTCTCTCAATTGATTTTGATTCTCTACTAAACATGGACATTAATAACGCCATAGATAGATTCTATGAAGTTGTGTATCTATCAGGGGTTTAACATGTTTGTTCCCAAAAAACTTAACAGAGATATTAATTCGAGTCCTCCATGGTATGATATTGAACTTAAAAAGCTAAGAAATAAAAAGAATAAAGCCTGGAATGTACATTTGCAAAATAAAGATGGCATTTCTTATTTGAATTTCGTAATTTTGTACAACGCTTTTCAATCTTTATTAAATTTTAAATACAATGCCTACATAAGTAAAATAGCTTCCGAAATACGGACAAACTCTAAGTCTTTCTGTCGACTTGTTACTTCCGATCAATATCCGAAAAAAATACTAATCAATGTCCCAATTATATGACATTTAAAAACTAAACATCTAATGATGCAAATGAAATATCTAACAGTATACATGTTTAAGTATACATGGTCCGTGAGAGAACGGGGTGGAGAGCGGTTAATGTAAAATCGTGATAAAAAAAAAATATTAATAATAATATTACCAAATAATAAAAATTAAAGAATAAAACATTAAAACTTGGGTAGAAAATTTTTATTTTTTATTTTATTTTTTTGTTTTACTTTATAAAACTGGAGTATACTTATTACAATAGTAGTGATTGACATTTATTAATTTGATTGCATTTATGCAATCAGAATTAAAAAAAACAAAAAATGAACTAAAATATAATTTAAGTTTAATTGATCGAGTCAATAATAATAGAAAAATAAAAATTAAAAATATAATGGCTAAGGCGCGGGTCAATAAGAACCAAGCTGCTAGCAATAAACAAAAAAGACAAGTCGACGACTTAAAACTAGAGAACAAAAAACTAAGAGGAGAAATAGACAAACTGAAAGAATTAATTAACAAAACTATATCAAGTAGTAATAATAATGTTATGGATTGTGAAGCGGCTAATGAGCCGACTGATGAAAATTCAACATGTGCTTCTACATGCCTAAATGAAGAGGAGGATAATGATTTTATTCAAATTCTCAGCCAAAAAAATGCAAATAAAAAGAATAGTATTTAAAAAGTGATTTCCAAAATAACAAAAAACAATGAACCTGTAAGTGGGATAAAGACAAACAATGAAAAGCCAAAAAAAACTAGAATGCCACCGATTAGTGTGTATAACTCAGACACTAATTGTATTAAAAAAACTTTAAAAATTAATTTTAAAATAAAAGATTTTTTAATAAAAGAAATTAATCAAAATCACATAGTGATTTACACATTTGATATAAATGATTATAAAATGAACTGCGATTTATTTAAAAAATCTGATACCAAATATTTCACGTTCACACCGAAACTAGAAAAAAAAATAACACTTGTGCTGAAAGGTTTATGTGCAGATTATGAGCCGACCGAAGTGATGGACATACTAAAAGAATTCGAAACAGAAAAAACAAAACTTGAAAAAGTAGAAAGACTACAAACAAAAAAAGCAATAAATGAAAAAAAAAATCTTCCGATTTACATAGTACAATTAGGGGCAATCCATAGTGATATTAGTTCAATAAAAGCGTTAGATCACCAAATTGTAAGTTGGGAGAATTTAAAAAAGAAAGATATAACACAATGTGTTAGATGTCAGAGATTTGGGCACACGGCATCAAATTGTAATATGGAGTTTAGATGCGTAAAGTGTGGCAAAAGCCACCAACCTGGGCAATGCGAAATAAAGAGTGAAGACCCAAGAGAATCGCTATTCTGCATTTTGTGCGGAAAAAATGGACACCCAGCATCATACAGAAATTGCCCCATTTACAAGAAACGGGAAGAATTAAAACAAAATATAAAAAAACAACAACAAGAAAAAATATTAGCAAGGCAAAGCATGTACAACAACTACATCACGCCGCAAATAAGTTACTCTAACACGGTAAGAAGTTATAATAACACAAATAATAACAAAGACAACATAATGAACAACAACTCTAATAATAATACTAATATAGACTTAAGTAAGAAAATTCTCCTAGAAATAAGAAATAGCATTAATACAATTAATATTAAACTTAAAGAAAATGCTGATAGAATAGACTACCTGTTTGAATTAGTATGTGGAACGCCCAACCATCAGTAATCAACGCTAATAACAATGAGTTGAAATTAATATCAATTAATGTCAACTCATTAATTTCTCATAACAAAAGACTCTCTCTAACGCATTTCTTAGAAAAAAATAAACCAGATATTGCATGTTTAGTAGAAACAAAGCTGAAAACCAAACATTTTTTTAATCTAGCAAATTATGAAATAATAAGAAATGATAGAATTAATAATGGTGGCGGATCTGCCATTTGCATAAAAAAATGTCTAAAGTATAAAAAAATAAATAATAATAATTTTAATAATTTTAAATGTCTCGAACCGTGCGTCATCTCACTAAATTTAGAGCAGAACAAGCTACTATTTATAATATCACTTTATGCGACCTACAATAATAACTCATTATTCAAGATAGAACTACACCAAATTTTTCAAAACTTGGAATTAAGTAGTCCGAACAAGTACTATATCATTATGGGCGACATGAATGCTAAACATAAGCTCTGGCATAATACTTCTAACAACCACTCAGGTTTGCAGCTTTATAATTGGCTGGAAACTGAACAAATTCCTTACAAATGCGAATTACTAATTCCAGATGCACCTACATATCCTAGAGCGAATTCATACATTGATTTAGCACTGATGGATTGTAGAATAAAAAATAAAAATTTGCATAACCGGTTACTAACTCTACCATATGATAGTGACCATAATGCAATTTGTTTAACAGCTGAAATATATAATAATAATTTTTGTGTAGAAATACCTATACATAGAGATAATTATTTATTTCATAAAACGAATTGGAAGAAATTTCGCAGGTACTTAGATAAGAATTATGAAATAATGTATACGAGTTCCATACACAAAATAAGAGATGACGTCAATATTGAAATCCCATATATTGATTATCATTTAGAGAAATTAGAAGAAATAATAAAAAAAACAATCAAAGAAACAATACCAATATATAACAATAATTACAATAGCACACAAAATTTAGTTCTATTATTATTAAAAAGCTTTTAAAAATAAAAAGCAAAATTTTAAACGATATACACAGAATTTATAAGCAAAGATTGAATTTCTCTCACTATGGAATTCAATCGATGAAAAGTCTGTTAAAGAATATTAATTGTCTAATAAAACAACAAGTGAACATTGAAGTTAATAAATACTGGACAAACAGATTAAAAAAAATAGTCCCTTCTAATAAAAATATGTTTTCTGAAATTAATAAAATTTTTAGAAAGAAAGAAAGGAACGATATAGTTTGCACATAGACTGCAGCGAACAGAAAGTACTAGTACAAAATGATATTGATATTAATAGCCTTACTTGCAATTCGGCAAACAAGTATATAATAAAAAACCCATCTGACATACAAAATGTATTAGGTACTTTTTTAATGCAAACATACAAAATTACAATGCCAACAAATAACAGGTTTCATTTACATGTAGAAAATACATCAAAAACGTTTAAAGAAAATAACGAAGAAGAGAAAAGAAATAATATTTCTATTACTCCTTTCTCTGCTAACAATAAGTCATCAGAACAGTATTATGAGAACTCTTATTTTACTAATCTAAACGAACTAACAGAAAAATTCAATCAACTAAAAAATAAAACTTCAGTTGGTTTAGATGGTATACCAAACATTGTACTGAAGAAACTAAGTAATAAGTTGTTCGAACAATATGTAATCCTATTTAACAATGCCTTAAATTTTTCATACTTCCCTACAGTCTGGAAAAAAGCCAAGGTAATAATGTTAAAGAAACCTGGAAAAGATCCAAATAATCCAAATAACTACAGACCAATTAGTTTACTCTCGAATACCAGAAAAATATATGAAACGTTAATTAATGATAAAATTAACGATTTCCTTAATAAGAAAAATCTCCTGCCTGAAAATCAGTTTGGATTCCCGCATGGTCATGGAACCATTCACGCAATTACAAAACTGACTTCAGATATATGCTGGCACATAAATAAAAAAGAGGGTGTGGGCGCCTGTTTGGTTGATCTTGAAAAAGCATTCAATAACGTTTGGATAGACGGCTTAGTTTATAAATTACTAAATTATGACTTTCCCAGACATTTAGTCAACTTAATACAAGATATGTTGTCAGAGGGTGTATTCGTTATGGCGAATAATAATATCACAGCGAATAAAATATTTAGCATCGAAAATGGATTACAACAAGGAGCGGTAAATTCACCATTTCTGTTTTCAATATACATAATAGAGCTGATAGAGTTATTAAAACGCATACAAGGTAGTAGTTATGTTTTAGCTTTCGCAGACGATATTATTCTGTATTCTGCAAATAAATCAGTAAGAGAAATCCAAAATAAAACTGCAAAGATGTTTAATATTCTAATAAAATACTGCAAGATCTGGTGTTTAAAAATAAACTTTAATAAATGCGAAAAAATTTTATTCCGAGATGTTATAGGCAAAGTAAACCACAATTCAATATAAAAACTCCAAATAATGAAAACATTGTGAACAGGAAACAAGTCAAGTACTTGGGAATTTGGCTAAGTTACAACCTGAATTTCACTAATCAAGTGGACAACGCAACTTCGAAAAGCATTAAAGCTCTAATGGCAGCGAAAGGGTTGTTTTACAATAAAACAATCCAGCCCAAAGTAAAATTGATAGCCTATCAAACACTTATAAGGCCAGTGCTGGCATATGGAGCACCCATTTGGTATAATATAAGTGCTAGTAATATGGAAAAAATTAGGAAAATGGAACGGAAATGCATTAGAGTTTGTCTGGGGAAAAATAGAGCACCGCAATCAGACTTTAAAAAATATTATTCTAACAAGTTTATATATAAATTAGCTAATATAAACAGATTCGATAATTTTTTTATCAATCTGATTCGTAGGCATTTCGATAGAGCAATGAGAAATACAGCAAATGGCTTAATATCACATGTATATTATCATAATGATAAATACATAAAAAATAGCCTACAGAAAGGAGTCCAGAGTCCTTTATTTATCTAGATAAGAATGGTTATATACAAAACCAAAACTATGTCCCAATATTATTTCACTATAATAGACGGGCTACATGTAAAATTATCGATTTTGATCCTCGAAATTTAATTCAGGATCAATTAAAATTTGATATATTCATCCCGGATAGGGACAAAAGATATAAAGTGGATTACTGGTGGTTGGAGGAAGCTCCATTAAATAGATTAGGATAGTTTAACTATACAAAGTAGTTTTAAGTTTAGGTTAGGATAAGTTAAGTTTTATTTTAGTTTATAAGATTTTTTTTTGTAAGAATTAATTTGGGTTTTAGTAAAATTTTGCCAAAAATAAATATTTAGCAAAGATTAAAAATACACAAGTTAAGTGGAAACTTGGTATAAATATAAACTATAAGAAAAATATTAAAGTAAAAATCTGAACGAAAATTAACAAAAAATTCATTAAAATTAAGTTAGTTAAATAAGGAAATAGCCACCGTTTTTGTAAATAATTTTTTTTCGGTGTAATATTTGATGTTAAAAAATAAATAAAAACAAAAAAAAAAAAATGAAATATCTAACTACTTTAGAGAATTTTTTGATCAATTTTTCTTCAACCTTTACAGTTAATGCAGCAAACTTCACCCATTTAGAAACCTTTCCAAACACACCACTCGAATAAATATGTTTTACACTGAGCAATGTTCAGATTTACTTGAGTAAATTGCTAATAATACAGTTCAAAGCCCAGACAGTCTGGCTGAAATCATATTACAAAACTGTTCCCCAATTTCTGGAAAAAGTCCTTCATAAGATCAGTTCACAAGAAGGATTTAAAAATTAATGTTTTAAATTATAGACCTATTGCCTAACTATTGAGTTTACCTAAAGTATTTGAACTTATGGTATTTGATACGATCTATAATTACTGTTCTTCATTTATAGCAAATGATTGCTCAAGGCTTTGTAAAAATGAGGTCAACTGTAACAAATCATATAGGATCAGTCTCAACTTTTTTTTAAAACTATGGAAGTCGGTAATCAAACAAATGTGGTTTACACTGACCTTATTAAGACTTTTGATCTCTAACTACATACTGTGAGTCTCTTCAAACTTAAAAAATATGGTTTTCTGTATTTCCTAATTAAATGCATTGACTCTTACCTTAGTAATAGATGCTACAGAACAGCAAATTCGGCATCTTTTTTTTGCTAACTCTGGAGTGTCACAAGGCACTTACCTCGAACAACTGTTGTTTATTATTTCTATAAATGATGTCACTAAAATTATCCAGACGCTGAAAACATGAAAATTTTTAAAGATATTAGTTCAAATAACAACTCTTTTTCTCTTCAAGAAGACTTAAACAATTTTATGAAATGGTGTAATTATCGTGTAATTATCATCATATCGTTTACTCGCTCTACAAACTCTAAATGTAATGATTATATCTTTGATGGCTCTATAATTAGACGAATCATCGAATTTAATGATTTTGGGGTGACTTTTGATTCCAAGCTTACATTTAACATACATATTAATACGATCATTAACAAAGCAAACTCAATGCTTGGTTTTGTTATTAAATTGTTACTAACTCGTTATTTACGACATTGTTTCATTTTTATTTAATTTGTTATCAGATTATACTCTCAACTATTTTTTGTCATTTATTATATCCCAATGACAAAGAGTACTAGATCAGGTCGAAAAACCAATAAGGCATTTTTTTTTTGCCTCATCGGGAATCGAACCAGGGGCCTTTCGCGTGAAAGACAGGCGCTCTACCTACTGCGCAACCCAGCGTGTTGTAAATATTTGTAAATATTAACGAATGGAATGAAAAATAAATAACAAATAATAAAATGTTTCAGTTGTGTGCTCTGTGAAGAGTAATAAAATTCAGATAAAACTTAGTAATCTTAAAAGTTAAAATAAATAAACATAACTTAACTTGAGTAACTACCATGAACAATTTTGTCTTATATAACACGGTTGAATGCCAAAACTTTATTTTTCAAAAAAAAAAGGGTGAAATTATATTTGTGACATAAATAAATTTGGTCTAAAACCTTACCAGACCATATAATATTATTATATGAATATTAATAATATAAAAATTTAAATATAACACATTGAGGAATTGAAACGGTGGCACTAACTTGCCTTAGAATTAAAATGTTCTTCCACCAGAATTAATTGATTAAATTGAGGATAATAAAAATTTATTTTATAAATATTCAACTATAATAGAGTAAATACTAATTTTAATAATATTATTTTGTAATTTTTTGCATTAACGTTAACAATTTTCATTATAATTCTTTTATGCGTTAGCTCTCAAATAGAAATTAAAGCACAATTATTCTTCTTCAATAATTTCAAATAACATGATTAGTAGTTCTAATTAAATATTTCCTTATTTTACAATAGAAATTCAAATTAACCTAAGTATTGTAGAGATTTATTAAAATTAAAAAGATCATAAAATCAATGCACCGCCAACCTCAACATTGTATTTTTCTTTCATTTAGTTGTTATTTAATAGAACGTAAATCTGTATAATGTAGCTATATGGTTAAAAATCATAATTTGTTAATCACGAAACTGTAATTTAATTTAGACAACAAAACGAAAATAACATAAAGATAATTTTCAAAAAAAAAAAGAAACAACAAAATGAAAAACCTGCTTAAAGTGGAGCAATCGGTCAATTGCACAACTTTAATAATAGGAATGTGGATGTTTTTAAAATAAAATTATAATTTTAGCTAGTTTGCAGCACAAGAAGGTAGAGGTGTATTAGTTTTTAAATTACATATTTCAGTAAATTCATAATTCACTTAAATTTAAGAGTATTCAGTATTCGTCAGTCAGTCATGACTACTTTGTCGTTATGTTTATAATGCATTACTTTTTATTTTTTTTTTTACTTTATTTATTTATTTATTTCTAAATTCAAATTTACAATAGTAGTTTGTCGTTTTTACATAAAATTTTTGATTTTAAAAAATCAAAAAACAAGAACTCCAGTTCAAATATAGAGAAATATACTGGCTGATTGGGCGGAATTCTACGGTCTCGACCTATAACAAAGTTTTGATGTATAATCAAATATTGAAGCCAGTCTGGGCATACGGTATTCAAATATGGGGATGTGCTAAACAAATCCATATTCAAACTATCCAAACGTTCCAAAATAAGGTACTGCGCAACATAGTCAATGCTCCATGGTATGTTCGCAATGCCGATATTCATCGAGATCTGAAGATCTCATCTATAAAAGACGAAATAACGAAATGCGCTGCACGGCATAAAACTCGTCTGATCCAACATGTCAATACCGAAGCTTCTAGCTTAATTGACAATCAAAACTTTGTGAAGCGACTAAAACGAACAAAACCACTTGAGTTAGGTTAAAACCTTTTATCTATTAAAACCTTATTGGATTTTGGTAGATCAAAGGTATCTTAGTTTCTTTGAGTTAAATGTAAATTAATGGTTAGTCTATGAGACTAGTTTTAATGTTGCAATAATGATAGGAGTTTTTAGTGGGTTAAAGTCCCACAGTCCTTCAAACTGCCTTCCCCGGTAATAGGTAGTCCCTGAAGCCTCTTTCGATGATTTACTACTATCTGGACAAAAAAAAAAAAAACAAATTTTTTTTTGATAAATGTCTATATGTTTATGGTTTTTAATAAGCTTAATTAGATTTGACGAGTTTTGAAATAATATTATATTCAAAGTTTCAGCCGCGGCTTTATTTTTAAAGTGATTTAAATAAATATATGACTTATAAACTTAATAATTATATACTATATTGATTGATGCAAACTATTAATTAAGTTTGATTTATGATAAAATACAATTAATAGTTTTTTTGTAGAAAAAATTACATTAAATCTATTACAAAAACTATACAAAAAATTTTACACAAAGAACAATAATTTTACTGCGATTTTAACTTTGTACACTTACTATAGGAATATATTTTTTATTTCTTTTTTTAAATACCCTACACTATTATACTTTCGTATAAAAATAGAAATATTGAAAACATTATAAAGTATTGGTTTTATTTGTATCAAAGAAAATAGAAATTAACAGCAAGAGAACAGCAAGAGTGTTATGTAAGTTCTCTGACTGTGAACAACATATACAATACCCCATCTTTAAATTACTTTCTTATATGAAATGCACCAAACTTTTTTCGGAAGATAAAAGAAATTTGGTGCGGGTGGTGTGAATAAAAAATATTATAATACTTTTAATTTTTAGTTTAAGCACTAGCTTTGGCTATATAGTTTAAGGGAAAGATATTAGCTTTCGCCTAAAAAAATGTGAATAATATTTTGCTGAAACTCATTACTTAGAGCTGGAAAATTTTAGCTTTTACTAATAAATTCCATGAATAAACATTATAAACATACGACATGAATTAACATGAATTTTTTTTTTCATGTTCACTCTCATTTGTTTTGTAATAGTTTTATAACAGTGAAAATAGTCGAATATTTTCCTTTTAATTTTACTGATATGCTTATCATACAGATACGCGTATTTCGTCTACTACTTGCAGACTTCTTCAGTGTTTTGTACTCGACTGGTACAGTACAAAACACTGAAGAAGTCTGCAAGTAGTAGACGAAATACGCGTATCTGTATGATAAGCATATCAGTAAAATTAAAAGGAAAATATTCGACTATTTTCACTGTTATACCAAAATTTTACTCTAACGCTGGAAAACAAGTTTTTATAAAAAAAAAAAAAAAAAAAAAAAATAGTTTTATGTTTTTTGTTGATTTATAAGTTGTTAGTTGTCAACGTAAAATAATGTCATGCTGGTTGTCATCATATTTATTAATGTTTGCGTTGCATGTTGCTTGAACATTTATACTAACAAAATCCCTTACGATTAGCATATTTATCACCTCGATGTGATGGTTTTCGTATTGCAACATTGTGCAATCTATGGCTTCTATAACACAGGAAAAACTAAACGGTTTGGACCACTGATTTTTAACTTCTATTATTTCCTCGTTGCTACTAGGGAATTTAATCCAAATATGCGCTTTAGATAAAATTTTTGTAATTGCTGTATTTATAATCTGACAAACCGTTGTCCTATGTACTCCTTGTCCCTTGGCTACACCAATTAGAAAACCAGGGTTGCTTATAAAACGAAAAAAAAATTTTAATTTTCTTTTTAGGTGACAGAGCAGCGCCTCTTTTCTCATTGCTACAACCAAGAAAATAACTCGCTAACCCCATCACATGATTTTCATTAAATCAACATAATTTAAAATAATCTTCTTCTACACAACCTAATATTGTTCGATAACGTTTTCGATCACGAATATGCATAAATGCAGCCATATTTCTCGACAGTTAGCAAGCGAATGTTTATTTTAAGTTCACTCAGGTATCTTGAAATATTCGAAGCTATTGCTTAATATTCTCAGTCCACACTACTTTTTATTTACTTTTTTTAAGTGCTAGCTGGAAAATTTAACTTTTACCAAAAATAAAAAAACTAATTTTATTAGCTTTAATTTTTGCTTAATTTTTATTCACGAAATAAACAGCATTCACTGTAAAGATACCAGTTTTAGAATTTGCTACTATTTTATTCACTCCACCCAATATCTGATTGAAAGTGGATTGCATATTAGTTCTTAGTGAATGAATGGAATGTCATCTCGAGTGTAATGTTACAATTGTGTTATAAAAAACAACTTGGAAATTCGAGATTAGGCATATTTTGTTTTTGAATTCAATTACATCAGACAAAGCTGACGCAGCTCGGTGTTCTCTGAAATGAAAATAAAAAATTTCGATCGTACCATTGACTAACTTTATAACTCTATTCACAAAATACTATGAGAACTTTTTGGTTAAACCAAAATCAGACCTGAACACGGTATTTGGTAATTGATAACACTATATTATCTATCTCATTTGGTGTTTTTCGACCTGCTCCAGCACCTTTTGTCATTGAGATACAATGATGAAAAATAATTGAGAGCATAATATTCTAGTAAAAATTTAAACAAAATAAAACTTGTGAATTTAAGAACGCTTAGTTCTTGACAATAGTAGTAGCTTTCCACTTTTAATGAGTTATGATAAGCCAGTAATTTGACAAATAAATGCTGGAAAAACATGGTAGATGCATGTAGAAAAACATTGTATTTACTTAAGCATGAGAAGGTTATTCTACCTATTGTTAAAAGCATATAAAAAAAATATAACTTTGAAAAGTTCTAGTGCACATTTCTACACTGTGGAAATACCTAGGTGGTCTAAAACTGGTTTTGGAAATTCTTTTATTGTAAGAACTGCAAAAATGTGGAACATGCTACCATCTCACGTGTTCCCTACCGACAAAAATGCTCCATTAGACAATTTGCAACTCTTCAAAAAGAACCTCTTCAGGTTCGTCTCCTACTTACCTCCCAATTTTCCTCTATCATCCTTTTTCCCTCCAAATCCTTTTTTTCCTTACCCACACCTACAATAATTTTGAATAAAGGAATCCTTTCCTAGTGTTTGAGTAGCGTGTAAAAAAAAAAAAAAAAACAAACAAACAAACATCCTAAGATCATGATGGTATACAATAATATTTTTTTTATTTATTTCAAATACCAAAACAAGCTACAGAATGTACATTTTAAAAAAAAATATTAGTACACCACAACATCGTGTTACGCCGGAATAGTTTAAGGGGAGGCATTAGTGATTTTATTTCATTAGAACAAGTGTCATTTCCAACAAGATTGGGAGAGAGCTCCAACATTTCGACGAGTGCTAAGAGGAGTAAAGGTTAATTGGACGACAGGGTCGCCAAATAGGCGTAAGGCGCGATTTTGGATTTTGTCCAGGAAACCTAGTGAAGTTAGGGAGGCGCCAGCCCATATGTGAGAATTGTACTCCGTCGGTCGGATATATGCTTTATAGATATTGGCCAGATCTCTTGGAGAAAAGTAGGGTTTACATCGAGAAAGAAAACCCAAACATTTGGCAGCCTTCTTAGCTGTATCAAAAATATGCTCATTCCACTGCATTTTTTGGTTTAGCATGCAGATGCCTAAAATATTTAGATTTTCTGACCTTTGCAAGTTTACTCCTTGAAATCGCAGGGTGGGGACAGGTTGATCTCTTTTACAAGAGATCAAACAGCTTTGAGTTTTGGACGTGTTGAACTCAACTCTTTTTACGATACCCCAATCGGCTATTTTTGCTAGGTCATGGTTAAGTGAGCTAGTCATTATATTTCTCTTCGAGCTGATTGAGGTAGAGGTGACGTTTGATTTCCTTAAAAAGTCGTAGGATGCTACCAATGTACTGTCATCAGCAAAACTATGGATTTGATTGAGGGTTGAAGAGAGCAGGTCGTTGATGAAAATCAAGAAAAGGGTAGGTGATAAGGCAGAGCCTTGTGGAACGCCAGCATTTATTGCATAGTTGTCGGACATAAAACTGTCGACAAGGACACGTATACTTCGGTTCGAGAGAAAGTCCTCAATCCATTTGCAAAAGAGGCTGCCCAAACCAATAGCCTGACATTTGCTCAGAAGAGCAGAATGCCATACTCGATCAAAGGCTTTTGAGATATCAAGAGCTACAATCTCAGATTCACCGGTACAATGAATGCTGGTATTAAGCTTAACGCAGAGAGAAGTTAAAAGATCGCCTGTTGACCTTTGGCTTCTAAAGCCGTATTGGCGATAATTTAAAATACGCGAACTATTAAGGTATCTCAATAGTCTTTTGTTTATTATGATTTCCATTATTTTGGAAAGAATTGAAGTAATGGCGATTGGTCTGTGGTTGGAAAGGTCGCTTTTGTCACCTTTTTTGCGAATTGGGGAAACATGCGCAATCTTCCACTGACTGGGGTATTTACCAGTCGAGAATGAAAATGAGAAAAGATTTCGCCGAGGTTTCGAAATGGGACAGGGGATATGTTTAAGAACCATGGCTGGAATTCCATCAGGGCCAGTGGACTTTCTGATATTCAGATTCTTCAGCACTTTTACTACAGCTCGAGTCCTAAAGTAAACCCTATGAAGCATTTTAACCTTAGTAGGATCAACATGAGAGAGTACTGGTGGTATTCGTGTTGTAGGGGGAATTGTGGAATTTTCTGCAAATAACTTTGCAAATAAATTAGCTTTATCAAGTGAATCTGAAATGATAGAGTTGTCGGAAGCAATCAGCGGTGAGAAGGATGATCCACAAAAGTTATTTTTAACACTTTTTCCAAAGGTCCAAAATGAGTGATTGCAATGAGGGAGATCAATTATCTTCTGTCTCAACCTTTGGTTGTAGAGAAACTTTTGCTGATTGATAATTCTCTTGCAGTTGTTCCTAGCAACTTTATAGTCGGCAAGTGAAGATTCCGATACATTTGCCTTATACTTTTTAAAGTGCTCCTCTTTAAAATTGATTGCCTTTTTGCAGGTGTCATTAAACCATGCTTTGGGTTTCGGCTTACAGGGTTTAAATGAGCTAGGAATGATTAGTTTCATTCCTAGTATAATTATTTTACTAATGGCATCTGCAGAAAAGTCAATATTTTTGTGACGGAAGCACATCGACCAGTCGAAGAGAAGAAATTAGAGTTCCAGGAAAAGCGGGTACAAAAACATTTAAATACCGTTAGTAAAAAAAGCTTGCACCATTTCCAAGCTAATTAAATTTTGTAATAGACTTTGTAACAACAGAAAAGCTATATTGCTGTACTTTCGTGAACTTTTTAAGATATTGATTTATCGTTGGAAGAATATTGTTGGAAGAATATAAAATATTAAGCAGCATTCCTTAAATAGTCTGCTAAAAAGCCCCAAGATGAACTGAACTGAACTGGTTGTCTAATGCAGAAGACAATCTCACGTATCTAGTTTTATTACCATTTGAATCTAGACATTTAAGCCACATTTATGGTGGATTCAAAAGTCATTAGTTTTTGTAGATTTCAAATTAAAAAATTGTCAAAGACGTATAGGAGTTCGAGGAATATTACGGCTACTACTAAAATGTTAACCTAAGATTTAGGTTAATTTTAACTTTTCATTGAAGAAATTTCTGAATACAAACTAGTGTTCACATTCAGCTACTTTTGGTCCATATAGCAACTTTGAATAATATGAAATATTATTTTTGAAGCATCCTTTTAAAGTGAATATTATTTATTAAAATTTTTGTTTATTTTTTAAAGTAAAAAATTAACAATTCAAGATACATTATTTTCAAATAGTAAATAGATGTCTCTACATTATATAAACAAAATGAAGATATTATGTATTTTGTAAAAGATAGGTAAATTAATTTCGAGCATGTAAATATTTTGTTAAGCATTGTTATTTTATTTCAAGTAAACATAAATATAGCATTGTAATTTATATTTTGCACATTATATATATATATATACATCACAATCTCCCACTACTTTAAGCAACTATACCAATGTTGTTTAAATAATTCTTTAGACTGTACATCTTTTGTTCCATGTGATACTATATTTGTTTTTCAGTAAATCAAATAAAAAATTACAAAACCTAAATAAAGAAAGGCAAAAGTTTTAGATCTATCAAGGCTTGTACTCTTTCTTTACAATTTATTACACTAAAAATATTTAACCGAAAAACATATCATCTATGAGATTATACTGCCAGATGGGACGTCAAATGATATTGTAAAAAATGCGAAGAAGAAGTACAAAATGTCCCCCATATACTCGGAGTGTATCCCACGTACACAATAAGATGAACAAACATCTTTGAAAGCTACTGGACTACTGGGAACTCTTAACAGAAGTAAAAAAGAATAACTTAACAAAATAGATGATTCGAGGGAATAGAAACAAAAAAACTACATAAAATTGGTAGGCCCTTCTGTGAATGAAAACTGTTTGATGTTTAGGGGGAAGTATTACAAAACTATAAAAGGCGCAGTTATAGGAAATCCCATATTCCCTATATTGAGCGAAATCTTCATGAATTTTATAGAAGAAAGAATAGTAGAAGAAGGAATTATGCCCAGAATGTGGATGCGATTTAGTAGATGATATTTTCGCAGGAGCAGAAAAACACAAAATGGAAAGTTTACTTGTTAAATTCCATAACATCCATAATAAAATGGTGAAATCCCGTTTCTAGATATCAAATTAATTAGAAGAGAAGGAAAAGTTAAAATTTTGATATATATGGAAAAAATACGACAACTAAAAGAACTATAACTTCCGATTCAAACCACCCCCATGGACAAAAAATGGCAGCATTTCACACAATAATTAGTAGACTACTGACCTTTATCCGAAGAAAACTTGAAAAAGGAAATATTATATATTGAGGACACAGCAGAAGTAAATGGATTTTCGAAAGAAAATATAGGGAAAATAATAAAGGAAAAGATCCAGAAAAGTGAACTTGAACATTTCTCAACTTTATTCGAACAAAATAAGAACATGGAGAAGCCAAAACGAATTTGTGTAACACATTCCGCATTCACACAAAAAAATGCAGCAACATATTTAGCTTGAATGTAGTGAGACCGCAAATTAAGTAATCTGTTAGGATCTGCTAAAGATAAGAGGACCATACAAGATGTAAGTGGCATATACAAAATATCAAGCCAAAATCTCTATGCCAATTACAAGTAAGGGGCATATCTTGACGTTTCGCATAGTTGTATTCCGTAAGTCAAACTCAGCTTTATCATACTTTTGTTAAGATCTTCTAAAGATTGGTATTCTTATCAAAAAGTAAGTGGCATATACAAAATATCATGCCAAGATTGCACAAAAACTTACAAAGGACAATCCAAGAGGTTAGATTCCAGGAACATATTAAGCAAGCAGAATTGGCGAGGAAAAGAAATTATACGAATTTTAGATCAGCTGTAGCACAGCATAAAAAAATAGTTTAAAACTAATAAAAAAAAAGTAAATAAAAATAACAAATTAGACATGTAAGTTGAGCGATATGTAGAGAACACATTACCAACAAACTTAATGATGATGTATAAGTAGTGGATTCTCACAATCATTTAGTAGATTATTTCAAAATTAAAATCAGGTTCAGGTAGAATTAAGATCATAATAACTAGCACAAGGGTTATTACGTAATAATTAATTATAGACTATAGTTTAAATTTAATAATAATTATAAACAAAAAAAAAAAAAAACTATTGAGGAAATACTATTGTACACAAAATGAACTTATTATTAAGGGTACAAAATTTATATAATTTGATAAGTATTAGTGTAAAAATTTGAATTAGTCGCAAGCGATATTTGCAAAATAAATACGACTTTTATTCCACAATTTAAATATAGGAAAACAAATCTGCTTATCAAAAACAATAAATGTATGTACGAGTTTGCTAGTCCGTATATGTGTAACATAAGCCACAATGGGTTAATAGTTTAAGGATTTTTTCAATTTTCTGCAAAATTAGCACTCTCCGTGCTATACTCATAATAATTGAGTATAATTCGTATCATCATAATATATAGAGGAGAATTTAAATTAGAGCCTACAAATAAAATGTCAAATCAAAAGTATTCCGCTATTATCAACGACATTCAGTAGTAATAATTTAGTTAAATTAATAGATTAATAGATAGATTATGTAATTGCATTAACAAAAAATTTCTTTATGAGTCAAATTTTCAAATTTATTTATGATTATATTATTTGGGACGTACCAAAGTTTTTCACGTTCTTGACAGTAACTTAGGTATAGGAATCACCGTTTTCGTGCTTAATTAAGTACGGTACTGCAATTTTATACTACAAATTTCGAGTATTTATTTAACAAATTACTGGCTCTACTCATTGAATGTGCAAAACTACTGCTATTGTCAGGAACTTATCTTTCTTAAATCGAATAACTCCATTTTATTTAATCTGTTAGGTACCAGATTATACTCTCAACTATTTTTTGTCATTTATTATATCCCAATGTACTATAAATTAACGCTCTATCTATTGCGCCACCCAGCGTGTGAAGTACATTTAATATTTGTTGTGTAATCTCTGTAGATCTTGAATATTTGTTTTGATAGTATATCTGTATGCCATATGTCCATACAGATTTAAAACCAAGTCATGTAACAGTCTATGTGGTTTTTATAAGTGTGTCAATCTCAAAAAGTAAAAAAACCTAAAAAAAAATGTAAAAAATAGACGGCAGTTTAACAGAAAATTAAAAAAAATCCTTAACTTATCGGCCCATCGTTATCTTTGCTACACGTATAAGGACTAGCAAAATCTTCCATACACATATGCAATTTTAAAATAAAATTAAATCAATTACAATAAATTTGTTATTTTCAAAAATTTGTTACATACCTAATTTTTTCTTTAATTTTCATCGAAATGGAAAGGTTAGATACTAAAATTTAGTTAACCGACAACAACATCACAATCTCATTGTTAAATTTTCTCACCGCAATAAATTTAAGCTGAATAAGAGAAGTATTGGGCAAAAAAATAGATAAGAATAACAAACCGAATAAAACAAATTATTAGATTAGATTTAATTAATTCCGAGAGGGATCCAGTCCCTACATCCCCGCAGCTGCAAATGGGTTTATTGTGATAACCCGGTATTTAAGCCTCTGAGTCCTTAAGAGTACCTGATTTTGTGATTACAGTCAGGATATTCTTCAATGGTATGCTGGATAGCTCCCATTATTCGGAGAACGCTGTTCCCTAGTGGCGTAGTCTGTTACGGGTGACTCCTTCGCATTCACAGAGCAGATGTTCAATAAACTTTTCCTACTCTATTTCACAAATTCTGCATAGGTTATTTTCAGTTAAACCCATTTTATAGAGGTGTTTCTTTGTTATGCAGTGGCCTTTTAATATCCCTGCCAAGATACGTACCTGTTGAAACTTATAGTTTTTGGTTTCTTGAGCGAGTGTTCAGGCATGAGCATTTTTGCTTGACGATTTCCAGGAACGTTGGCCCAGAAATCCTAAGCTTTTTTCTCTACCCAAACTCTTAATTTCATCTTAGCTGTGCTCAGGGAATTCACAGAACGGATTTGGCCCGATGAAGGGCGTCTGATGCTTTTCTAGCTAGATAATCTGCAGCTTCATTTCTTACAATGCCGAAATGCCCTGGTACCCACATTACTGTGACTTTATTTGTTTTTGCCAGGGTTTTGAGTATCTAAGCAATGCAATACTAGCTTTGATGTGATGGTATATGAATTAATAGCTAGTATGGCTGCTTTACTATCCGAAGGAATGTAGATACATTTCTTGTAATTTCTTCTCAAATTCTCTCGCACACAGAGTTCTATAGCATGAACCTCAGCTTGGAAAAATGTGTTTGAAGAGTTTAGCTTGAATTAATATGGGCCTTGAGGCTTTTTCATATGCACCCGATCCTACTCCAAAAAACAAATTATAAAATAATTGGCTAATTATTCTACTCCAGAAAAATATTATCCAATAATAACTGTTACGCGATTTTTCTCTTTCTTCTAAATGATTTGAAACCTATTTTTGAATGTTTTTCACTAGCATTGATTGATTTAGGCATACAAAAACCATTTGTGTATAACTGTCCCACTGTCTTGTTTTGCTCCGGCTTGAATTGAATTTGATTGACAATAAATTTTCTCTTTGTAATTTTCCATTAGTTCGTGACCACATGATACGTGAATAAACATTGTGTATTAAGATTTAAATTAAATTTAAAGAGCGTATCTGTAAGAGTTAGGAGAAAAAATGCATTTGAAGATTTACCAATGACCAATGTAATACATTACCATAATAATATTCAATGTCCGAAATTAAAAAAATTCTAAGATTTAAAATAACGACTTATAGAACACACGAGAATACAACCGATGCTATATAAAGTTAAATTCTATAATAATAAGAAACATTAATAAATAATTACAACAATAACAGAAATTTTCTTCAATTGTTCAAACATTTGTTGAAAATAGATGAAAGTCATTTTTAAGTACTTTGATAACAATGTATATTGACAAATTTTATTGTAAGAATTCTTTCTATATATATGTATGTATATATAAATATGTATATATTATATATAATTATTAAAATTATTCAGTTTATAATTGGTATTTAATTATTTTATTAATAAATTAAATATTTATATCCAATTTCTGAAAATATCTCAAGTAGCAAACAAAAATCATTGTGCAAACAACTAACCAAAATATTCGTTAAAATTTTAATGAAAAGTTTTTATTCAAATTATTGAATTTTTTTTTTTATTAAAAGTTTAAAAAATATTTGCTAAAATATTTAATTTATTCCACTCGATAGGATATTGTAAATTAGAAGCCATCATCCATTCATCTAACCAACCATCCATAATTTTCCAGAAATATAATCAAAATATTGACGGAAAATAAAGAAACAAGGATGTGTTGGTATATTTTTTTTTCTTTTGTTTTTTTTGTTTGTATTTATTTACTGTTGTTTTATTTTTCATGAATAATTTTTATTGTAAACAAAATTATATTTTATATCATCATCTTTATTCAATCATAATATAGGCACGTATATTATGTAAATTCATAAATATGCATATTTAACCCAATACAAGGCATAGTCGTAACTGAGTAACGTAAAAGAAAAATTTGTTTCTATTAGATATTTTCTATAATTTTTGGATCAGAAAGGTTTGACAAATCTCAAAATGTAAAGATGAAAAAGAAGAATAATTGAAAATGGATATAGATTCATATTAAAACTAATAGTTTAAGAAAAACATTGTTTTTAAATTCAGATAATAATAATATTTCAGTACATCATAAGTTTTTATAAAAACACCCCGGACCAATTAAAAACATTAAACTTGATTTGATTCTTATATCCTTGCTCAGTTAACTATTAATCAAAGGGTCCTGGGTTCAAACTCTGGTCAGGACAAGGATGTTAAATTGAGAATACAATTTGGTGTAGATGAGAGTACATTTTGGTATCAACTTAAGTAAATTAGAATGAAAAAGAGAAGACTAGGCTGTTTAAGAAGGCTTAATTCCTATCGATAAATGTAACAAAACGAAATTCCTGCGCAGAACTGAGGTTTGGTGTAGTGCTTTAAGTTCACTTCTGATATTTTGATCTAGCGCCAAAAGCTCACCATCAGAAATATGATTGCGCCGCTTATTTCGAAGCGGATTTCAAAAAGCCATACTTACAATTAGGCTATACATATTTTTAATTATAATATATAGAATGAGATAGAAGATTAAAAACTTTACTTTCTATGAAAACCATTTTTCATAGAATTTAGAAAATGTTTACAATACAGCATTCTACTGGATTTATAATCACACGGATTTAGATTTTGTAATATAACAGATAACAAATTTGAACAACAATCTAAAATTGAATTAGCAACTTTTAATTCAAATAATTTTTGTACAGTGATGTAATAATATTCAAAATTGAAAGTTTGTTTCAAATGTCATTACTCTTGAAACCAGAAAAATGAACTGTTTTCTCTTCCCAGACAACTTTTTATTCATTTTAGCGGACTCAATTATATTTGACAATTAATAATATCATTGAATCATGAAAAATTATAGTTATCACTTATTCATTATATTGAAATCACTTTGATCACTGATGTAGTCATCAGTATTATATCGTTATAAATTAATTTTTTTTTTTAAATGTTTGATTTGAAGATATACACATAGATAATTTGTACACTCTCATATTATAATGAATAACAGAAAATATAATTCTGTGACTCCAGTACACTACATTCAAAATACAATTAAATAAAGTCCAATTTTTAAAATATGATGTAATTTAAAAAGTCCTTAAGCTTATAAAAATTTATATACAATCTAGATCTTAAATACTACTTAGCTCTTTTTTGTGATTAAGGGTTAATTTTACTCATATTTATTCTTAACAGAGTGTTATTAATGCATTCATTCGTTCATTTATTCATTCATTTATTCACATTCAATTTTTTTTTTATATTCATTAGACCATATTTTCTGATATCAGCAATATAATATACATTTTTTGTTAAATAATAATAATTCTAATGGTATGTGTGATAGAATATAATTATATTATAATAATACTCATACAAATAATAATTGAAAGTCCTTAAAAATAAAAATACACACACAAATAATAATAATAATAATAATAATAATATCCTTAGGAATTCCTAAGAAGCATAATTTCCTTTTGTTGATTTTTCCACTTCCTGAATTCCATTGTTATGATATTGTTACCCTTAAAACATATTGTATAGAAAGCAACAGCAATATAATTTTATATACATAAATCAAGAATGGCAGCAGTAGCAACAACAATAACAAAATTTATATATTTATATTCTTTGCATTAGATATATATATATACATCATATATACATATTTACATTAAAACAAATTTACATTTCAATACTCACTTTAATCATTAAATTCATAACGCAACACAAAAAAAAATTATCCCCAACTTTGTAACAAACTGGAACCAATAATCATAATTGTTGATGAGAGATTTTCACAGAATTTTATCTGCTGCTGTTTGTTTTTGTTTTCCTTACTAAGTAATTTATAAAGAATCGTCCATTGAAATTTGACTAAAATTAAAGATTTTGATTTTTGAACGATTTATTTATAGTTAAGAGTATTTTTAGAGGTAGGGTAAAACAATAATATTTTTTGAAGAAGCTGTCTTTTTATTATGATTTTTTCCGCTTGGGGTTACTTAAAAAAAATATTTGTTTTTTCCTTTTTTTTTTTAAATTTAAGCAACACAAAACCACTTTTAGGTCAAGCTATCTAATCTATATAGAGATCAATTTTGTATTTAAATATGTTAGATATAGATTAACATAATATATGTTATATGTTTAGGGACTACAATATTTTATTATCTTTAAGTTTAATCAAAATTGTGTTGATCATCCCATATTATTTTTAACATTATTTAAGAGAATTAAGTTGTAGAAATGTGGTGCCAGCCAACATTTATTTTTTAAGTTATTGGTTATTATGACAGTAACTTAGGTAGAATAAGAACACAATGTTTTCCGAGTATTTTTCTAAAGATTTTTTACAACTTAAGATTTTGCTGCTTAATTTTGTTCCTTAACACAAATCAGGAATTTAACTTTAATATTTTTGTCTCTAATAATTTTTTTCGAGAAGAGTTCGAATTAATTTGGAAGTAAATAAAACTTAATTAATTATTAAATCATATACCTAATTTAATAGTTAGTTAGCAAAAAATTTTTTTAAAAATATTATAAATTCAAAATTAAATTTTTCATTTCTTAAAATTATTTTTAAAGGATGCGAATTAGAAGTCAAATTTTGTGTTCTTATATTATACTTAAATTATTTCTAAATATCTAAGTATTTAAATAATAAATCAATTTATTAAAAATGTTCTACCTGTTTGAATTTTTTGTCTTTTAGTATACAAAAAAATATATATATTTTATTGGCTTGTCTTACCGTACTTAGTCTTGTTGCCATATGTATATAGAGTTTATGCCTTTATATTTTTAATTGGCTTATAATAACTCTATAGTTTTTATTAAGTGCGCGGTATACTTGTAAATTTTTAATTAATATACACTACTATTCCCAGTTTTCCATTATATAAATTTTCGGGCAATTTTATCGACCTGTTTTCGTTTTTCAACCATTCAGGCTTTAACATTGATTCCGAACATGTAATTTTGAGAACATACGGCATATCAATACTTAGTCAAATGCACTCTACTACAGGCCTTCTTATTCAGAGCGCAACTTTCAAAATGTATCTTTTTTTTTTTTTATGATCTTGACAGTAACTTAGGTAGAATCACCTTTTCGTGCTTTATTAAGTACTGCAATTTTACACTACAATATCTACAATAATTCGAGTATTTATTTTACCAAATTACTGGCTTATCTACTCATTAAATGTGGAAAACTACAACTATTGTCAGGAACTAAGCCTTCTTAAATAGAATAGTTTCATTTTATTTAATATGTCACCAGATTATATATACTCTCAATTATTTTTTGTCATTTATTATATCCCAATGACAAAGGGTACTAGACCAGCTCGAAAAACCAATGAAGCATTTCTTATTTGTGTATAAACCTCATTGGAATATTTAAAATCGAAGGATCTTATTTGTTAGCACAGATATTTTTAAAATGAAATATATTTCAAAATATATTAATTTTTATCTACTTTTATTGAAAATCCTATTAAAAACTAATTAAAGTTTAATTCAAAAATTTGATTTTAAAAAACAAATCTACTCAACAATCCGACATAGATCTTACCATCACAAGCTAAAGCAGCATAAAATTAGAAAATTTGTCTTTACTTCATCTTTTTTCTCAATTTACATACTAAAAAAGCTTTAACCAAGGTTAAGTGTTGTTGTCATTTCATCAACAAACTGAAATAAAAGAAAAAATAATAAATGAAATTTGAGTGTATTGTGCAAACGAAGGCTAAAAAGAAACAGTTTTTGACATTTTTCGCTTAATTTTGTAAAAAATAGTGAGTAAGAAGGCCTGTAGTAGAGTGCATTGCTTAGTCGATAAATGTATAAAAAATACATAGTCAAAATTTATTTTTGAATTCAATAATGCATATTCAATTTTACTACATGTATTTATAGATATATGTATGTATTATGTATATAGCATTATTTTTTGCTATTTTTTTAATTTTTCGGTTCATCTCTTTCATGTTTGTATAGAAAAGAAATTTATCAAGTATAAATTTGTAAGGCTAATATTAAAATATCTCATGAAAGAGTAAAGAAAATAGCAAAAAAAAAATAATAAATAAAACGACAGAATTCTTTACAGAAATATATTATTTTTGTATTAAGTTTTTGTTACACAATGAATTTGAACAGGTAAGAAGTATTTTTCTATAGTCAAATTGGTATAGCTACAAAAAAGCCATCGAACAATGAGCAATGGTGCAAATGCCGTAGGAGATAAAAATAATGTTCCTTCTACTAAAAATATCGTCTCCTAAGTCCCAAGGTAGAATAGTATACTAATCATCTATTTTTAAAAATTTAATTAGTTAAGAAAAGTTTTTTATATTCGACAGTGGAGTAGGAATAAACTCTCGCGCGGTCATTTGAAAGGTTACAATTATTGACTTATATTTAAACTTTTATTGAATTAATATGTAAAATATTAATCAAACGATTTTAACTAAATATGGCTTTAACTAAATATTGTATCAAAATTATGTAGATTTTACCATTTAGGGTTTAAGCATGGAAGAAAGTATGTCCATATTCGAAATAATTTTTTGTTTACCTTTAATACCTTTTTTAAAGAAAACGATCAATGATCAATGACCAAATACCTCAAGAGTAAATATTTATTAAGAAAATACCGTTTTTGTGGTATCATTAAAATTTCTAATTTCTATTTTAAATACTATAATTTTTGTAAATTTAAATCTCTTTTTTAAATCAATTGTCATGCCACAAAAAAAATCAGTTTTATTGTATAGGAAATGAAGTCTGGTAGGCAGGTAATCTGAACTAAAATTTATTCCAAAGCAGGTCTCACAACTTATCAATTTATTGCCATTTATTTATTAATTGGTTTTTTTTTTCTTTTTATATAGCTATAAATTATAATTCTCCTCAAAAGTAATTGAATCTTAAAATAAATTACAAATGTAAACATAATTTAAATTTTATTAAAGAGAAAAATAATAGAAAATTTTCTAAAAATAACATTTTCTAATAAAATTACACTTAATTGATAAATTGTACCAGATGAATGTTCTAAAGATCAACTTTTGTGATTTTTTCTCAACATAAAATAATATTTTGACATTTTATTCTTTATTAAATTTTCTTTTAAAGATTTTTCATTTTTTGATTATTTTAAGTTGATAAAATAACAAAAATTTTAATAGGACATTATTCTTCAATCTTCTTGATTTGAAAATAATTTAAGAAATTGAAATTACTACAACAAGTATTATTATTCAGGGATGTTGGAATACATCATACAAATAATTTAAAATACTTTTTTTTTTCAAATTAATTGAATTTTTCATAAAAATAAAAAAAAAACGTACAAAATTAAAGTTACAGTTCTATAATAATTATTAATTTTAAAAATGTAGAATGAGATTAGAAGTTTGAATAACTTTTCAATTGGTTTATAGTAACAATCATTCTGATTTTTAAAACTTTGTATTTTTGTTTTTAAATTTTCAATTCAAATTAATTATCTGAAAGAAAAATAACAGTTACCAAATTAAAACAACAAATACTTAATTAAATTATTGTAATAATTTATCTCAGTAATAACTTTTATCAACTGAGTGGATAACTTTCACATTAGAGAAAAATATCCACTATAAAATAATATAAGTTTTATCATGAGAATAACCTAGACCTAGGTGTGGATGGTAGTAATATATACCAATATTTGCTTAAATTATTTATTTTGCAAATATAATAGACAATTATTATTATGGTCACTCAAACCTAGTGACATTAAATTGACATAACTTGATCTTTACTCAACTACCGTTTTTGTTTAATCAAATATCATAAAAATAAAGATCTCAGACTAAACCACGTCAAACTAACTACTAACTACCGTGTTGATAAAAATACAGCAAAAAATCTACAACATCATACCCAAATGTATTTTAAGTTACCAGATCAAAGCAAATCGAAAGTGTTAGCGCACCAAAAAGTAAATGAATAAGTTTAGTCAAATAAAGATGATAGTTTTTACATCAAGAAAAAGCGTTTTAAACGAAACTGCAACATTATCTTATAGACCTGAATTCGTAGTTATAATAGAAATCGTAATGACACAAGAATAGAAAATTATAATTATACAAGTGAGAATAAATGTTTTGGTTGTATTTCTACGTACATCTGAAAATACATGACTAGATAAGGACCAGTTTATTAAAAGATAAAATTAAACATTGTGATAATTAATTTTGGTTTGTTGCCCATCTGTAAGTACGTATTATCCACGTGATTATTTGTTCGGAGAAAACTTATTTGTTTTATTTCCATTTCAAGTGAAAATAAGAGATTTTTCTATTTTTAGCATTCTAATTTTCGCATTTATTAAGGTAGCTCTCCTGTTTCCAAAATTGAATCGAAGAAAATCGTATTTGTAAGAATACACATTAGATTGACGAAAATGTTACATTATTATAAAATTAAATATGGTATTGTGAAGCTTATTAAAGATGAAAATATTTCGTATTGGGAAGAGGAAAAATACTAAGAATACTGTATAATGTAAATATTTTTGCTTTGCTATTAACTTTGAATGCAAATTTAGCTAATAATAATTTGCAGCGTTAATGATTAAGCATTTCTGCTTCGTTTCAAAAAACTTATAGTACTGAATCATAACATTCTAGTTGTTTTTTCCTCTCTATTAATTTAAAACTTATGTTGTCATTATGCTGTATAGTAACTATAACAATTCGCAAAAAATTGTAATTTAATTTATAGGAAAATGAAAAATTTGTAAAAATAGTATTTTTGCCGAATCGGTACAACTTCAACCTAAACGTCAACAAGAAATTTACTTTTCTCCTGTAAAACATAAAAATTGAAATATTATTTTAGGAATAAAATAATGCGTATCGTATTGAGTATTTAGTTAGAATGAATTAGTGTACTAAGCTCATACTGTGAATAACAGTATTAAAGCATTATCGTACATAAGTATTATATTATAAATACTTTAACAACACTCACAAACGCACATAGCAAATAAATCCAAGTTAATAATTTATTGTAATGCACACGAAAACATATAAAAATATTTTATGCTCACCAATGCTCACCAAAAGTGCAATAAAATTTGAAATAGGGTAATCCTAATGCCATATGATTCATAATATAAGAAAAAAAATTGTTGTAACTAAAATTCCTGAAACATAAAGAATCATATTTCAAAACATATTACAGTCAAAAAGAAATTAATTAAAAAAAAAAATCTCTATTTTTGTAATTATTTCAAAAATATAAAACGAAATATTTTAAAAAATCATGCTCAAATTGCAATAAAGAGTATTATTTCGGACGATTTTTATTATAATCAGTTTCACCTACATTCTGCATGTACCCTTTTAATTAGCACAATGAATTTTGTCTATAATAATTTTATTATGGTTCAAATTATTCGACTAACGTTACAGGTGCACCAACACAATTTTCAAAACCTATGGTATTATAAAAATAAACAAATTTTTAGAATGTCCAGTTGTTAAAATTACCATAAAACTAAAAATGGAAAACGTGATTACAGTACAGAATGTAAGAATTGTCATATAATCACATACTAATAAGATCTATGCCTCTCTGAAATACAATACCATTCATATTCATATATTCTGTATAGAAAATATTCCCGTACATAAATATTATGCAAATAGATCGGTACAAAAAACCCTTATCCTTCGTACTTAGGCCTCACGATATGTTGGTACTCTCCCTCAACGATTTCACTTCTGGAAAACACTTGAGCCACCTAACACATTTGATAAAACAAAGCATATCTGTTATCTTATATCTTACCTCTGAGATGTTTTCCCAGTAGTAGTAACCTTCCAGAAACCTTGCCATTCTTGTTATTTGTATTGAACAAACGTAGAGTACATGAAACACTGTTTCAACTTCTCTGCATTTTCTCCATACAGAAGTTATTTTCCACAAGTTTTAGTCTTACAAAAAAAAAACAGTAGTAGAGTAAAGATAGTTTTCTTATCTTGACTCCCGTCTGTGTCGGGCAAAAAGGTCTTTCATATCCATGGAGTGAAAAGTAAGTTAATTTTCCTGCTCTTGTCTATTGTAATCTGAGCTGGCTACGACGAGCGTGGAGTGTATCGAATATTCCTCATGTTCGTTATCCGATCTATATTTCGGTAACCTCTTCATTGCATCTTTTGTTATGGTATAAATGAGCTTAAAAACATACAACTAATCTTAGGTACTACTAAAACTGAATACAGGGAATATTTAAATTTCATTTTCGCTTAAAATTCTTTAAAATAAAAGATTTCAAGTATTAATTAATAACCAGGAAGGTAGACAAAATTAATGAGTTTAAGTTACAAATGAGTCAATTAAGAACTCTCTTTCTAGTCTTAACTCTTTATATAAGTTAGCAGTTTAAAATAAATGGTATAAAAACATCCTAAATTCACAGTTTGCGTCACGTGTAAAATGTTAATTATTTAATTATAAATCGCAAAAAAAAAATAATTAATTAAATTTCAAACCACTCAGAATCGTGGAAAAATGATTACCCAATTATTAAAAGAATTTTTAAAATTTCACTGATTGGAATCATGATAGTGTGATAATGATGATGATGATCTTGAAAAAACGATGTGCGAATAAAATGCATTTTAATGTAAATTATTTATATTTTTATTATTTGATCGACTCGTTTTATTTTTCAATATTAATGGTGCAATGGCATTTGCGCACATATTTTCAAATAAATTTTATAATAATTCATATATTCATACAAATGCTGGAGAAAGCTTTTATTTTCTTTTTTTTTATAGTTTTGTTGTATCAGATATGCGTGAAAAATACAACTGGTATACCATAATAATTTATAGTAACTGAGTAAGCAAAAAATAAATAAGTGATTGTCGGTAAGCATGAAAGCGCACATAACAAAATATTTTTTAAACTTGTTTCGTGTTTTAATTTCTCATAATTTTAATTTGGTTGATTTTCTTCGATGCAACTTAAAGAATCTACATGGCCTGATGATTCTAAAAAAGAAGTAAACGTAATTATAATATAAAAACAAAATAACTTTATTTTTTAAATATTTAGGTTTAAAATTACTAAAATTTTGGTAAAACTAGTTCGAGTTCATAATTTAAAAATATATTACTTTTTAGAATTACCTATCTAATAAAAATTTAAGAATTGAATAATAAAAAAAAAGCATACGCCTGCTCTTCAAATGCTATATTACGCATATGAAAGATGATAAAAAGTTGAATATTACGAGAAAAACTCTGGGCTAGACTTGGCACTTTGAACGAAAGAATATTTCAATTTTGTTTTATATAATTTCAAAAAAAAATATTTTACGAATTACCTTTAAGGTTTTCGGCTATTATTCACAATAACAAAAATGCAAACTATATAGCAGGGACGACTCGTTTAAGAGTTCATTAAGTTCAGGCTCGCTTAAAATTTCAAAAGTAAAAAAAATAAAATGAAAAACATATTCCCATAAATTGCTTGATGAACATTAGTGCCTATTATTGAAAACGAAGTTTCAATCGCGGCTCGTATTGAGTAAAACCGTGTTCGATTCGATCGAATGATAATTTGGTATTTTTGAAAACGTCGGTTGCTTCAGTAATCTGTAAAATTTATCGGTAAATATTTTGTTGTTGTATTGTTCTACGCAATAAGTATTTAGTAAGAATAAAATATTTCAAAACTGAATTTTATTAACTAAAACATGAATAAATTGAAGAAATGATAACATAAGAAATGTAAAGAGCATTGCAAAAAATATTTTTAATTTAATTAATGAAGAGTAGTAAAAACAATTTGTTTGAGGAAAATTTTGATGTACTAACAAAATAAGTATAATATGATTAAAAATTATTTAATTTTTAGCTTTATAAATATTTTTTGACTAAACATAAATTCGTTTAAATATATTTTATAAGATATATTTTACAAGAAATAGAATTTGATTTTCATAAAATTCTCCATCATTACTCGAAATTGTTATCCATTTACAAATGTAAAACTTCACTTTAAATAACAAAAAAAAAAACAAATATTCGATATTTCTAAATAATTTTGATATAAAACAAAAATAAATAAACAAATATTTAATAGATTTAACTTAGTTTTTGTACCCATTTTATAAAACGCGCTAAATTAATAGCGGGTATGAAATGCTATAATTTGTATGAAGAACGTTTGTACAACGTTTTCAAAAATACCAATAAACTTTACCGATTCATTTTTAAAACGCGCGTTTTCAAAAATACCAACTTTACAAATTCGAATGAATATCCGAGCCGCGATTGAAACGCCGTTTTCAATAATAGGCGCTATTATAAGTTCTGATATACATATAAGTTCTCTTTAATATACAAGGAACTAATAATTATTGCTCGTTCTATTTTATTTTATTTATTTTATTTATTTATTCATTTTATTTCGTACATATACATGAGACGGTAAGTCTCTATAGGAGTATATAAAGTATAATGTGTAGCAAATTCATAATTCTTAAATTAAATTAAATTAAATTAAACCTTAACCTAAAGAAATTAACAATAATGAAAATAGTTTATAAAGAAAAGAAATTTATAAAAGAAAATTTATAAAGCGAAAGAAAGAAAAAAAAAAAAAAACAAAATAAAAAAAATAAAATAAAAAAGAGAAAAAACAAGAACAAATTAAAGTTAAAACTATAAAATACGGAGATAATGTAATAAAATAACAAAAGTCCAAAAACAAAAAAAAAAAAAAAAAAATCGCTCCTCCAAACAAAACTATCTTTCAGACGTCTCACACCTAACAAGCTTTATTCTACAAAATTTTTATTCTACTTAATTAATGACTACACTTTTTCCTTAAAATATACCCAACAAAGCTCAAGGAATTTAGAAATAGAGAACTCACACCTGACTACGTTCGGCAAAGAATTCCACAACCCGACAGTCCTTACAAAAAAGGATAGATGTCTTAATCTAATAGTTAAATAGTTAAATTTACACTTCTTAATGATCGTCCAGGGGTTATTTTCTTAAAAAGATATACCGGCGTATTTTTAGATAGGATTTTTTTCATAAAACAGATACTTATAATTTAGATAGTTTTCGAAAGTACAGTCAAGCAAAACTTTAGAGACATCTCTGATGCTATCGAATCTACGACGGTTAGTTACAAATCGAGTGCAAGCATTGAAAATAACCTTGAGCCTTGAAAACTCGCCCATACTTATCCCAGCATAAACTACTTCACAATAAGTGAAATGTGGAAAGATTAAAGATATAACTAATTTCTTTTTTATCCACTCGTTAATATTGTAAGAGAACTTCCAGAGTTTTCGTAACTTACAAAAAACATTTCTAGAAATAAAGTTAATGTGATCATTCCAGGTTAGAGTTTTATTGAATACAACACCCAAGTTTTTAGCTTTGCTTACAAATTTTACCATAGAATTATTTAATTTGATATTAGGGAGATTAGTTGTATCAATATTACGAACATAAATTAACATAACCTGGGATTTTGACGGATTTAATCGAAGACCATTGTTTAGAGACCAGAAAGTAACAGCATCAAGATCATCATTCAATTTAGCAATAGAGCGGTTAATATCAGCTATAGGACCACTGATGTAGAGTTGAGCATCGTCTACATACAACCGGCAATGAGATTCAGACAAACAACGGGGTAAGTCATTAATAAATAGACTAAAGAGTAAGGGACCCAGTATGGATCCTTTGGGTACCCCGCATTCAACAGGTAGATTATTAGACTTAATACTATTTAGAAACACAAATTGACTTCTATTATCTAAGTAACTTTGAATGAGAGTAGTAGCAGAAGATTCGATCTCATTCGATCTCGAACCGTCAAAGAACACGGATGTTTAGTGTACCGAATAAAAAATAGTTCGCTCAAAAAATAAATTAAATTCGCGCCGAAAAAAATATTATAAAATAAATAAAAATTATAATAAAAACCGCGACCGTTCAAAATCATAATAATTTGTTACTGTCATTTTTGACACCCTGACAGAATATTGATAAAAACGGTGTGGTCAAGTGCAAAACAAAACCACTATTTCAGTGTAAGGAGCGACATCTATTGGTGAATTATATTAATAATTAATAAAAATAATATAAATAAAAAAAATATATTTTATGTAATAAATTTTAGCTACTAATAATATCTATAATATTGCATACAGAATATTTACAAATAAAACTATAATAAAATTCTATATATTTTAATAACTTCCATAGTATATAACTGTATATAATTGTATGTATATAGTTAGTCCTATATATATATTAATTATATAATATTGAATATAATATTACCATTCTTGTGCTTAATATAATTCTATGTATATACTTATGTATATATATATTAATTGTATTTAATCACTCTGGAATGGTATTATATACTAATAACATTAAAAAAAAAATTTTATAAATTGTATCCTTTATATGAAATAGAAGTAATATCTATATATACAATACCATTATACCTATAAAATGCCAATATCTAGAACTCCTCCCAAAGAGGATGGAAGTGCACAAAATGTAGGGGATGCAACTCCGCTTACAAACGTGTCAGCAAAAACACCAAAAACAGGCGTTTCAACACAAAATTCCAACAAATCAAATGAGGAACAATGGAGAACTCAGACATCAAAAAGAAAAAGCCACGTCTTAAGCCCAACTGAAACACAACAACAGGCAACAAAACAAATAAAACAAAAACCGCTCACCGATTATATGAATAAAATTGTAGGAGCTAACCCGTATGCTCTCATAGACCCAGACCGGAATAATGACTACATAAACAACAGCAACAAGAATCATGAAAGTACTAATCATACTGAAAATGGTGAAATTAATATACAGGAACAAATTAATGAAATTCGCCCACCCCCATTATTCATACATGGAGTGGAAAATTTTCAAAAATTGAAGGACGATATGAAAAGTGTGGTTGAAGATTTCACTTTTAAGTTGGTAGCAAAAAACCAAATCAAAATAATAACAAAAAATAAAGATCAATATTCAACAGCAGTTAAAAAACTACAAAACATTGGAGCACAATTTCACTCATATCAATTTAAAATAGATAGACCATATAAAGTTGTTTTAAAAAAATTTACATCAGTCCGCTGACATAGAAGATATAAAAGTTGAGTTAGAAAAGGAGGGACATATTGCTCGAAACATCTCCGTAGTAAAAAACAAAAGCGGAAATCATTTGCCAATGTTCTTTGTAGACCTCGAACCGAAGGCCAATAACAAAGAGATATTTCGGATCACAAGACTATGTCACACTATTGTTAGCTTTGAGACCCGATTCGCGAAAAAAGAAATACCACAATGTAGAAACTGTCAAAGGTTTGGACATACAAAAGCATACTGCAACTTAAACGCAAGATGCATTAAGTGCACCAAAAATCATCCAACTTCTGAGTGCCCACGAAAAACAAAAGATGAAAACGTCAAATGTATAAACTGTAGTGAGAATCATCCAGCCAATTATAGGGGCTGTCAAGTATATCAAGAGTTGCGTAAAAAAAATGCATCCAGCATTGCGCGAAAAAATAATAGAAAAACAAAATAACAGATTACCTACAGAGTCAAAAATTATTAACAATGTCACTTTCGCTAAAGTCTTTAAAGCAGTCTAAATCCCAAGAAAAGGTTGAAAATATCAAGGAAAATGTTACAACGGAAAATAATGATATGTCTGAATTAAAAACTATGATGAAAACACTCATGTCACAAATGTCAGGAATGTTAACACTCTTGACTACTATCGTGTCTAAGCTTGCATAAATGTCTCAAAACAATACTAAGATTGCTCTCTGGAATGCCAATGGTCTGTGTCAAAATGCACAGGAACTAAAATATTTTCTAAGAACCCATGACATTGATATAATGCTAATTTCAGAGACACACTTCACAAACAAATCTTATTTAAAAATGAAAGGCTACGAAATATATACTACTAATCACCCAAGTGGAAGAGCTCGCGGAGGGGCAGCAATATTAATCAAAACAAACATTAAGCATACCAAAACTTCAAAATATTCGTTTGATTACCTACAAGCAACCAACATTGAGGTTTCACTAAGTCAGGGAAAATATATATTCTCATCAGTGTACTGCCCTCCACGACATACTATAAATAGACGCCAGTTTACCAAATTTCTCGATACACTTGGAGACAAAGTTATATGTGGTGGAGAGGGTAGAGCGTACAAGGGTAGAGAGCTTCTAATGTCAATGGAAAGCAGAAATTTGCAATTTATATCACCTGATACTCCAACATACTGGCCATCTGATACAAATAAAATTCCAGATTTACTAGACTTCTTTATTGAAAAAAGAATTGATCTTAAAAAATTAAAGATAGAATCTTTGTTAGAATTATCATCAGATCACTCGCCAATAATTATGACTCTACATGATTCGGTAATAAAAAAGGAGAAACTTCCGACGTTATGCAGCCGAAAAACAAACTGGGTTCAGTTCCGGGAACATCTAGATAGTAAACTCAATCTACACATTCCGTTGAAAACAAAGGAAGACATTGAAATTGCTGTCAACGACTTCACCAACAACATACAACAAGCATCTTGGGCAGCTACACCCGATTCCTTTGACAGGCTTATTACAAATCGAACCTCGCGTAAAATAAGGGAAATGATTGAAAATAAGCGCAGTCTAAGGCAACAATGGAAAAACACAAGAATCCCAGAACAAAAAAGGAACATCAAAAGACAGCTAAATCGTATAATTAAGGAACTAAAATATGAGCTAAAAAAGAAAGCAATGAAGCAGTTCAACAATATCTGTCTAAACTGAAGGCAACCAAAACAACTGACTATGATCTGTGGAAGGCAACAAAAAAAGTCAAACAGCCTCAAAAGTCAAACCCACCAATTCGACAGCTAAATGGCAAATGGGCAAGAAATGATGAAGAAAAAGCCAATGCATTCGCAGAACACCTTGCTAGCGTATTCACACCTTGGCCTCTACCAACAAACTCGGAAGTCGAAAAAGAGATACAAGAACATATGGAAGCTGCTTATCAGATGGAGTTACCAATAAAAAAATTTAATAAAAAAGAGGTAAACCAAGTAATAATGCAGGAAATCAACGGGAAAAAGTCACCAGGATATGATTTGATCACTGGAAACATATTACGCCAAATTTCACCACGGGGCCTTATTCAACTGACACAAATCTTCAATGCGGTCGTAAGGCTCAAATTTTTCCCGAACCAATGGAAGATTTCGCAAATCATAATGATACTAAAACCAGGCAAAATATCTGAAGACGTCAAATCATATCGGCCAATCAGTATTCTTCCAGTGTTATCTAAAGTGATGGAAAAACTAATCCTACGACGACTTCAACCAATAGTTGAGCAAAAAAAATTAGTCCCGGCACACCAATTTGGCTTCAGGCATAAACATTCCACAGTGGAACAAATACATAGAATTGTAAATAAAATAAATGAAGATTTTGAAAACAAAAATTATTGCTCTGCAGTTTTTCTCGACATAAGCCAGGCATTCGACAAAGTCTGGCACAAAAAAATTCTCTATAAATTAAAACAAAATTTGCCATATCACTACTATGAATTGTTAAAAAGCTATCTGGAAAATCGCTATTATTTTGTCAAACAAAATGAATATTTTACCAGCCTCAAAGAAATTTATTCGGGAGTTCCACAAGGTAGCGTTCTAGGTCCAGTGTTTTACTTGCTATACACTGCCGATTTACCGCAAACAACAAACACAATGATAGCTACATTTGCCGATGATACAGCCATACTTGCATCGCACAAGGATAAGAATGTGGCTTCTGGGCTCGTGCAAGAGAGCTTAAACAATATCGAATTATGGTTGAACAAATGGAAGATTAAAGCCAATGAAACTAAGTCTAATCACGTTACGTTCACATTAAGGAGGGGTACATGTCCTACAGTATTTTTAAATAGTAATGCTGTTCCTCAAACAGAAAGTGTCAAGTATCTTGGAATGCATCTGGATCGCCGTCTGACCTGGAAAAAGCACATCTACACAAAAAGAATCCAACTAAGCACAAATTTCAGGAAATTATATTGGCTTGTCGGTAGAAGGTCTCAAATGACACTGGAAAACAAATGCTGATATATAGGATGATACTCCAACCAATATGGACTTATGGTATACAATTATGGGGAACAGCCAAAAAAACTAATATTGAAATATTACAACGCTTCCAAAATAAGGTACTGCGAGCTTTAGTTGATGCACCTTGGTTTGTGCCAAATTACATAATACACAATGATTTGCAAGTGTCGACGGTCCAAGACGAAATTCACCGACACAGCCAGAGATATCGTGCTAGATTAAATAGGTATCCCAATGTAATAGCAAGTACACTTATGAATATTACACAACATACAAGATTACAACGAAATACACCAGGAGATCTGTAGAAATTTCTTGACATTATTATTAATATATTTTTTATTATAAATTAAGAAATTACTTTTATTGGATTGTAATTTCACATGTCTATTATTAACTAAGTCAGTCAAAAACATATTCACTTATTGTATTATTTTTAATTAACATACAGATTGTGAATAAAAAAACAAACAAAAAAAAAAAAAAAGAAGATTCAAAATTAAAAGCTGCGCTAAGTTTTAAACATAATAAGTTATGATTAACACAATCAAAAGCTTTTGTGAAATCAAGAAGAAGCAATAATACAGCATGTTTCTTATCGATTTCACAGTATATATTATCTGTTAATTCTAGTAGTGCTGAGGTAGTGCTATGCTGCTTTCTGAAACCTGATTGGAATTCGTATAAGAGATTATTAGCACTATTCCTGTGGGAAATATATGATAAATTTTGTGGCAGTGTTTCTAGATTTTAAAAGAACTTTTGAAACCACAAACTGTGAAATTTTAATGTCTATAACTTTTGTTTTTGTTTGCCAAACGGTAATTTATAAATTTAATCACAATCTACACATGGGTGACGGAAGACCGGGGAAAGCAAAATTTTTCTATGGTCAGTAAAACCTTCTATTGATATTCTTCTTGAATCATTGGAGTCTATGTTTCGGTAGATTTTGCATTTTTGGAAACATATTTGATGTATGAGTATTGAGCATTGTTCCCTTATTTGGGAAAGTTTTACAACGAAATAATTTTTAGTGAAACACTCCCACTGAAGCATTTTGTGTTGTAAAACAGTTTTAAGAACGTTGTCACAACTACTTTTATTAATACTTAGTTGTTGCGAACACAACTAATTTGGCGAAAAAAATTGGTTGTTACAACGTTTTAAAAATGTTGTGAACCAGTTGTGGTTTTATTCACAACTTTTTTGATTATTCATCAAGTAGTAATGCAACCGTTGTGAAGTGGATAATTAAAAGTTACAACAATGCTGTATGGCAGTTCTCACAACTTATTTACAACTACTTTACAACCAATACTGGTGGTTAGAAAATGAAACTTCACACAACCAAGTTACACAATTTTTACTAATAAAATAATAGGAAAAAATATTATTTACAATTTTTATTATCTCAAATAGTTGTGTTGTGATTAAAATCAGTAACATTTCTATTTAACTTAAAAAATTATGAAGATTTTAATCTTAGAATATAATAATGGACAATAATAATATCTTTTTATCTTTATTTAAAAATGTGTTTTAGACAGATTTTAGACTTAAAAATGTTTATGATGTTTACCTAAAATAAATTAGTCTTAAGACTTAATGTTCCATACTTTGATTATAATTTGATTTTTTATATTAAATAATTTTGTTTTTTTTTTTAATGGCGGTGCATTTTATCATAAATATAGCGTATATGACAAAGTTGTGTTAGAGTAACTATGTTAGAGTAACTAGAAGACTACTACTTCAAAAACCAATTCGTTTAGGTTGTCAAATGGTAATGTAATTAGTTGTAATATGCATGTGCAAACTATTTTTGTGAACTAATTGAGTGTATATCGCAATTGGCATTTAAATTAGTTATGAAAACCATGTACGAACTAATTTTCAGAAACCAGAAGTTTGTGAACACAATTGCTTGAATATTACAATAAACAGCCAATTGACAATCACTATTTTACATTTGAAATGTTTAAATTTAACAACTATTTCACAAGCAATTAGCGGTTGTCACAACACTGTTACAGCCAAAACATGGTTGTGTACAACTAAGTATTTCTTCGGTGCTTGTTGGGCTGTGATCTAAATCCATATTGTCTTTTCTGTTACTAATGATACGTTTCTTTTCTCGATTTTTCATCAACTATTAATGTTTTAAATATAGTTTGAGGGTTCGTTTATGACACCTTTTTTCGGAGTACCTTCGAATTTGCACAATTGTGTTTGATAAACTCCAATTGTTTTACAAATAAAAAAATATCATAACGGACAATGTTAGGACTGTTAATTTTTTTACTACATCCAAAAGATAATATTAGATTGTTTTTCCAGTATCAATTAAAAACAAATTTCTTTTCGCTGGTGAATTTCGCTTCATTACTCGGCTAATCGCAATTTCAAGAATTGTTGCCGTAAAACTAATACAATTCACTATTAATTATATAATTGGTTATATATGAACAAATCAAAATTAAATTTAAACAAAACTAAATAGATAGTCATAAATTGTCGCTCTAAATTATTTTATCGTACATCCAGAAAATCAAGTTTTTAAAAATTGAGTTTGAAGTTTAAGACGAAATAAAAGAAAATTGAGCCGAAAAAGGACTATTTTTTTAAATATTTAGGAGTAGTATGGTTTTTTTTTTTTTTTTGAATTTTTTTGTAAAGGCCTTCGAACACATTTTAGGTTTTATCAGGCCATGTTTTAATACTAGTTTTTTTCGGTAGTGTGGTTTATAAGCTATCTTACAAAAACATCTAAACAACAAAGATATTTTAAAATTTCCTTTTCGTCCTTAAAGAATAAGTTGCGCCATTAAAGATATATATTTTTGGAAAGCTAGGTTATACCAGGTATCTTTGGAATATAGTCATTACGTCCTACAATATGCTTGGGTGAGTGGGTACAACACCTACCTCAGAAGAGCCTTGTTCTGTCAAATTATTTAGAAAATCTATTTAGATAATAGTGAAGAAAAAAGTAATTACAGCTTGAGATGAACAATATTCATGCAGATTGCCATTATTTCACATGAGTAAGATGCAGAAGGAATGTGTGATATGACTCTACCATTATTTGATTAGTACACTAGCGCACATTAAGTGCTAGTGTACTATAAACTTCGTAAATTTTTAACATTCAATGTCAACTCAAGCTCTTATGCTCTCAAGTTGCGTATTCGATTAAAATTATCAATTAAACAAAACAATACTACAAAAAAAAACATCCTAGTAAATTACTAAGGTTCTCTGTGTTAAAAACTAGACGTAATTTACTTTACCAACACTGCCCACTGGCCTAAAAATTTAATTTGAAAACATGCTACAACGTAATTTTTGTAAAGGTTTAGACAAAAACTCAGCTCGTGTTGGAAAATTGGTTTTAACAGAACAATTATAAGGTGTATAAGCCGCCCCTGATATAAAATTCATAATATGTAAAGTCATAAATATATCATGAACATATAAATAGACAGACAGCTAAATTTGACAAAATAACTTTTTCAAGAAAATAGAAAAAATTATTTATGGAAATTAATATTGGTGTAATTTTATTTACTCGCAATTTTTTGCATATCGCTAAGAAAAAAACTTTAGTTTTCTTTTCATATTTCTTGTGTTGTAAATGTTATCAAAAAGAAAATAAAAAACAAAAGACAAAAAAAGGCCTCCAGATGCTGAATTTTGTTTACGTTTACTTTAAACTTTTGTTTAAATAAATGATGATAATCATTATGACAGTATGTATGTATAGCGATGTGGTTGATTAAGATGAGAATTATCATCATCAACATGATATAGTGATGATGATTACATTGATAAAAATAAAAATGATAACGATGACAGTAAAAGTTTTTTTTTTTTTTTTTTTCAAATAAAATTTGAATAATTTTATTTAATAATAGTTAAATATATAACGGATTATATTAGCATGATGATATTATAAAGTTGATATCGTTATTCATTATTCCAAACTTTGTTTATTTCTTGTTGTTGCGTTTATAATTTTTTGTTTTTATAATATTTTGTTGGTGTTATTATGAATTAATTTTGTCACAGATCTGTCATAGGATATTCTCAAAAAAATTTTGTTTCTATTATTTTGAATAAATAAACTAGAACCTCAAAAGGAGTAAAAATAATAAATTTTATTATAATTTATTTAAACAATTCGTTAGCTTTTTTCATTTAATATGATGAAGTCATGATTTATGGGAAATTATTTTTGTGAAAAATCGAATTCTTATTTTGATCGTTTAATTTCTTACGATATCATTTATGCGCTATTGCGATATGCAATTTAAATCAAATTGAATTGACAAAAAAAATACTGCTGCTGTTTGGAATAGAAAAACAAAATTAGACTATTTAACCCTAAGGTAAATAAATGTACGTAATACCGTTATATGTTGGTAATATCGATATAGTTCATCATTTTATAAAAAAACTTCTGTTAATTTTCATCAAAATCGACGGTTGAAAAGGCATTGGATTTGGACATACTAATTTTAAAATTTTGTGAAATTTGGGGAAAATATTTAAAGTATTTAGTGAAAAAATTTAATTTAAGTCTATAAGCCTACAGAATCGGATGGATCGGATTTCTGAAAGTAGTTGTTTTAATAGTATATTATTAGGTTTTCTCAAATAAAATTAAGTATTAAAAATTAAAATTTTAAAGTTTTTTGGTTATATATCGGAATTAGGAATATCATTTTTTATTCATGTACCTAATATCGATATACACGTAGTTCTACATTAAACAACAAAAACTAAAATTTATATTTTAATCTAATTATTTTAAAATAAGCACTTAGCCTTGTGAATGTGCATAGTCTATAAGATCTTGAAACAATTTTAATATGTATTATTTTGATTTATAAATTTTAATCAGCTAAAAATAAGTCAGTTGGCTAACTTGTCGTATATTGATATTAGGTAAATTTTGTATCGATATTATGTTCAATCATGATTCTATAAACAAACTTAATAAATTATCATCTGAATATAGATTGGAATACTAATAATATTAAATTTAAGTAAGTTGTTACTTATTATTATATATTATATTTCCAAACAGGATCAAAAAATGTAAAAATTTAGAAAACACATTGAAACAGATTTGAAGGCTGCAATAAAAGAAGTGGGATCAGGTATAACAGTTTATAAAGCCAGTAAATCATATAAAATTCCATTATCAATTTTATTTGATAAAAGCAAGGAAAATCCGAAATCAGTTGCAAGGTTGGAAAACCAACTGTGCTGACTTTCGACGAAGAAATTCAAATAGAGAATTGGCTCTTACTTATTTGTATAGTGCTGGATTTCCAGCTACAAAGGATCAGTATAGCAGAAATAATACATGTAAGAAAGATAGACCATCAAGACGACATTGGTATGAGGGGTTTCTGTCAAGACATCCTTCAATTCTTTGTATACTATTTCACAAATAACAAAGAAAATGCCTATTGAATGCTTTGACAAAGTAATAACCTAATAACATATTTTAATGCAAGTAATCTTTCAGAGGTTCAATTTTATATTCCTAAATTATGAATTCATATTTTATGTTTCGTTTTGTTTTTGTTTATGTTTTGGATGTTATTATGAATTATTAAACGATAAGAAAAACATTAAAAATTCTAAAAAATTATTTTTAAGCTTAATTTGTACCTTTATTTTGATTATTCAATGTGAAGATTGCATGTAATTTTTATATCGATATTAGGTACACATACATTTTTCATTATATCGATATTACCAACATATGACCCTCAAACTTTAAACTTCTATAATTTCCAGATTTATTATTCAAAATTTAATTTTAAAGTTGTATTTTATTGAAAAAACTGAAAATATATATTTTTAAACTTTTTTTTGATTACTATTTGAGTTATAATAAGAACAGTGAGAAGGCCATTAAAAATATAACGATAATACGTACGTTCACCTTATATTGCATTAATATTATTGGGTAAAAATGATATTCTGGAAAAGTTTTAAAAAATTAGGAGACTTTTGGGAAATTACAAAAAATTAGGAAATTTTGTTTGAAAATTTGATTTTTACTATAATAATCCAGCCAGATTTAAGTTAGGATTCCTTTACTTTCTATAAGTTCCAAACTATTTATAAGTCATAATAAATGTAACAGTGTTCGGCATAACAGGTTAAAAATAAAAAACTCATTCATGGAAATTAATATTATTGTCACTATAATTTAAACTGAATTGCTTTTAAATTGTTATTTATTGTAAATAAATATATCTTATGAGAATTTAAATTCAATATGGCTTAATTTGATATAATTGATTTTTTTTTATATTTAATTGACCTAATTTTAAGAAATTAAATAATATAGAACAATAATTGCCGTACATTAAAATAATCCATGATATACGAGTTTTAAAAACACAATTTACTTACTTTTATTTTTCAGATGTGGCGATTCATTATTGCAACTATTATACAAAATACCTATATTAAAATATTTACATCATTATCTACCCATATAATACAACTGGTCATAATTTTATCCCACATTTAATTTCAGTGGTACAGACAGTAGAAATTATACATGCTATAAATGCAAACACCGAAATTTTCCATTCCATTCTTAGATTTTTAACAGCTATAGGGTATAAAAGATTTGATGGATACACAGTTTTGAATTAAAAAGTACTCACAATTTCCATTCAACTCTAAATTAAAATACTTAAACTACAAAATGAAATTTTACTGTTTTTCATTTTCGGCAAATAGAAAGAATAGTTTTGGAAAAAATTCAAAAAATGTTGACTCAAAATTTTGCACCACTTAGAATCGTGAACAATACCGAAATAAAACAATTCAGTAAGAAAATAAAGTATATCACAGAAACAATAATGAAGTTGTATTGGACGTCGGAATAATTGTCGATTTTTGTGAAAGAAAAATCTTCGAATAAATAAAAATCTGATTAAACATCTGTTGTCTTAGAAGACGTCAATATAGTGACAAAAATTAAGATTAGTATCAATAAAAAGATATGATAAGTTCTTTATAAGATTATTTTTTTCTTCACTTACATTGTATGTTAATTAATTCTAAAGAAAACTTAATTTTAGTTAAAAAACTTTCAATGCTGTCAAACCGTTCTGCAATTTAACTTAGTAATAATTCAATTAATTTCTAATACTAACCAAATTTAATCTTGGTTAATCTGTTGTGTATAAAAAACATTACTTGTTATTATAAATGAGTTAGGGATATACATACGAATTTCAGAACGGTTGATATTAATAATGTATTACTTATATCAAGTCTTCATTTTTTTTCCTTACTCCTCTTGGGAGCATAGGAGTTCCATTTGACATTTCCATCGTACTGGATTTACTATGATATATCGTAATTTCTATCTCCGAGGCAATGTCTAATTTCATTTTTTAATCTGTTTTATACTGTCTAAGTAGGGGATTGGCCTACTGTAGAAGACCATTTTTATAACTCTATCTGCGTCTACATATTAAGTCTATACTCACAAGAGCAAAAGAGATTCAAGCAGAAATGGCGGAAAAGCGTAGTCTAAGAAGAAAATAGTAAATTAGTAGATCTCCATCAGCTAAAACGCTCTTTGAATTGGCACAAAAAAAGTTGAATCGGCTTCTGAAACAAAAGACCCGAGACAATTTCAAAAACTACCTTGTCAACTTAACTCCAACTAGCGAAACAAATTATTCACTGTGGAATGCTGCAAAAAATTTAAAAAGACCACAAAAGCAAGTGCCACCAATCTAATTGCACAATGGAGATTGGGTCAAAAGCGACAGTGAAAGAGCAGAAGCCTTCGCAGTACATCTAGCAGAAACTTTCAAACAACATAACTTCAATAGAAACGATAAGTTACAAGAAACGAAAATAATTTAATAAATCTTATCAAGATTAAGAATAAAACAGTGCAATTTATAATAATTCAAAAAATTGGCAACAAAAAGTCACCAGGATATGAGAAAATTAATGGAAAAATGCTTAAGGAATTACCTGGTATTATACAATACAATACAATACAATGATTATTTAACTGAAGAACATGTTATCGAAGCTGGTGCACTGCAAGGTAGTGTTCTCGGGCCGCTTTTATATCTAATCTACACTGCCGATAGTTGGCAAATACTAACATCCACATTTACAGATGATACGGCTATCTTGAGCTTACACATAAACGCTTATGTTGCTTCCAAAAATCTCCAGGACCATATTAAACTTATTGAAAATTGGTTTAGTAAATGGAAAATAAATATAAATGAAAATAAAAGTGTTCATGTCACTTTCACTCTAAATAAAGACACATGTCCCCCAGTAAAAATAAATAGAATTAGCATCCCACAGGCAGAAGAAGTAAAGTACCTAGATGTTCATCTTGATAGAACGCTCACTTGGAAAAAGCATATAGAACGAAGAAGAATGAAACTAAAAATAAATAGTATGTACTGGCTAATTGGCAAAAACTCTTCTCTCGATATTCACTATAAAGTACTTTTATACAATTCAATCTTGAAACCAATCTGGTCATATTGCTGTCACTTATGGCAAAGTACCTCTAAAAGTAATGTGGAAATTATACAAAGACTAAAATCAAAAATACTAAGAATCATTACCAAAGTTCCTTGGTAGGTAAAAAATTACAACATACACAACGATCCAAACATACCTGTGGTCCGGGATGAACTCCAAAGATTAACAAGGAACTATGCTGGCAGATTGTCAAACCATCCAAACTATGTAGCGCGGAATCTTTTATGCATACCTTTAGCGAGCAGATTAAAAAGGAGCACCTTAGAAGTGTAGGTGTGGTTAACCTGAATTGATGTCTAATCACTGGATTATACGTCTTCAACTTTAGTATGTAGGATTTGAATAAACTTGTTCTTCCTGAATAAGTCAAAATGCTAAATTATTGTCAATTTCTAATGGAAAGATTCATTTCATACTTAAACTGTATAAAAAAAAAAAATAAAATATTGAGTCTACACTGTTCTTACATTTTGTATAATTTATATTATATTATAGGGATAGGCTAATCATTTTGTCATGTCCACAGGAATCCAATCTTTTGAATGAATAAACTTGGTACCATATTACCTACATGCAATTTACAAATTGAGTGTTGCGAACCAGTGAATTAGTTGGTTGCAAATATACGGCCCTATATAAAAGTGGCACATGTCAAAAATATTTTATACAACTGTTCATAGCCTAAAAACAGTTCTGAATGCGGATGTGCAAAAAATAGGGGCGAGTAGAGAAATGGGCAAATGAATGTAAATACTCAATGTGAAAATTTAAAAGTAAATAATAATAAGTGAATAATTATTGTCCATTTCAGCACAATAGAATTTAATTTCAATTTTTGATTTATAAAAATGTATTTTAAATTATATGTAGTCAAAATATATTGTATTCGGTTTTTATGAATAAAGTATTCTATTAGATATTGAATTATCCTTGAAAACTTTGTATTTTAGTCTTTTTCAATTCAAATTAAAATTCAATTCCCTAAAGGATCTTTTGTAACAGAATTTTTATTTTATTTATTTTTTTTAAATTTAAAACAACCATATAATTAGCATATTTATATTAAAATGTTAAGTTATTGATGTAGGTAGGTATGTAGGTAGGCTTATATTCCTTAGACTTGAAAATATTTTCTATATTTTATTCCATTTTATTTATTGCCTATTTGGCACTCAAACTCTTATCACTTCTATATACGATCATACAATTCAAAAACTGAATTTAAATTAAACTCATTTTAAATACAAAACTACAAAATATGCATTAATATTAACTCCTCAATGCAATGTTATAAAACTAAATTAACATGGTTTATATGCAATTACAATCAGTTTAAATTATTAACAACCTTTAAGGTGTTATTATGTTAACACTAAAAAAATGAAATTTAAAATGTTAAAGGATTCAGGTTTTTTTTTTTTTTTTTTCATTGTTTAAAAATGAACTCTTAAGGTTTTGTTGGCGGTAATGTAGGCAGGACAACGCATATAATATAATATAAACTCAAAAATAGCAATTGTAAAAATTTTATAAAAAGAAAATAAAGTATAATTGCTAAATGAAAATAATCGTTTTAATATTACTGATGAATATTGCAAAAAATAACAACAACAAATAACAAGGTCAACAGCAGTTGTTTTGGACAATAATATTAGTTTTTAGTTTTTTTTTCATCTTTGGATATTTCACATATTATGTAGGTACACTTATATTATTATATTGAACTCGTGTTGGTATTGTTGAAAACGTTAAAATGAAAATGATGATGAGCATTGGTGATATTACATTATTATACCTAATAATTTTTATTGTTTTTTTTTTATTTTCTTCTCTGAGGGCAACCTAATGGATATGGCAACAAACTGTAAGCAATTTTAACTGACTCAAATGAATGATAAAAACAATAACACAAATTAAAAAAAGAAAAGTATGTAAAACAAAATTTTAATAGGCCAGTTATAATTCATCAACAACGGAGGATGGAATTGTTGATGGTTATTTTTTAACTGCAATATTATTGTTTTCATTTATTTTGTTTTTATGTTTTTTTTTGCTTTTTTCATTTTGTTTTATTATTGTATTCTCTTAATTTGTTTTTTATTATTTACACGAATCGGGCATTGATGACAGGGTGAAAGAAACAAGAAAAAATAAAATCGCCTGTTATTAAAAAAGAAAAGAAACAAAAAGCAACATATATAAAAACGTTAAATAAATTTTCGTTAGGACTGTTACATTATTGTAGGTACATTTACATGAACACATTATATATTTATAATGCTTTTTCATACAAATAAAGACAAATTATATTGTAAATTTAAAAAACAAAAATAAATAATAGCGAATTGAGAAGTTGGTACACCTAAATAAAAACAACAAAATCCGTTTCCCGAAAATATAAAAAATTAAAGATAATAATATTATAATTACAATATAACATGTTGTCAAGCCCGAAACTCATTCTTTTGACGTTAATTGTTCAAACGCAAGTCGATATCTTTCGATGCAAAAACTTGTGTTGGAAACTTACTTCACTATGACCGTTTTTTGATATATTGCGAAAATATTAGAAGGTGATATTTTATACCAGATAGAGTAGAGTTTAGACTAGACTTGTGTTGTTAACGGAAATGTTTGTTAATTTTACAGAACAGCGATGACATTTTTTTCTTATGATATTTGATATTCGGCGGTGTTCTGCATTCCCCTTTTTGTAAAATTAAATGGTGAAAGTGAAATTGGATGTTCCACAATTCACAAAAGTACTAGTGAAATACTAGTGAATTGGAATTTCGAATATCTAATATAGGTGTTCTGCATTCCACTTTAAATTTTAATCCACCAAATTTTATCGAATTGAATTCACTTATTTTTTTAATGGTGGATTACAATTTTTTATGTGAAAGTCGGAAAAATTTAAGTATAAATTTTTTTTTTATTTTTTGTTTGTTATGTAAATTTACATTTTTAGTATAAAAACTATTATAAATATATACAATTATAGGGGAAAACATAAGAACTCTAGACAGGAGAAGAAATTTTTAAATTTTAAGGAAATTAATTCCGATATTGCTAAAAGGTACACAAAAAAGCAAAATATGTATGTTGAATCCCTGTGGAAGGAATTAGCTAAAGGTCTCTAGTAATTGCCAGTTGGCAAAAATATGAGTATTGCTGCAAGCTGTGATTGAAGATGTTTCCGATACTATTTCAATTTCTTTTAACTTAATTACCTACTTGCTGGGCGCTACAGACCTTGAAGGGCCTGGCCCAAAACTGTCCTCCACTGATTTCGGTCACGAGCGGAATCTCACCATTTGGTGATTTGAAGCTTTTTCATATCTGCCGATACTTCATCTCTCCAGCCTCCCTCGGCGACGCGTTCCCAGGGGCTTTGATTCGAAGTTTCCTAGTCGGAACATTTTCATACACACCGGAACATTTCACTACATGGCCTAGCCAATGAAGCCGTCTTATTCTGACTTTTTTAGCTAGGTCTGTGTTTTATAGTTCGGCATTGTATCTTCTTCTCCAAACGCCTTCGTCAGATACACGACCATAAATACGACGAAGAATTTTTCAAAGATACCAAGTGAATGCTCGCTTGCTTTTGGTAATGTCCACGATTCAGAACCATATTGCAGCACCGGAAGGATGAGTGTTTTGTATAATTGTGCCTTGGTATTTTGGGATAGGAGTTTTGAATCCAGTTGTTTGGACAAACCGAAGTAGCAACGGTTTGCAAGGGTAATTCTTCGCCTTACTTCAACATCGATGTTATTGGGAGAGTTGATATTGGTTCCAAGGTAGATAAACTCCTAAACTACCTCAAAATTATATGAGCCGACAGTGATGTTGTGTCCTATATGATGTTGTGAGGACAATCTCTTCTAAAGTATATATTTAAAAGCTTCCTTGTTGATTCTAAATTTAAAAGAAAAGCTGTTCCGTTACAACTTAAAATGTAATCGATATTTAACTATACTTACATTGATTCTTTGTAGATCAAATATATTTGTTTTTTCGAGCTGTTGACTAATAAAATAATCGGATCCATTACGATGTAAATTACTTTAAATATAATTTAAATATAAATTTTAATACACTTTTATTCAAAATTAAATAAAATTTACCAACCGTAAAAAAAAATTATAATTTACAAATATTAACAGTTGATTTTGACATTTCATAAAGTGATTTCGAAATTTTTCGAATTCACGTGGAATGTAGAACACTGATTTTGAAATCACATTGAATTGAAATTCACTTATATGTGCTCATATACTTTACTGGTCTACAATATTCATATTAAAAGTCATTTTAGCTATATTTTGACCTGCCTAAAAATTTAAAAAGAATAAAATATGTAACACATATATTTTATTTACAAAAACAACTTCTTTATATGAAGTAAAAATAAAATACAGAGTTTTTTTATTGTGATTTTACGTGTTTCTTCCACTTGAGCGTGAGTCTTAAAGATTCTTTATTATTTATATATATTCCTATTTATCCTACATAGTTGTTTACGTTCTTTTTTCATTTTTTTTTTTTTATATCTCTTAACATAAAAAAGAGAATTGCAAATTTCTGTTATTTTTGTTTATTCTCTTTTTTCTAAAATTTCAAGCATTGATTTTTTTATTTAGTGTGTGAATAAATGATGATATTAGCCCCGTATTAGGGAATTTTAAAATGGGAATTTTTAGGTTCTTATATAATACTGTATCAATTTTTTTATAATTCGCCATTGTCATTACGATAGCTTTGGCTGTTATACTTTTTTATGTACAATGAAACAATTTATAAAGTCATTAAAGCCTTCCGCAAAAGATTAATATTAGAATAATTTGTGAATGGCCATATTTATGCCGTATTGGTCCATTTTATTGGGATTTGTCTTAATATATTTTTTATTTAAATTTTAGTTCAAATTAGGTTCCTTAGTAAGTTGAAATCAAAGTGCGAGATTAAATTAACCATTTCCCGATTCAATTATTATTATTAAGTCCTTTAACTGAAACTTTCTTAAATAACTATTTATATGTATTAAGTTAAATAAATAACTTGTACATCTGATATCTAATTGCTTGCACGTTAACTTTATATTATTACATCAGGACAAAATTCTATGTCAATTCTTTATTACTCATAATTCATTCAATGAAAATACAAAATGAAAAAAATAAACCGCTAAAAAAATGGCATGTGAACGTGTTAAGAAGAATTTGCCTTAAGCTAATAAAAGTATTTCCAATTTTTTTTTTGTTTCTACGGACATAACAAAACATTAAAACATAAAATCTAAAATAAGAAAAAAAACCAAAAAAAATAAATAAAAACAAAATAGAAATAAAAGTTATTGTAAAAGATTCTTATTGCAATGAATTAATATTTTACGTTCATAAGTTTTTTTTCTTTAACAAAAAAAAAAGTGTTCATCAAAAAAATAGGAATTCCTTTTGTATGAACAAAAAAAATAACCTTTTTAAATACAATTTGAAATTATAAACAGCGTTATGTTCATATTTACTAATAATAAAATATTTTGGAAAGAAAAAAGCGATTACAAGAGGAGTATATATTTTCCTTTTTTCAAAGTATCATTTTTTAAGGCTTGGTGGACATAATAAGTTAGTTACTTTTATTCAAATTGACCGAATATAGAATAAAGTCGCTGCAGTCGCTGTATTGACTCAACAAAGTATTAACGTAGATATTGCTGCATAGTTTAGTAAACCTTTCATCTATTTTTATCACACTTATGAATAATTTTATAAGTAGTCTTAGGATGTGTGTCTTCCTAATGAAACACAAATTCTAATTCTAATTCTAATAGCAAAATAAGCAAATACAAAACTTTTAATTATCAGTTAAAATTCTTTTTTTTTCCTTACTCCCAAGAGAACGTCGGGCTTCCACTTGGCATTTTCATCATACTCGATTGCTCGCTGCTGCTTCCGAGGTAATGCCTAATTTAATTTTTAATCTGTTTTTTATACTGTCTAAGTATGGGAATGGACCTACTGTAGAAGACCACTTTGATAACTCTATCTGCGTCTATTGGGTAATACAACATCATATTTCTGTAAAATGTCGCTGCGATTTTGTTCATCCCTGACGTTAAAATGCCTGACGTATGCTTACTGGGTACATTATTCACTTTTTTTTGTCAGATGTTGTTGATAATAAATGTAATTATTATTAGAGATTTGTCAATATTTATTTGTTTTATTATTGATTATTGTGTTGTATGAGATAAGTTATAAGTATTAAGTTTTAGTAATAAAGTATTATTGATTATAAATTTTATATATTAGCTATTTGGATATTTTTTTTTGTTATATTTTATACCTCCCACCGGAATCGAAACTGTGATTATTATATCATAATTGAAACACATTTGTGTGCTACAATCGATTAGCCTAGGGAAGGGATAAATTATATATATATGTCTAAATTAATTTTGTCTTTTATTTACTTACTAGTTGAATTTCTCGAAAAATTGCACAAAAAAAGTGAATTGTAAGAAATATAATCAAATATTAGATGTATTATCGCATCGTTAAGTCAGGTGCTAAAAATTTCTTTTTTTTTTGTTAAAAATGTCGAAATCACTCGATAAATCGAAAAATTGTTTCTTACAAAAACAAATTGAGTTAAACAACAAATTTTTTTATTGAAAATTTATTTTCTTTTTTCCGCATCACCCTGGAGGTACACTACTCCACACTCAGACGCAAAACACCGTTGACAGAGACAACATTCTACTATTTTTTCTCTAGTGATTAGATGTCAAAACCTCTTTATATACAACATTTTGTGTATACAGTTTATTGGAATGTGGAAAAAATTGTTTTTTTGCAAATCATATTCGATGGAACTTCGATTAGATTTGGCAAACTTTGGTCATTCGTTAGATCATCATATCCCAGCTTAATTAGTCTATCTATAGATCTAACATTTTGGGTTAACTTAAACTGCTCAAAGTTAGCCCAAAGGTTGCTGAATTTTATTCAAGAATTTATAACATCTGATTGTTTTTTATGGGATGGGTAATGTTTGATGGAAATTTCCACTTAGAATTATAAGCTTTCCATCTAAAGGTATAGATTGAGGACAAAAGTTCATACAATAAAAATGAATTTCTAAGTAAAGAAAAATTTCAAATAAATCTCATTCTATTGCGAATAGTTAGTTATATTAGCCCTTTTTCATTCTAGGATTAATTATAAATGAAATTGAAAATTTTTATCCATACTATTCATAACTTCATACAGCATTTACAATAAGAACAACTTGTTCATATGAAATAAATAAAATATAACTATATATTATGTTTATATTATATAACTATACATATATAGTTTACAGTTAACTTAAAAAGAATAAAATATATAACATACATTATTTACAATAACAATTTCTTTATATGAAGCATGACGTAAAAATAAAATAAATTGGTTTGTACCATTTTGGTACAGATTTTATGCAAAAAATAATTCCTGTAATCCTACATAATCTCAAAATATAAATGTAACAATAATTAGAAGTCTTTTCTTTGTGCATACACACTAAGTACATATTTACGATATTAACGCAGCTGAAAAGAAAAAAATTTCTTTTAGGAAGGGATTGTTACGTTTCATTATATTAGATTTTCAATTATGGTTTTTAATTAAAAACATTTCGTGTTGGGTTATTCAAAGATACAAGCCAGAGGGAAACTTCAAATTAGTCAATTCTAATTTAAATTCTAATAAATTATATGTGAGTATCTGTCAGAATTGGAATTACTAGTCATCTCATTCGGTACACACTTACCTACCGTAATATATATATATAATATATGAAAATATGTCTCAAGCAGAATTAACCATAGATAATTAGACAGATAGACATTATACACTAACCAAGTAGGAAAGAATTATTAACAAAGTACCGACTCATTAAGAAAGTGATCTTATTTTTATCTAAGTAGTTAAATCATTCTTCGAGCCTACTACTACGTTCATCACAAAGCGTTTTCATGAAATGTTAACATAGCAATAAATTATGGTTCAAAATTAAATACTATATAAATTGGAAAATAATAAACTCAAATTTAGAATATTATTATCTAACGACTTGTATGTATTAAAAAAAATTAACATATATATATATATAAATGTCAAATGTTTTGCTACAGATTCTTAATATCAAAAATTACATATTCAAATTTGTCAAGGCATCAATTTCAATAATCTTATATAATATAAAGAAGGATGTTTATATGTATGTATGTTTGTTTCAGAACTCCTCCGAGACGCATGGACCAATTTCAACCAAACTTTACAGGATGGTTTTTTGTTACTTGGAATCGAACCCGTGATATGTTGTTTTACAAAATTCTGATTAGTTCTAATAGCTGCCATACAACTCTTAGCACCTCTGATATACTGAGCAAAAACCAAAGGTGCTACAGAGCTGAAAATTTGTACACAAGTACTCTCTCAAAAATAAAAAAATATGCCTTTCACATTTTTTTTAAATTTCGACTGGTTTGGGTAGCTGTCATACAACTCTTAGCACCCGACAAAAATATTTCAAAAACCAAAGGGGTTACAGAGATGAAAATTTATACACAGGTATTCTCTATAAATTTCAGACATATGAATTTTCGTTCAAATAATAGCTCCGGCGGGAAGCTGGTACAACGAATTTCGCCGAAAGTGCTGACATCGGTATCAAAGGTGTGTTATAAATTTCACCTCAACAGGAAGTGGGTCTAAAATGCCTGAATAGTTCTGCACGTTGTGGCATATGCCACGGTAAACGGTTTATAAAAATAAAATAAAAACACTAACTTTATTTACTCTATATACAGTTACATTGTAAATATCAGTATTTTGTAGGTTACAAATATTTGTTTGTACATATTTCAAATTTTAAAGAAAAATAAAAAAAAATTAAAAAATATTTTTAAAAATTTGCCTTTTTAACGAGTGTGAAATTTTTCGTAGCAATATTAACTGCACTAAAATGGTGAAAATAAATAAGCTAAATTCAAGCTTCCTTAGAAAATTATATATGGTCATAACATCTAACCTAAATCATCAAGAAAGAATGTTAGTTAAAGAAGAAGAAGGCTTTATAGCAAAAAAGAAAATAAATAAATTTGCTAACTCTAACAGCAAGGTGCGAAAATCTACACTCTACGCTTTTGAAACATCAATCAGCACTGGCACTAATCAAATAAATAATCAAATACTTGTCATGCTACCAGCACCAGTACAAGTTATATACTATCAGTCAGTATAGCAGATGTCGACGCACCAGAGTTCTTAAGCTCACTCACTTGAACCGGGTGGATCACCAATTATTTTACTACGTAACTTTGCAAACTTTGCAACTGCACAAGGCTTTGTATTAAGAAGATGTTGGGAAATGCAATTGAAGCAATCATTTTAACAGGGACAAGATGAACTAATTTTTATTGCACTAATACCGCTCATTCCGACATATTTCCTTTTTCATTTTAAATGATTGCAATTTCCAGTAAGACGATCAACAAGATACAGGGACAGTCTATTAAGTACTGTAGATTGGATTTAAGATCGCTATGTTTTCCCCATGGACAACTTTATGTTTGTTGCTCAAGGGTGGGCTTACCAAATCATTTATTTATTTTTGATGCTGAAGGTGAAACGAAAAATGTTGTTTATAATCAAGTTTTATTTTAAGATATTTTAGAGGTTTAATTGGTTGGTCTTTTTCGTCTTTCCAGCTTTTTGTCCTTTTAAGTTTTCTTTTGAACTTTTATCTTCTTACTAAATTTGTTGTTGCTTTCAATAAAATTTTGTACCGCTATTTTTTCAATAATGAAAAACTTATGAATAACTATTAATTAATTAAATAATTTACAGTAAGTACCAAAAACTAAAATTTAACTATTTATATCTAGCTAAAGTTCTATACTAAGATAAAATTTAGAATATAATGTTTGAATATTATAATAATAAAAATGTTTATTACTAATACCTATGTAGTTGCCCAAAATAATTTCTTATTACAATTCCAACCCAAAAAGAAATTTTTATCTTCAGCGATATCAATTCGTATTCGCTCGGTATGTAGCTTTATCGCAAAAAAAAAAATTCATAATATTAAAACATTTAAAAGAAATGCTTGAATATAAGGCAATATTTTCTTTCTATTTTAGTATTTTCTTATTTCATCAGTTCAATTCACGCAACTACCTACAAGACCCAACGAATGCCTACTAAAAGAGAATCAAAATCAGAGAGATCAAAAATAATATTTTCCGTTCCAAGTTAAATACCAAGAGAGCTTTTAAAACTTTCCCAATATCTCGGGCAACGCCGAGTAGATTCGCTAGTCTATTGATAAATCAAATATATAATACGTATTTAATCACTCATGTGTTGGTTTAATTTGCTGCCACAATTGCCAACTGAATTTAATTATTCGTAAAGAAATAATTTCAGTTTGTAGGATTTTATTTTTTATTTCATGATAATATCTTAAATATATAATGTCTTCTATTAACGGAAGAAGTAGAAATCATAATACATAAATAAGTTTTGTATTATTTGCTGGCTGAAATATCCGATTTCTGTTCAAATTCGTACTTGTGTATAATACAATATTCTGGCTATTGATGTTGACATTGCTGGTATTATTTATCGAAATGAAAATAACCAATGCACATCGGAAGGTGTCATATAGCTAAAGGTTTATTATAAAGTTAAATTATTATGACATAGCATCACTTTAGGATGTTTTTGTTTAAAGCAGTGAATAGCTTAATTACTAAAAAATTTGAATAATTTGATAATATTGAATTAACCCTTTACTTCATTTGAATATTTGAAAAATTGATTAATAATAAATAATTTGAATATTTGAAAAATAATTTGAATAATTAAAAAAACTAAGGAATATAAAATTTTTAATTAAAACACTAGTACTTCCTAACATACTAAATTATTGCACTTATTAAATATTACATTGATCAAAAATGAATTAAGTAACTTACAAATACTAATGATGTAAAGTAATTTTAAAAGAAAAGTTGGAAATATCAAAGAAATAAGATGACTCGATTAAAATCAGAAGGTAATAAGCTGATAGAAATCGTTTTATTTTTTCTTAAATTTTTCGTTTTATTCTGTTTTTATTTTTCTGCAATTCAACTAAGCAGACACCCTGCATATTTTAAATGGACATATTCTCAAACTAATGGTATGCTTTTTTGTTTTTGTATTTTTGTAGGACTGTTTTAAGCCTGTCGAAATGCGCTTAGTTTCACTTTGTTTTTCTTTTATTGCTTTGTTTTAAGTTTTCAAATTTATTCGCTCACCTTTACTTTAACAATTATCTTGTTATTTTTTTGTTTTCATTGCCTTTTTTATAATTTCAATTGAAAGTCCGAAGAGTTTTTTATTTTTTATAAAGGGTTTGAAATTTTGTGCTCAATTTCTGTTTAAATTTACGAATTGATGAATTATATAATTACTTGTTTCCAAATTTCATGACAGCTTCAAGTATTTACGATTTGTAAATGCGAAAACTGCGAAATTAAAATGAAAATTGAGTAGTGTTGGAATATATGAGGACAGGTTTATTGTTGTTGTATTCTATTGTAGTTGTTTTTATATTATTATAAAATGTTAATTATTACTTTAAAATAATTAAATATTTTACATATAATACTAGGTACACACAGTAAATAATTATTTTTGTTAAAGTAAAGGAATTTAAAGATTCAGGTTTCAAATAGAGTTATTGCGACATGTATAGAACTATACGTCATGGAATTACTTAAAAAGAAAAATTTAACCAACCTTTATAAATTTTCTCTTCTCCTTCATTTTTTTCTATTCTCTTTCATATTTCTCACTGGAACCAATATTGTCAATAACCTTTTTAAATCGAACTCTATTCCCACCAATTATTTTTATTAATGACCAACTTTTTAAAATTTTTATTAAATAATCTGTCAACACCAAATGTCCATGTTAATTTTGAACAACATTAGTTTTGGTGAGTAGACTTATATAAGTTTAACCTTCAGCATTAAAAGAAGCTTCAAACTGGCTGAGATACAGCGTATTATCTGTTAGAAATATCTGTATGTTCACAGACAGTCAAGCCGTAATTAGTCGGTAACCATCAACTCAAGACCCGTGTTGACCTATTGCAGTTCTCTGGACGAACTAGCAGATCGGTTTAATCTATCGTTACGATGGGTGCCAGGATACAGCTAAATACCGGCTTTGCAGATACACTCGCTAGAGAGAGGATACTATATTAGAAGAAGGATACTATAATAGTAGCTACCTGTAATTTATTGCTTCGCAAAAATGCAAAAAAAGCTTCAAACTTCAGATGATCAGTTAGACCAGACTGCAAGATCACCAAGCAAAGCTGGCCTATGCTGAACCTGAACCGATCCCTTAACCTACTAACACTGAAAAGGTGTGACATTAGCACTATGGTAAGGGTCATTACGGATCATTATCTTGTAGGCAAACATGGCAGAAGACTTGGATCCCCCTCAAACGACTTTTGCACAACGTGTAGAGAGGAGAAGGAAGATAAGCTTGTCCAACACCTAGTCTGTTCCAGCCCTGATCTTTATCATAAAAGTAAAACCCTTTTAGGAGACTCTTATCTGCACTCGCTGGAGGACCTTGAAGGCACTAAAATCAAAGACCTCAACAGCTTAGTTAAAAGCTCAAATTGGTTAAACGAGTATAGAGCCTTACGCGAGGAAAGTCTCCGTGGTATCACAATTGACCTTACTGGTCTAAGTGTGTTGGCGTACTCGGCAGCCACTACTTCCTATACCTACCTAGTTTTGGTGCATAATAAACTATTTTCACTTTGTTTGAAACTGTCATGACTAACAAAAACATTTATTAGTAGTTTACGACTATCTTAAAACATTTCGATTTAAAATGTTTATATTTTATGATGTGAGAATATTTTGTAGTATGGCGAAATTCTGCCATGTAACGAATTTTATATACGAAATATTTCTTGTTGCTAGGTAGTGAAAAATTCAATACATATTACACAGAAATTCAAAATAACAACTATAGTCAGAAATTATTAGATAAATAATGGTATCAGTCACTTCATAACATTTTGTTTAATATACCGCAATAATATACAATTTAATTTGCCTTAATTTTGTAATAATAATTATTATTACTTCTCATTTTACCAATTTATTATGTTATTTCATTTAAATTTGCTTTAAATTTTAAAATTTAAATCATCAAGTTTTTTACATTTCTTTTTTTTTACACAGACAATAAAATCCGGGTATTGCTGAAAATTGGAGAAATAAAACATTTTCAACATTCTTGCAAACTATAAAAATAAATGAAAAATTGTTGGAAATAAATCTGAATAGCTACTAGGTGTTTCCACACAGTACTATTATGATCTACAAAACAATAAATAAGTCTAAATTAGCCAAAAAAAAATTCTAAACTTAAGGTTTATAACTGTAACTCACTAAATTTTCTATTAACTGTAATCCTATCTTTTTTTTACATTTTATTTAAATTGTGTACAATATTTATTTAACATTTTGCAATATAATATATTATTATTTAATTAAAATTTTTGTATTTTATATTTTATGGACCTGAATAATGGTCCTAAGCTCAAGAACAATCCGAATTTATTGAGTTTTAAGTAAAGTATGCTACCAGTAAATTTTTGTACTTTGCAAACCTTTGAAATTAATACAATACAATGCAATTGTAATGAAACATCGTGTATACTAATTTCACAACAAAACAAAAATTAAAATAATAATAAAAAAAAACAAAAAAAATAATAATAAAATTGTTTTTAGCATATTATTCAAGTTGTTTCAAATGAAATGTCCTCCGGGATAGAGTAATTCTTATTTTTTTTTTTTTTCATATCCACACATACTAACGCATTTATACAAAAATAAAACCTATTATATTCTATACAATTAAACAGTGGCGATAATCTCATTTTAAATCAAAATTTTTTATATCTAAATATTTCGTAGAAAAACCAAATAATTGCCCATTTGTCAAAAAATATATTGTAAGAATTAAAACTTTAGCGAATTGGATTTGTTTTTCGTGTTAACATGCTGCAAGAATTGATTGAACTGAGAATCGCGATAACGAAAATTATAAAATCAATAGGATTCCAATAAATCACCTAAAACCTATCAATTGCAATTTTGCAAAAAGTAATTGCTGATAAATACAAATTCTGAAAAACCTATTGGGCTCTACAAAAATTACTGTTGAATAGATGATCTTTATATGATTTAAAAATTTATAAAAATGCACAACGAGACATATTTACTGATTAACTTCAACTTCAGAATCAGTTTTCTTTCAACATTGAGATATTCTGCGTTAAGCCTGAAGTTTATAAATTTAAATTATGAACTAATATGAACTAATATGTTTTAGTTTGATACACAGCTGGTACACAATATAGCTACTTATATTAATGAACACAATATAGCTACTTACCACAACACTGTTAATTTGAAAAAACAATGGATCTAAAACTCTTTATAAATTACTTTTTTTTCTTTGTTAAGTGAATTAATCCCATAATTATTATTTTAATCTTTAAGATAATATTTAAAATTTAAATTTCAGTTCAGATTTCATATGAAAACTTATAGTTAAATAATTATATTAAGCATTACAGAATATTAAACATTATAATACAAAAAATTAATATTCGATTTAATAAAATGAAAAAAAAAATACGAAAAAAAATTAAGTTTAAAATTAATTATATACTAGCTAATTTAAAAATATAAAAATAGAGGTTTAAGACTTAGTCTAAGCTGTCTGGTCGAATTGGATCTTATTAATCAAATTTCATTTTCTTAATACTTATTACAGTAATCACATGTGAATAATATGTACAATATTTATAAATCAATATATTTTATTTACATCATACACACTTTATTTTCTACATACACACTAATTTTCTTACATTCAAATTTTTATTACTTTATTTTCACTATTTACTTTGATGCACGTTCCTATTTAAAAAGAAAACTCTGGCTATAGTATGTATTTAGATTGTCGTCACTGTACATTCAAAACATAACGTATATAATGCCAAACCAAAATCTGGTAAAAAATATAGCTGGCAGACATTGAAAAACAAGAGTGTTATAAGTTACAATTAAAACCACGAAAATTTTATTTTAATGTTTAAATTACAAATTGGATTTAAAATATGTTTTTTTTTTATTTTGTTTTAGTCTTGTTTTTATTTTTTATTTTAGGTATGTCCTTTTTATATTTTTTTGTTTCAGTTTTGAATTAAAATTGAAAATAATTGAAGAATTTCAATAAAATTATTTGAAAATAGATGAACATTATTTATTGTAAACACCAAAGGATTTATTCGGAATGAATTTAAAAAATAAAATTGCATGACGATAGGTTGTGTACGACGAAAATATCTCCATATTATAGACATGTCAATCCAATACACACAAAATTAAATTTATAAAATTGTGTGAATGATTGATTTTCGCATTATTGTTTTATTTGTTAAATTAGTAATCAAGTTAAGAATTGAAGCATAAATCCCTGATTAATTTTTTGGTATGTATAGATAGTTTTGTTTAAAAATACAAAAAAAAAAAATATCGCTTTAAAGTATTTAAAGGAAAATTTAATTAAATATATTTACAAAGAAACTTTAAAACTTTAGCGAATTGGATTTGTTTTTCTGTGTTATGCCGTATTTTTGTAGGAATGTTAAAATAATTTCATTAAAATAATGAGTAAAATTAATACCTTTGTATATCTTTAAAAAGCCTTTAAGGTGTTTTTATGTTAAAATAATATTTAATTATGTATGTAATAAATAATTGTCAATAAGGAAATTAATTTTCTGAATATTTTTCTTGTTTTAGTTTGTTTATGTAATTTATGCCTTTTAAAAATAATATTTTCAAAATTTTTAATCGTTTTTTTGAAGTATCTAAATAAATAAATTGTTACAAAATGTCAAGTGTAATATGCCATTCTAGTTTTTTTGCATTATTGTTTATTTTCAAAAAAAGTATCCTCAGAATAACGAAGTCAGCTGTTGTGATAGATATTGCAGTAAAAAAATTAAAGATAAAACTGCTGAACTATGAAAGTGAAGTTACTCTACAGTACACGTGGATTCTGAGGGAGATATTGTATCGGCGTAGGACCATATCCCAAGGATAGCTGGAGTTTCTAGGTTTCCAAAAATATATATCTTTAGTGGCGCATCTTATCCTTTAAGGACGAAAAGGACATTTGAAAGGGTCCTTGTTGTTTTTTTACTTCAGAAGATTTCAGACTTCGTAAAAGGCACATTCATAGTTTTATATAGAAGAAGGGTAAAAAAAAAACAAGTATTTTTTAATAAATATCTTAAATCTTATAATCTATTCGACGTAGACATAAAGTATGTATGCACGAGTTATAGAACAAAAAGAAAACTTTCTAACAGTATATATTTATTGTAGATGTTTAATGGTAAAATCTTGAGGTATTTGTTTTTGAAAAAAAAAATAAATAAATATTGTATTTTTTTCAAAAATGTTCTAATTTGAACTAAGATATCTCCATAATGGCAGCACCGATCACAATCAAATGAATGTTCAAATATGTTCCCGTCATCTTTCTAGAATATATAACTGAATATAAATACATCTAATAGATCAACAGACATAACGGTTCTTACACAAAAACATCAAAACAACAAGGATACTTTCAAATGTCCTTTTCGTCCTTAAAGGATAAGATTCCCCACTAAAGATATATATTTTTGGAAAGCTAGCAATTCCAGCTTTCCTCATGATTTGGTAATTAGGTCCTACGCCGATACAACATCTTCCTCAGAAGAGCCCAGTATACGTAGTTTCCATATTTAAATTATCACTCATCCGTCCTACTTAAAATTGTATGCCAGAAAATTAAATGAAAACTCACTGTGTGTAGCTTCGTCAATATTCTATTCAAAAAATAATTATTGCAACTTTTTAGAGAGTAGATTTTTTTACATGAAATGAACTTGAATCACTGTTTCTGTTTATATGAATTACATCTAACTTTTATGATACGAAAATAATCTAAGCATTTTATCTCTTGTTGATGATTCGAAAATATTTTCAACTCTTAAGTCGTATGAAGGCTGTCTTAGATTACAAACTAATCTTAAAAATGTTCACAAATGTTGTTCGTCAAATGAATAGCGTAATTAAATTTAATTAGAATGTTTAGATTTAATTAAAGACCCAGGAGTTATCTTAGATAATAAATTAACTTTCCTTTTTCATATCGATTTTTCATTCTTCATTGGTTTTTCGACCTGGTCTTGTACCATTTGTCATTAGCATAAAATAAACGACATCAATAAATAGAGAGTATAATCTGCTAACAAATTAAATAATAGCTCCATTTTTATCTATTTAAGAAGTCCTAGCTCCTGACAGTAGCAGTTGTTTTCCACATTTAATGAGTAGATAAGCCAGTAATTTGTTAATAAATACTCGAAATATTGTAGATATTATTTATAAAATTAATAAGATATAAAATTGCAGTACCCTACTTAACTAAGAATTTATATTTATATTCAGTTATATATTTGGAGCATATTTTAACATTCATTTTATTATGAGTGGTGCTACCGTTATGGAGATATTGTAGTTTAAAGTAGAAAATTTTGTAAAAAAGTTGTAAAAATAAAACAATCTTTATTTTCTTTCTTGAAAAATCAAATTAATACCTCAAGATTTTGCCTCAAAACCATCCCAATATCACATTATCACATACAATATAACATCTCCCTCAGAATACTCTAAAATTTAGTTATAAGTAATTTTAGATGTAAGTAATTATCTGTAAGGACATGATCACAGTATATTTTAAAATAAATAAATAATATAGTAGTACAATAGTTCTCATGTTCGGTTCCGATAAAGGCAAAAAATAAATAAATAAAAACGTATTTTAGCAACATAAAGAAAAATTTAAACATGGAAAGTAGAATAGAAATTCCATTTTACTTATATTAAATCGATAGTATATGGTTCTTTTTATGTTATTGACAGTAACTGAGATAGAAATAAGTTTTTGTATATTCAGTACAACATAGAAGTTTTTAATTATACATAGAATATATTAATTTTTCCAGCATATCAAACTCACTATATGTAAAAAGTTACTAGTATTGTCAGTATTGCAAATCCTTTTCAAATAATGTCAATGCTCTTGCACTAATAAAAGAGTCTATAATCTTTAGAGGAAAAATAAAGTTATAACCAAACATAATGTTACTGTCCCAGACTATAAATAAATAAAGAAACACCCATCGTGTGATATAAAAGGTTTTAAATGATGAAATTTTAATCCAAAAACTATTTTTTATGATATCTTAAAAAGCATTTAGTGTGTAAATGAACGTTGCACTTCTTGCACATTAATCTTAATGGCTTGCCGCTTTTTTTTGACAACAATATTTCGCTATAAAACAGTGTAGTTTCCAGGCATTTACTATTGAAAAACTCGAAACAGCAATTTGTAACTGTTTTTGTTAATGGTTGCTGATGGTTCCTGATAGACCTTCTTCTTTTATTTTTTCCAGCATTTAACTATATTCATTGGTTCGATTTGGTCAAAGGTAGAACAAACTGTAACCTCTTTATTATCAGACTATCGTCATAATAATAATTTGTTTGTTGCATCAAATATGTAATCATGCTCACCACGCTGTAATTTTTTATGTTTCAAATGGTGCATTTGTCATTCGATTTATTGGTACTGTTCCACTGGCAAAGAAATGTTTTTAACCAAGCAAGCTCATCAAATAGTGTGATGTGAAAAAGTTATCAAAATAACTTTGTGTCGATTTGGATGTTGAACATTTTTAAGTAATCGAATGACAACATCGGCATCTAAGTCATTTTGCTTATTATAGTTGTCGCTTGAGCTAGTATATGGTATGCATGAGAACAAGTATCAATCAGAAGAACATAGGCACTATATTTTATAACCGAAACTGATTGGTTTATTTCTAAATGTTAGAAACTTTATTGTAACAATGTAAACATTTATAAATATAGTATCTACGATTAAATAAAATTGTTCCGGATTGAAAAAATGGAATAATAATCATAAATAAATAAAAAGTATGAAAAAATATAAAAATATTAGTTGAAAAAAAAATGTCAAATAGCGGCCAGTATTCGAACAGCTATATACGTATATGACACATACTGGTGTGGTAACATTGACCAAAAATATAAGAATATCGAAAATATGACTCTTTGACAAGAAAACCTCTTCATTGGTTTTTTGAATAATTTAAATTTGTTTTGCTTTCATTTACAAAAAATCATTAAAATAAGGAGTTTTTTTTTACACCCCTAACTATCTTGAGTCAATTTTAAATCTAAATCACTTATTTGAAAGCCAAGCAAAGTTTATTGATGTATTAAATTTTAGTCAAAAATATACAGTTATAACAGAAAAAAACAATAAATATAGGTAATTTTGAAAAATTGAACAGCTGCCGAAAATGGGTTTGAAAGGTTTAATTATATAAGCTATATTTAACAGATAGCTTTATATAGTGCAAAAACATAACCTTATAGGTGCTCTTACTTTGAAAACGATTTATTTGATCGATTACGCGAATCCTGTTCAGTGCATTTTCGTTTAATTAATGCATTTTCTGTCTTCCATTATTAATTTGTTAATAATAATACAAAAAATTTGGTTATTTTATGTTGCTAATTTATTGGCACAGTAATTTGTTTCCCACATTTAATTAGATACCAGAAAATTGGTATAAAAATTGACTAAATAAACTGATGAATTGCAGTACTGTACGTACGTAAGAAAAGTTGATATAACCGTACGCAGTGAAAATTAAATCATATATTGAAATTTACACTATCGAACATCATAATAAATTTAAGATAATCCGTTCAATTTCATCATGAAGAATCAAAAATTAAAAATCAATATATACATCATCATCTATAAACATCTCCTGTAATGCTTGCAGGAAGTTAAAAAATAAATAAAATAAAATAAAGTTGATATACAAGAAGATTCACGAATGCACCCACTACACCCTCCATTTACTTTCTGTTGTATATTTTAAAATAATTTACAATTTACTCTCATAAATTCAGTAGAAACATTATTCATTTTTAATAATTATGTCAAAAACCAAATTTTAATGAACTTGATATAACGAAGAATTTTGATTTTTAATTCAAAATAAAAACACTTTACTTAACCTTATCCATCATAACAGAAATGCCAAGTTTTTTCCACAAAAATTTTTCATTTTTAGAACCACAATTTTGAAAAAAAAAGAAAAAAATAATATTCATATTTGATTTGAGAAATTCCATTGAGAGAAAAAGAACAGGACTCATGAGAGCACACATCTAAAATAATTAAAACTTCTCAACAATGTTGACATATTTTTTGTGTTAATCCCAAAAAAAAAAAATAAAAAAATTAAACAAACAAAAACTTTTATTTCCCGAAAAGTAAATGTACCAGAAAAATGTATCTAGATAATATATTAAAAAATTATTTCGCCTTTGATTGGAATGATTTAATGCCTCTTTAAAATATTTTTTCCATGTATCGGGTAAAACAAAAAAAAATCCAGTCGTAATAGGACTTGCCACTTATATTTTTAATAATTAAAATTTGTACTAAAATGAAAAGTTTGAAGAAGATTGGAATCAAAATTGAAAATCATTCTTTTTAGGACCAAAACACAATCGTAAGACATATTGGTTCATCTCTTAAATTAAAGTTTTCTAAAAATTCTATAGTTTCTATAGTTATAGGGTTGTATCGCAGAAAGTCGAACACCACTAAAAGTCGGACACATTTGATTTCAAATGTCTGGAAAAGGCTGTTTTCGTTCAAAAATATAAAAATAAAGGGAATTTCACATATAAGTAACCTTTTCTTGTTGTTGCCTACATAATTTTAAGATCATACGTCTTTCCAATTAAAATAGTATAGAGTTTTAGTTCCATAGGTACGGTTCAGTGAAGAAAAATACAAACAAATTTTTTTTTAAAGTGTTAAATAAGAAAAGTGCAATTATATTTTTGTCTTATTTATAGGATAATATTTTTACGGTAAGTTGATTTATTTTTATTATAATAACGTTTTTAGAATAAAATTAATGAATATAACATTAATTCTACTCAAAAATATATATTATATATATATAAATATGAAATATTGACGGACTGTAGGTATGCAAAATCTAAAGCCGGACTGCATAATACTTATGATTTCAAACCAGTTAGCGATAAAGACAATTTAACAGTATTATTAGATTTTAACATTAATGGTCAGGTTTTATCTGCAATGGTTGTAATTCCATACAAAAGGGTTCAGCAATAAAGCAATTATTGAATCAATGAAAAAAACTTGGTTTCTGGGCAAAAGCGAAACCGGTTGGATGCGAAGTGAAACGTTTTATGAATATAATTATAATTATTTGGGTAAAAGAGAAAAATATAACTCAACAAATAATTATTTTTGTCGCATCTAACAATGGAACTTATCAAATTTTGTAATAAAAATGAAATTATTTTATATGCATTACCGGCATATACAACACATATAACAACATAAATTTTTTTATTGTCCGACTATTGGTACATAAGTGTCCGAAATTAGGTTTTTGCTGTCCGACTAATGGCAAAATTGGAGTTTTATGTTGAAAAATTTTTTAAGCACACTATATGTAATTTTGTAAGTGAGCATTGCTACAAAATATAAAATTTAACTATTTTATAGTCTAAAAATGTATAAAAAGTATTTCACGATTATTAGGATTGCAAAAAGCATAATTTTTAGGATATTTAGGATTGTATATATAATTTTATAAGGATTGCAAATAAAGTGGGCAAAACAATTTGTCCAGCTACTGGCGACGCATTCATTCACACTCACACTTGCAAAACTCCTTCTTCATTGGAATAACGCTGCGACGGTCTGATGTTATTCTAGTTTTTATTACTTATTAAAAAATACTTTTAAACTGAAAATCTGTTCCGAAATATAGAATTTTTATTCCGAATACTCTGTAAAAGTAGTACACTTACACGCTGGTAAATATTATAGTCGGTCGGCAATTATTCTATCAAGTACAAATCGCATGATTCTATTAAAAGCATGGTGTCGCTATACTATAAAAAAGGTAACTGAAAAATCAGGTCGAAAAACCTATAAAACATTTTTTGCCTTTATCGGGAATCGAACCTGGGACATTTCGGTTGAACAGCAGGCCAACTGCGCGATCCAGTGCGTTATGCCTAAAATTATATTGTATTACATTAAATTTAAATTGAGAGTCGTTTCTAAAATGTAAATATTATTTTGTGAAAATTTAATCATTTTTAATGATTCAAGAAAAATTCAACTCTATTTTTAGCACTGAATTTGAGTCTGAGTCATAGTTAGCGATTTTTTTGTTTTTCAGTATCTTACATTCAGATATACACAAAAATTCATTGATTCTAATTTTTCAATATATTATGTTCTGCATATTATGGTCTCCAAGTTACCTAGTATTTTCAGATAATTTGTATCTGGGGTTTGACGGATCTTCATCTTTCATTTGCAACACAGGCGTTTAGGAATATTTTTGCTTATTGACGGTATCTTTTCTCTGATAATTTCTTTTTTTTATGCTTCCAACAAATTATAAAGCTTATATTATTCTAATATATAGAATAAATAACTGTATACATAATTTTGTTTGATATTAGACAATTGTACCATACGATAAAAATTATATCTTTTTACGTATCATTGGTTCAACTCAATTCGTTCAACTAGCGGGTAAACAGAATTTTCAAAACTTTAATTCTGAATATAATTTGTTCTTGGTGTTGTCTACAGTATAATGTACATACATAATATGTTGTAGGAACACAAATGTACGTAATATGTAAGTACATATTTCCACATAATTTAAATGTAAGCGTTGAATAATTTGTTATGTTATAATTAAGTGGGTGGAATATCCTCAAGCAACATTCATCTGTAGATACAAGAAAGTACATTCTGAAAAATTTAAATAGTGTTTCTGAATGAAACGAAAATAAATCGAATTGAAGCGAAACAATGATGATGATAATCATGACATCCCGATTATATTATTTAGATACTAATGAAGTATTGGGTGGGGTGTATAATAATATATATAGCACAATTTGTAATGTAGTGTTCTATGATGATAGTACTACAAATAATGCTATAAAGGGTGAGAAAACATATTATCGCATAAGAACTGTTTGTAATGACACTTAACTTGAAGGTATCTTTTTTAGTATTTTTAATTTAAAGTTTAAATGTTGTATTTTTATGCTTTACTGCTAGTTGATGATGATATCAATCCATGCATTTCATTGTAGTGCTTAAGAGATTTTGTTTTTTTGTATTATTTTTTAGATGAAGATGAATTCTTTTAGTTTTTGTTTTTATTTCTGTTTTTTATTTTCTTTGTGAATTTTTAAGGTGAAAAATGAAATATTGAGAAAATGGACAAACATGTGTTACATTAATTTGTGTTACAACATACAGCGGCTGTGATCAGATAAAATGACAAGAGACAGGAGCAAGTAAATAAATCTAAAATTCTTTGAGAACAAAGAAGGAAAAAAATAAAATTAATAAAAACAAAAATATAGTGAAATTGTACTTGAAAAGATGTGGTAGCAATGAATGAGTTGTAGTAAACATGTAAATGTTATAAAAAATTATTTAATTAATTGAAAATGTCAAGTAATAAATCAAAATTTAGCATTCTTAAAATTTAAGAGAAAATAAAAAATAAAATCTTACAAATGTCACATTAAAATTCATAAATAAAGAATTAATATTTTCCAAAATGTGTACACTGCTGTGAACAATTTATTTTTGTGTTATTATGGAGAAAAGTTTTATTAAATTTTAATATGATACCAAATTGAAAATATTTAGAGAAAAACCAAAATAAAATTAAATTTTTAGTAAATAAAAACTTTTACACTTGTAAAAATTATCAAACAATTATTTATGATAAGGACATACAGCAAACGAAATAAATTATAGTTAACGTTTACTAATTAGTGATTTACTAATTAGTAATTATTAAAGCTAGTACAATAATTATAATTAGTAATAGAGAGTGAAAAATATCCAGTCATAGTTTTAGAAGGAGAAAAAGCTCGAAAGAGATCAAAAACAATAACAAAGCGAAAGCAAGAAAAATTAAATAGGTATAAATTTACCTTATGCTGTATTAGTTTTACGTTTGTTGTATTAGTTTTAAGAAAAATTTAAAATTTATGTCAGGTACAGACAAAAAGCTCCTCCAATTATTCCCAAATGCGTTCATAAAAAAAAAGTAGTTTGCAATTCCATGATATTAAAGCCGCCGATGATAGTAACTTTGCAAAACAATATTACTTTTCAAGTAAAAAAATAGACCAAGATAAGTTTATACTGGTAATATTCTTCTGACATTATACCTAGAGAGAAAGGAAAAGGTAATTCTAAGAAAAAAGAATTTCTATTGAATATTATCTAAGAAATATGAATAAAAATGTAGTACGAGTTTGCCAGTTCTCATTTTGTGGAATTTTGGGAATTGGTAGAGATCGGGTTATCAGAATTGCTAAAACTCAGTTAAAAACAGTTCGATGTCCTCAAGAAAAACATGGTGGTGATAGAATAAACGACAAATTAAACTCTTCATTAGAAATTTTGCGATACATATTTATTTTTAATGGCATATAGATGTTACCTCCAAATTATAGATATTTGTGTTCATGTGAAGCAATTAAAAAATAATTTTCAATGTTTGCTTCATAGGTATAGGTAAATTTAATGGTATCAATGGTAATTTTAAATACTTATGGAGCAAATAAGTACTCAATATAATTCTAATTATCTATGCGCATGATAGTACATATAATAATAATAATAATAATAATTTTATTCTTTATTTCATTTTTTTTAAACTTATAGTTACAATTTACAGTTTATATTCATTTTTAGGCAATATAAAAACTTATAATTAATGATACAGTTAGGGTATTCTGTTATCCAAAGATAAGTGTTGAGTGCTCCAGTTCAATAAGAATAATTAAATACAACGGTAGGGCGATTTTTTACATATTTTTCAATAAAATCAAATTAAGATTAAAAAAAGAAAAATTTTTGTTTTTTACAAGTACCTACTAGTTAGAAATTAAATTAAATTAAACCAAAATAAAAAATATTAATAATTATTTTTAACAGCAATTATATTCAATAGGAAAATAAATAATAAAGCTAATTTAAGGAACAAAAGATTACATCTATTAACTATATTATAGGTTTTATTATATTTTCAATATAATTTAAATTGTATAAAAAAAGCCATTGCTTAATTTCTTTCAAAAACAATAATTTTACTCTCAATTTTCTAGAAAACAATGGTAGTAGATTATACAACCCTGGAGCAGTAAAGATATAAAATTGACTAATTTTTGTCTTATTAAATTTTGAAACCGTTACCAAAAAGTTATTATTTGCCCGTAGACTAGTTGTCATAGGTTCTGGAAGTTAAATGCCCAGACCTCTCAAAGAATATTTTCAAGGCTTTATAAAAATATAAATGTCTTAAAGGTAAAATATTTAAATTTTTAAAACTAGGCATTCTTCTGTTAATTTTGCATACTATTCTAATGGTGTACTTTTACTTAATTAGTAAAGGAATAATTTTATTAAAATATATGCCTCCTCAAGAGCTCAGACCATATTGTACCTTAGACTTAAATAAGCCATTATAAATTAGTTTTTAAACATTTTGTGAACAATATTGACTTAAATGATAAATTTGTCTTATAACTTTGTTTAGGTATTGTTTAAGATACAATGTGTGATAATTCCAATTGAGTTTTTGCCTAAATATTTAAAATTATCTACAGTATCTATTAAGAAGCATTCGTCAGAACATATTTACAACATGTTAGTAATCCTATTAGGATTGTGCAAGTAACTACATGTTAAAGGACAACTATTACAAAACGGCGAGATACGAAAGTGATCAATTTCCCTTTAAAAGATTACTGGAAAATAGAATTCATATAGATCAAAAACAAAAGAGGTCCTAGAACGGGGCCTTGAGGAAAAGAGAATTAACAATATAAACACTGATTTTTTTCATATAAAAGTTACTCAAAAATTGATTTATGGAGCACAGGAGCACTAAAAAACTAAAAAAATGTTGCTTATGGAGCAAAGTGCACACTGTATATCTCGAAAACTAAAACATATAGGATAATTCTGATAAAAGCATTAGAAAGAGAATTTTTCCAGCAACTCATAAGTCAAAAATTGGCGTATGGAGCAAAAAATACTTCAGGTGACGAAATATTAATTTCGAGTTCCGTAAAAAGTTATCAAACAACAATAACTAGAATTCAATAACATAAAGTCAAAACGTTTTCCGTCATATCTATATATTCCATACTTTGTTATTTCTATAAAAAAAAGAGGTAGTCCATAACTAGTTTTGTTAAAATTTAACATAAAAATAAATCGATTTCACTTAATAAAAGTAAAATCAACTAGAATACTCCATAAAAAAAACAACTGGCACCACAATATTGATCCAAATTAAGATAGAACCATAATTTATTCACCTTGAAATATTTTACCTTTTCCAAAATAAATGACCTGAAATCAATTTGCATAATGAAGAAAAAAATACATTAAAGAAAAAATAATAAAAAATAAAAAATAAGCCATAAGCCATAAGCAAAGAAAAAAATTCATTAAGACAATCTTTAGGTATTTTTATTTATCACATTGTCCGCATTGTTTATGCTGGCTGGAAACACAGAGAAAATTTAAGTGCGAAAAAATAAAACCAAAAAATGTGTTTGTCTACCAAAGTACAAAAAAAAAGAAGAAAAATCGAAAAAAAAGATTAAAATCGCGTTAAAAAGTCATACATTATAATATGTCGTATTCAAGTCACCTCAACAGTGGATCATCTGAAGAACACCTTGCAGTTTATCTTTTTTTGCAAATGGATACAGAAAAAAATCAGTACTCTTAAAAAGAAAAAAAATATTGTTGTTTTTTTTTGTGTTGTTTTCTTAGAATTAAATCAGACCTGATTTATTTTTTATTTTAAATAAAAAAAAAACAACAAACATCGTATTTGAGAAAAAAAAATTTATTGCATAATGCAAATAAAATAAACTCATTAAATGTTCACATGTTAAAGAATCTTTTTGCAAATCCTTTATCTTTAATGTGAATTAAATGTTTTTGTACAGTACAGTGAATCATCATCACATAGGCTCCAAATCATATTAAATAGGATGAACATTTCTTACTTGAATATTTAAATTACTCTAGGATGAAAAGTTACACCAGAGCTTATTACGCAAATTTAGTGTTTTTTTTTTGTTATGTTGTTGTGAGTAACTAAGATAGGCTTACCTTTTCGTAGACTTAATTACTTAAGCGGAACTAGTAATGTTTTCCGAGTATTTTTTATTTATTAACTTTCTGGTAAACCACTACCGTACGTACGTTCTGAATATAATACCACTCCAAATAAAGTACCCCGTACAAACTAATCGAAACATTTTTCCATTTACAGAACCCCGGGTACAATCATTAGATTTTATATTTTTCGAAAATTAATTTCGAACTATTTAGATATTGGATGTTATCTAATGCTAAAATTATTTTCATATTATCTATTACTAAACCAATTATGTTAATTGGTTTTATTCTAATATTACTACCTGTGCAGAATCTATCATATGTATAATGTATGTATAAGTAAATATTATATCTATAAATATGCTTGCCGAATAGTGTACCCGGGTGTAAAAATCCAATTAGAGTACCTGGGTATTATATTCAGAACTTTACGGAAATATGTTTTTATTTAGTATAATACTACATAAAATATAATACTACAAGATAATAGATCTTCTAATATTGGCGGTTTTTAACGTTATTATCTTATTTGAATTAATATGAAATAGGTATAAAATACTACCGTAAATACTGATATAAACCGCAACCACTAATACAAACTATAATTAAGTATCCCCTCAACTGGAACGTAAGTCTTCTCAGAAAATCATATATATATATGCATATAGGCATAATTATAAATATATAAACACAAAGTATTTTGTAATATTGACTTTTTAATTCCTTTAACATTCAACAGGTATCTTTAATTTCTAATAATCGTGGTAAGCAGTTAGATCTGTTATTTATGACAAATTGGGTTGTAAATATCATTAATTGTCCATTTGAATTGGTTAAAATTAATGATTATCATTCTCCTGTTTTTTTTTTCTTTTTGCTTTCTTATATCCCCTAATGTTGATTCAGCACTCTCTTATCGTTTTAATTTTCTTAAAGCCAATTTTGTCGCTATTATTAACTATCTGAGCTTTTAAAAGATTATTTATTTTTTGACCTCTTCTAATTTAAATATCACAATTGATCATTCCTGCAAAACTATTCAATTTATCATTTCACAATATGTTCCGTTAGTCACTGACAGTAGTTACAAATCCAATGGTCCGTCGTGGTTTACAAAAAATCTTATAAAGTTAAAAACAGAAAAAATAAAGCTTGGCGCAAATTTATTTTGACTTTAATGTTTCCCTAAATTTATTTAACGTCGTATAATTTGTATTCGAATTATGTACAAAACATGTCTCATAATATCAAAACTAATCCTAAACTTTTTTGGAAATTCGTAAACTCTATAAAAAGAAAAAGTGATCAATATCCCATATAAATTTTGAGGATGCATTAGTATTACAAGCTGATCCGAATCGTTTTTATAATTGGTGTTCCAACAATATAATCTCATCTCAACAATAATATGCTCTTATTACTTTTACACGCCGATTATGTCCAATTCCTTATGTAAATTCTTTTAATATACAATTCTTTTCAATAGTTACATCAATTAAATACTTAGGGGGTACTTTTCGATAGCAAGTTCTAATTCCATCTTCATTACTCTGATATATTAAACGAAGTAAATTCTATGCTTGGTTTAATTAAACGTAGGGCAAGAGAATTTAAAGATCCTTATGTATTAAAATCACTTTACACATGCTTGGTCAGACCTAATTTGGAATATGTCAGTCAAGTATGCCCTTTTTAACGTGTTCATATAATAGAATCGAATCGGTTCAAAAAAATTCTTAGATTTGCTTTACGTTTTCTTCATTGAGATGACCCTTTAAGATTACCTCCTTATGAACATAGAATAAGCTTATAACACCTCAATACTCTTAAAAAATGTCATGAAGTTGCTGGTACAGTATTCCTAATTGAATTAGGTAAAAGCAACATTTCTTCTCTTCTACTGTTTGGTAATTATGGTAAATATGAACCAATTAAGATGTATCTCAGCTCAGCAATAAACCCCGCATTAACTTACAAACAATCATTAAAAACTAATCTGTATTTGTGTAACTGATATTATTGTGATAAATCTTTTTTGATCTGTCTTCTTTATTGAAGTTATTTTCATTTTTATTGTAAATTATTAAATATGAGTTTTTGTTAACTTTATTATTAATTTTTTTTTCTTTATTATTTTTGGAATGTTTAATTTTAGCTTTTAATTTAATTAAGAAAAATTATTGTAACTTAACCTAGTAAATAAAAAAATAAATAAATATACCTCATTGGTCTAAATGTGTCATCGAATATCCGGCAAGACCATTATCTAACTACCTAGGTATGGAATATTTTATACCAAAAAGATTTAACAGAAAAAGATACACTAAAGCATATAGACTTGTGTTATGTAGAATCTGGAAGTCAAATTGAGGTATTTTCTAAACAAATTCACCAGGTATAGGCATTTGTAATTCATCGGGTAGGCAAGACAATTAAGATATTCAGCTAAACAAAATTCAGATTATTTTATTTTTAATTGAGATTTTTACTAAATATATTCTGGTAATTTTTTTTTTTTAAATTACATTTTTTTTATTTCAAACTCATATAAATAAAAATTATAAATAAAAATTGCCCTAAAATAAACTTGTTTGAAACTCTGCACAAAGTGTACGTCTTGGCAAATGCTTTGTGTCCCGACCACGGTGCAAGTAAAGTGGTGTGTGGCCAGTCTAAAACAAATTTTGTAAATTAAGCATTTAAAGATATTATACATCGACTTTCGGAAGGTCTAAAAAAAGTTTAAACACAATGTTTTGTGTTTACATTCGTCAAATTAAAATTATAGCACAATGTGTTGAGCTTATAAACACCTAAATTATGTATTCGCGAAGCCTCCAATGTGCAAAAAAGGTATCGAAAATTTCTGAAAGACATTTGTTTGACGTTCATAATCATTTGGAAAATTTAAATGTGGCGGGAAATTATCAATTGAGTGAGTGTTTTTATTTGTTTTAAAAACAAAAAAAAGATGTATGTTTTCGTAACTAACTGACATTTTTTAATAGGGAAAAGAAATAAACACACGAAAGAAATCTTTTTCTTCATTTGATAGAATCAATGCTCGCTAAATTCATGCTTAAATTTTCTTTTTTAAATGCAAAACAATCAACAAATATAATATTAATTAATATGTTTTCTATATTATTATTCATTTTATTGTCTTATGACATTCAAAAAACAAATGTTCGTAAAATTGCAAGAAGTGTTTATTAACGTCAAATAATACATTGTATAGACATTACAAATCAAACATATGATTTTGATATTGTGATAATAAAAATTTAACAACCCGCCTCACAATCGTATTTTTTGACGTTTCGAAAGTAACGGATACTAATCTCTAATTTCTAATTCCTAATTTTAGTTTGTGTTCTTAAACTTTTGTACTTTACTGCTTTTACTGAAAATATTGCAGCCGTATTCTCTCTTATTACATCTAATCGAAAATGTTTCTTTTAAAATAAAGCCATGTGTAGTCAGATGAGTATGATTTGCTGAATAAAACAGATCAAGCAGTTTTTTCAATAAGTTTTTCTAATTTGTCCCAGCTCTTGCAGAAGACAAATTTTAAATTTTAAAAATTTTCACATTAATTAAAATTAATTTTCTAAAAACCATTCATTTTTTTCCAAATTTGCAATTTTGAGTAATTTTAATTTTTAGCTAGGGTAATAGCTAGCTTTAAATTTTTTTTTTTTTTTTTTCCTGTTACTCCTCGTGGGAGCATAGGGCATCTACTTGCCTTCTCCACTGTTCTCTATTGTACGCAATGGTCTTTATCTCCTCCCAAGTTCGTCCATATCTTGTTATCTCAGAAGTCGCAGTCCGACGCCAGGTGTTGTTGGGTCTTCCTCGCCTTCTGCTCCCTTGGGGATTCCATTCTAGGGCCATTCTTGTGATATTATTTGATGGTTTTCTTAGAGTGTGTCCTATCCATCTCCATTTTCTGCGCTTAATTTGATGCATTATCGGTTCTTCACCTGTTATCTGCCATAAGTCCTTATTGCTGATGGTGTTTGGCCAGAATATTCAGCATATTCTTCTTTGGCATTTGTTCGCAAATACTTGAAGTTTTTGACTGATGTTATTTGTCGTCATCCAAGTTTCACTGCCATACATAAGTGTTGACATTACACATGCTTTGAATATTCTAATCTTTGTTTTTCTAGTTATTTGGCCATTCTTCCATATTGGACTTAGTTCACCGAACGCAGCTCTGGCCTTACGTAGTCTGTTGTTGACATCTGCTTCTGTACCTCCGTTTATGTTACCTAGGTAAGAGAAGCTTTCCACATAAACGACACAATCTTATTAATTTTTCGGGAATTCTTTTTCTTCTTAATGCATTCCATATCGCAATACGTTGAACCGTGTCGAAAGCCTTCTTGAAATCGATGAACAAGCGATATAGCGGAGAGCGCCATTCTACAGATTGTTCTATGATCAGCCGCAGTGTGTTGGTGTGATCTGTGCAACTCCTTTCTGGACGAAATCCTGCCTGTTCGTCCCTTCTATTTTGTTCAATTTTAGGCTGTATTCTCCGATTCAGTATGGTTGCGAAAACTTTATATATGATGTTCAGCAGTGTTATACCTCTCCAATTATTACAGCTTTTTAGGTCTCCTTTTTTGGGAAGTTTTACAATCAGGCCCTTTTTCCAGGATTTAGGTAGCCTTTCTTCCTCCCAGGCTTTCGTGATGTGAGGTTCTAATAATTCAGCGGCTAATTCCGGGTCTGCTTGTAGCAATTCTGATGGAAATTCATCTATACCTACAGCCCTGTTCCGTTTTAGCGTTATTATGCCCTCTTTAATCTCTTGTAAGCTTGGTGGTTCAGTTCTGTTCTACTCGGACTACTTCGGAAACTATTTATTGGGATGTTGTTGATGTTGCTTGTTTCCTGAAAGTATTCTTTTCATCTCTGGCGTTGGTCATCCGTATTAGAGGGTGGGATACCGTTCCGGTCTCTGATTGATTGGATTTTCGTGTGTCTGCGGTTAGTGATTTTACCTATTTGTAGGTATAATTCTCTGGGATTGTTTTGGTTTGCAGCTCTTTCCACGTTTGTTGCGAGTTTCTCGAAGTGTCTGCGTTTATCTCTTCTGGCAGCTTTCTTTACTTGTTTCGCTATTTTTTTGTATTCTGCTGTTATAGCTCTTGTAATTCTGTTACAAGTACGCTGCTTAAGGTCACTTCTTTTCTTTATCAGTTCCCAAGTTGCATCACTAATCCAGTTTTTTCTCTCGTGTTGGATAGTGCCAAGTGATTGCTCTGCGATCTGATTTATGTTCACAACCAGTTCTTCCCATTGCTGTGTATTCGGACGAATTGTTTCTCTGATGGTCGTGGTCATGTTGGACTTGATTTCAGTATTTTGTAACAAGTGAAGATTTAGCTGTTTTATTCTATTGGTGTTGGTGTTGTAGCTTCTGTTGGTTTTTAGCTTTAAATTTTAGCAAGGTAATAAAATAGCTAAGTTTTTTTAACCTTTATTACAATAAAAATTTGTGAATTTAAAAAAAAAATACCTGAATTTGTTTTGCAACGATTTTTCAATTCTTTTCTCAGAAATATTTTTATTTTATTATAATAATCGCTAAAAAAAAAATATTTTTTCGTCTTAATAAACACATTTTTTTTAAAATTTAATTAAACTGCAAATTAAACTTCTTTTTTAGTTGGTTAGCTATATTGTTTACTTTTAGAATTTTGCTTACACCTATATAATAATTGATATACTAAACAAATTGTTATCATTCTTTCTACCAACAATAACGGCCAATTAGGAAAATTTTCATATTGAAATGGTAAAAAAGAACGAAACAAAAATTTTAATAATAATAACAAGCGTATACAAACAGATTTTGAAGACAGAAAACGTATGTTGCAAACTACTGTTAATTATTAACTTAAAGCCAATTTTTCACTAATGATAAACAAATAAATCTCAACCATATCGTAAATTAATTATGCCGCAGTTATTGTTATAGCGTTTCAATGTAAACATTTTAATAACAATTAAAATTTATTAAACTCATCGTTATACACGTACTTATTTCTAAAGATTAGAGAATATTGCCAACAAGAATAATAGATATATTATAAGTGGCTAGAAAATTTGGTAAAATGTTAATATTGCATTAAAGCTAAATACCTACACTAGAAATTTTGAAATAAATTTATAGATTTTTTTTTATTAACAGTGGTTCTTTTTATTTGCCACCATCATTATTGTGATTGTTCTTATCTTTTCACAATCAAAATATGAATATTTTTATTGCAAGTTTATATATAATATTATGAATAATATTAATAGTAGTTCATGTATTTCGAGATTTTATTTACCTAACTTTAGATAATAATTCTCTACATAAACGGCGTAACATCTAGTCAAAAAAATGAATTGTTCACGAGAAGCATTTTAGTGGAAAATTTTAGATATAAGATTTATTTTCGAAATCGAAAATATTTTTGAGTAAAATTATGGTTAATACTATTACCAAATGAATAAGTTACCATAAAAAGTAAGATAATATCTTCATTACTTTGCAGCAAAACATCTTATGTCGACATAAGTTAGTTTACATTGTGTAAAGTCTTACAATTGCTAACAAGTCTTCAAACAAAACATCTTATGTCGACATAAGTTAGTCTTTTCATTGTGTAAAGTCTCATGAAACTACAGTTAAGATATTATTCTATAGCAGTTACAATATAGTATTTCAGGAATTAAAATATTCAGTTATATTCATAATAAAAATATATATTAACATTTACAATTTAAATATAACAAAAAATCACATAAAAATAAGTTTAAATTCAAATTAACATTTTTTTTAATAATTTTATAAATTCAACATTTTTATTTCAGTTTGTGTAACATTTTCAGTACCTATAAATAATAACATATCTAAATTAAAAAGTTAAACTATGTACACATTTGATAAAAAATAGGAAACATAACAAACTTTTTTATTGTTCTTCATCGGATGAATCTACAAGATCGGGATATATTAACTCTATGTAAATAAAATTTTAGGTAGTTACATTTTTAGCATTTATTTATTAATTATTATTACCATATTGAAAACTTTACAATATTTATATAGAGCTTAGAGTTTAGATATAATAAATAAAAAATCATTAAAAAAAAACATGTGCTTTCCCATGCTTAAAGCTTCTGTTCTAAATTCTTTAAAAAAGAAATAATTTTTTTCTCTTTTAATTTAACTTTTTTTTTCTAAAATTTAGGTACCTTTTACTTTAAAAGTATTACTCTGACTGATTTAAATCAAGAACAAATCATCTTATGCCGATGTATTATCATCTTAGATAGGTGGCATTATAGTTAAATTGTAACAATTTGCACGGGCCAAATGCTCTTATGTGTACTTAAAGATAGATTATTCAAAATCGTATTTTTGCAAAATATCTTAAGTCTATATAAGCCTTTAATGAAATTTCGGTGATAGTTTGCATAATTTTATCTTAACACATTTTATCGTACACATAACGTCGCTATGGAATTGTTTTGGCGCATACACATAATGTTAGTTTTGAGTAAAACGTAAGTGAAATTTGGACCTTTCTTTCTCGAAAACTGTCCGATAAATTGTTTTTTTTAATTTCACATAACGTAGCTTCTTTTATGTCATTTTAATAAAATGTATAATATCAAGGATGATAATGTAAAATTTTTTTATAAAATAGTTGAGAGACGAGTCAATTTTCAGATGCAGCATTATCTGATTTTTATTTTGGGGTACACACGAATCACTCCAAAATGTTATTCTTGTAATTTCGTGATGATTATCGATTATTTTTTTAAGCATAACCAAAACTGCACTATCCAATTCGTTTCCTGATCGACCGCTTTTTGTTTCATCCCATAAAACGCAGTAAATTTCCTGGGTACCATTCGAAAAGCATGATGCACTTGCTGTTAAACTGTATTTATTTATTTTTCTGTAAAATATGGACGCAAATCCTTTTGGTAAGGAAAACACTGATTGTAAATCGAAGGAAATAACGACGTGTGTAGGATCTGCATTATAACGATCAATATCCCTTTCTACTTTAAGAGCCTTCCGTTCTTTCGTGTGAAATTCTTTATCTATAACTTCAATCTGAGAAGGATGTTTTGTCTTTTTGAATTTGACACATCGATTGCATTGACCCTTTCTAGGCTTGTAAAACGATAAATTATATATTGAAATTTAAAAACATTTCGATAATAATCGCTGGATACTGCATTAGTTGTTGTTGACTTATATAGCTCAAACATTTTTCTGACATTAAGATTGGGATCTAAATGTTTAAGTTGAGAAGTAGATCTACAGTAGTGTGAATCTATTGTGGAGAAAAGATTGTGTTGGCGAACTTCATGTAACTGCTCTTCACCAATATTTTTCTTACAATTTTTGCCTTTTCGTATTGGTAGTGGAACACCATTAGAATTGTTGTGCAAATTTTTGAAATAATAATAAATTCGTTTTTGATCCACATCTAAAGTATTAAAATAGAAAATTCTGGAAACTGGTATAAGCTCCTCTAGCTTTTGAATTATATTTATTAATTAAAATACCAACTCACCTCTCTTTTATGGACATAGAGAAATATATATAAAAATACGATACTTATGCAATAATGAATATGTACATACTGCAAAAAAATTGCGGCAAAACAATACCAAAACAAATACAAAATTTATTTGCTTCACGTTGTATACAATATTAACTATGCGGCAAAACAATATCGAAATAAAAACTAAACTTATTTGCCGCACGTCGCTACGTATTTGACTTGCAGCAAAACAACACAAACCTAAAGCTTGAAAAATTTTATATGAATATTCTGCTGTATATGCATGAAAATTTTACAAATGTATGAAGTGCGGCAAACCAGTTGTAATAAATTTCAAAAATTATCTCCGAAACTACTTGAGATAGTCAAATACTGACAGCAGCATTGCAATCTCAGGCACTTAAAACCTAAGAAGCAACTTCTAACTCAAAATTGTCAATTTAACGTATGCGGCAAATCAATTCCATAGCGACGATAAGTGCGGCAAATAAATAACTTTGTACGGAGTGAAATATCTTATGCGTTTTGAAAAAATCTACAAAAATAATATGAAATTAATTTAGAAGAACATCTTAAGTAAGCTTAAGATCATAAAGCTTTTGCATTTGATTTAAGAATGAACATAAGATGAAACATGACTCCCTTAAAAATCGCTACAAAAGAGATATGGGGATCGGACTCAGATACAAAGTAGACATATACTTTTAGGGAATCAAAAATCACTTTATCTCATTTTTTACTTAAGTCGACTTAAAATGTTGTACATTTTGGATAGAGAATTGTAATTAATAGATTCAAGTAGAGCACAAACATTGCAATGGAAATCACTAAAAATAGCTAAATAAAGATTATTGTGTTTGGTTATAAAATAAACAACTTTTAAATTTATTGGAAATGGATTAAAGAATGACAATCAATGTCCCAATCCTAATACATATATGATTATTAGTGTATCACTAGTTCACTATTGATTTTCGTACTCAGGTAGCGAAATTTTTTTTCTCTCAACATAACAATTCTAATATTGGGGCGCAAGTAACTGAGAATATGATATTGTACCTGATTATAGTTGCTAAATCATAGTAGTTAAACTTTCCGGCAGACTATTAAATATCCTAGTATAGAATTGTTGGAAATGAGTCGGATTGAGGTCCAGTTATCATTACTAAAACTCTTACAATTTGTACTTAAGTTATAATTTAACACTATACCCTGATTCAAGTTTCCGACTTAATCAAGAAAGGATTTTGATAATTAATATAAAATGCAAAGAGGTCTCTGATTCGAGCTTTCTTTTACAGAGATTGTTTTTTACTATAAAAAACTTGCAATATATTTTAAGAAGGTCATAAAAATTGGATACATTTTATTATAATAAGTGGTTGAACAAATATGATACCATGATTTATGGAATAAAAGTCGAGTTTCCTTTCACTAATCATTTGTATTTATTTTGCAAATATCGATATTTCGGAAGCAACTTACTTCCTTCATCAGTGCTTTGCGACTAATTAATGTTTACACTAATCCTTACATATAATTATATAATTTGAACCCTCAATAATATGCTCATTTTGTTAACAATAGTAATTCCTTAATAGTCCTACCTAATCTATAGTGTTTTATTTATTAATTTTTTTTTTTTTTTTTTTTTTTTTTTTGTATAATTATTATTTATTGCATTTAAACTAGTCTTACGCAATAACCCTTATTCTAGTATTTATGATCTTAATTCTACCTGAACCTGATTTTTAATTTTAAAGTAATCTAAATAATGGCGAGAATCCACTACCTACATCATTATTAAGTCTGTTGTTAACAGGTTCTCTAGATATTGCCAGGCTTTCATACATATCTAGTTTATTATTTTTGTTTACCTCTTTTATTAATTTTAAACTATTTTTATTTATATGATGTTCTTCTTCAAGTATATGTTGCGCTACAGCTGACCTAAAATTCGTGTAGTTTCTTTTCCTCGCCAATTGTGCTTCCCTCATATGTTCCTGGAATCTAACTGTAATTAACCTCTTGGATTGTCCTATGTAAGTTTTTGTGCAATCTTGGCATGATATTTTGTATATACCACTTACTTCTTCTATGCTTTTCTTATCTTTAACAGATTACATAATTTGAGATTTCTGCTAGTAGTGACTACATTTAAGTTGTATTTCTTAAATATATTGCTAAATTTTTTTGTGTATGCGGAATGTGCTACACAGATTCGTTTTGGCTTCTCCATATTTTTGTTTTGTTCGAATAAAGTTGAGAGATTTTCCATTTCAGTTCTATGGATCTTCTTCTTTATTATTTTCTCAACATTTTCTTTCATAAATCCATTTACTTCTGCTGTGTCCTCAATATATAATTTTTCCTTTTTGAAGTTTTCTTCTGATAAAGGTGTGGTCAGTAGTCTGTTAATCATTGTATGATATGCTGCCATCTTTTGTCCATGGGGGTGGTTTGAATCGGAAGTGATAGTTCTTTTAGTTGTCGTAATTTTCCTATAGATATCAAAATTTATTTTTCCTTCCCTTCTAATTAATTTGATATCTAGGAACGGAATTTCGCCATTTTTTTCATTTTCCATTGTGAAAGTTATGTTGTTATGGATGTTATTGAGTTTAACAAGTAAACTTTCCATTTTGGTTTTTTCCCCTACTGCGATAATATCATCTACATATCGCATCCAGATCCTGGGCATAATTCCTTCTTCTACTATCCTTTCTTCTATAAAATTCATGAAGATTTCGCTCAATATAGGGGATAGTGGATTTCCCATAGCTGTGCCTTTTGTGGTTTTGTAATACTTCCCTCTAAACATGAAATAGTTTTCATTCATACAAAGGGCTGCCAATTTTATGTAGCATTTGGTTTTTTGTTTCCATTCCCTCGAATCATCCATTTTGTTGAGCCATTCCTCTAGTTTTATAATGGCTTCTTTAACTGGTATGCTAGGGAAAAGTGATTTGACATCAAATGATACTAGCTCTTCACTTTCCCCTATTTCGGTATCCTTTATTGCTTCGATCAGTTCAGCTGTATTTTTTATAGCTCTTGTGCTCATTTCTCTTCCTAGGTTTTTGAACTCTGCTACTAACCATTTTGCTATGTTGTATGTTGGTGAGTTGGAATCTGCAATTATTTCCTTCATTTCATTTCCATCTTTGTGAATTTTTGGTTGGCATCTAATTCTAGGCAATGAAGGGTTCGGCATTCTTAAGTTTGTTATCTTTTCTATGCTACCCTTACATTCTTTTAGAATTTTTTCTACTCTTCTTACTGAATCTGGCAAGGGATTCTTTCTAAGTTCGAAAAAGTTCCCGGATTTAAGTTTTTCTTCTACCAGATTTTCATACTCCTCTTTATCCTTAATGACTATTTTGTTTCCTTTGTCTGCTTTTAAGTAATGAACTGGTTTTTCTTTTAGAGATTTCAATATTTGTTGTTCTTTACAAGTTTTCCTATCTGTTGTTTGACATTCACTTCCACAACATCCATAACAACATAACTTTCACAATGGAAAATGAAAAAAATGGCGAAATTCCGTTCCTAGATATCAAATTAATTAGAAGGGAAGGAAAAATAAATTTTGATATCTATAGGAAAATTACGACAACTAAAAGAACTATCACTTCCGATTCAAACCACCCCCATGGACAAAAGATGGCAGCATATCATACAATGATTAACAGACTACTGACCACAACTTTATCAGAAGAAAACTTCAAAAAGGAAAAATTATATATTGAGGACACAGCAGAAGTAAATGGATTTATGAAAGAAAATGTTGAGAAAATAATAAAGAAGAAGATCCATAGAACTGAAATGGAAAATCTCTCAACTTTATTCGAACAAACCAAAAATATGGAGAAGCCAAAACGAATCTGTGTAGCACATTCCGCATACACAAAAAAATTTAGCAATATATTTAAGAAATACAACTTAAATGTAGTCACTACTAGCAGAAATCTCAAATTATGTAATCTGTTAGGATCTGCTAAAGATAAGAAAAGCATAGAAGAAGTAAGTGGTATATACAAAATATCATGCCAAGATTGCACAAAAACTTACATAAGACAATCCAAGAGGTTAATTACAGTTAGATTCCAGGAACATATGAGGGAAGCACAATTGGCGAGGAAAAGAAACTACACGAATTTTAGGTCAGCTGTAGCGCAACATATAGTTGAAGAAGAACATCATATAAATAAGAATAGTTTAAAATTAATAAAAGAGGTAAACAAAAATAATAAACTAGATATGTATGAAAGCCTGGCAATATCTAGAGAACCTGTTAACAACAGACTTAATAATGATGTAGGTAGTGGATTCTCGCCATTATTTAGATTACTTTAAAATTAAAAATCAGGTTCAGGTAGAATTAAGATCATAAATACTAGAATAAGGGTTATTGCGTCAGACTAGTTTAAATGCAATAAATAATAATTATACAAAAAAAAAAAATTAATAAATAAAACACTATAAATTAGGTAGCACTATTAAGGAATTACTATTGTTAACAAAATGAGCATATTATTGAGGGTTCAAATTATATAATTATATGTAAGGATTAGTGTAAACATTAATTAGTCGCAAAGCACTGATGAAGGAAGTAAGTTGCTTCCGAAATATCGATATTTGCAAAATAAATACAAATGATTAGTGAAAGGAAACTCGACTTTTATTCCATAAATCTAAACATATCACTAAAAACAAATCTGATTATCAAAAACAATGATACCATGAGTTGTAAAGAGTTCGTAAACTATTCGACAACCTCTACAGCTAAAACAGTAAAGAAGCTTGGATTATAAATTTATCTTGTAACTTTAGTAAAACGATTTGTCAAAGTGATCGGAACAGTTGTTGAAGAACAATACACAAAGATTTAAGCGAATCAAAAATTCTAAAATAAAACCAAAATATGTCGCAAATAAAAGTATAACATCTACGAACATCATTAGAGTTTAAAGAAAATTTACAAAACCAAGGAGAGCGTTAAAATATTTTACAATTATGAGGAATATTAACGTGCACAAGTTCAATAACATATATTTAGTTTTATGACTCATAACTGAAAAAAAAATTCTTGTTAATTAAATCTGAGCAATAATAAATCTGCAAAAATACTGCACGTACCTACTTATATATCGATTAAGATTTATAATTAGTTCTGTACAGTATCGGGTAAGTTATCATCTCAGAAACTGCGGTTGCAAACAAAGTTTAAATTGGTGTGACTAATTCGATAATTAATTTTATATCCATAAGCCATAAGAATTGTTCGACAGAAGTCATCACAAACTTAACCAAATGACAACTTTCCATATCACTACTATATTATATGTACAATTTTGTTAAACCATTTTATTATAATCATTATGTACTCGTAAGTCATTCTACCCAATATCTGTGTTTTACAATTCGTCGGCTGCATTCCTATACAATTAATCTACTAAAAACAAAGTATTGAGCAAATCGATTTTTAAAGTTTGACGGTAATTTTGAATGAAAAATTTTTAAAATAATCAAACAAAATTTCCAATTTATAAAAATTTGAGTAAGTTTTTAATATCTAACACAAATATCAAAATAATATATTTAAATAAATGTCGGTAGAAATTTATTTAGAAATTCACTGTGCAGTGTAAATTTTCATATGTGTTTGGACATTTAGGAATAAAAATAGTTTATTAGATAGTTAGGAATACCCAAGCACACGCAAATGCTTTTAAAATTTTTATGACTCATCAGTCATAAAAACTGTAGTTTGCATAAATAGGCATAACTTGCACGCGTAAAAAGCATTAAAATACAGGTTAATTATTTTGACTGTTAATTCGAATAGAGCATAGTCGAATATGGTATAGTATATTTAAAAGTCAATTTCGAAAAAATTGTCTGTTGGATACTTAGGAAAGCAGCCGACGAATTCACTCCCCAAAAACCTAATCAACTTACGGTACTTAAAGGTAATACTAGTACAATAATAGGACCAAATCAGTGCAATGTTATCACTATTCCGACCTTCAAACAAGTAAAAATCAATTAAACCTTACATCAATTTTTTTAGATGTTGAACTATTTTTCAATGTTTAGATTTAAATCTTTGCTGACTTTAATATCCGAGGTAGATTTTAATATTTTGGTTTTCAAAGATTCACAATTCGATTTCCTTTATGCAAAATTATGTATTAATTCTTAGTCTTAAAAACTAGTTGTAATATTTATGTTTTTTCCCGCTCTCCCGCTCTCCCGCTTCCCGCAGACAATGTTGTATCGCAACTGAAGGCTCTTTCAATGATTTTGTTTGTTAAAAAAAACAAAATAACAGAAGTTCAATTAAACGAAAAGTGTTGTTCAGACAAACATAAAAATTTAATAATGATACAGAACAGCTATATAAATTCAAATGAAAATTTGTATAGTCATTTTTAAAATTTTACTTATATTGATTTCCTTTCAGAAATCGAAATTTTGTAAATTTTGAATAATACAATAATTATAGATATTCTTATAATCCAATTAAAATAGATTCAATTATTAATTTTCAATTAATCAGAAATATATTGAGATAGAAAAAGGCCTTATTAATTTAAATAAAAAACACAAAGGTATAAAAGTAAATAACGTATACGGAGTACAAGCCAAAATCAGGTTAAAGTCATAATGCATTCAATCAGGTAATCAGGAATTTCATTCCGTTCAAAGTAAAATAAAAGAAAACCTTGGCAAGATTTAATTTTTTTTTACACAAGAAAAATATCATAATAATAATTTATTATTGATTGATTACTCTTTGTCTAGTCCCATGTTTTTTGTAATAATTACAGAAACATAATTATTAATGTCAAGCTTTTATTGGCTTGACATCATTGTACCAAATTAATTTAGTCAAAAATGGTTTACTTTTCTTTCATCTTTTCATACTCATATTGTTGAAATAATTTTCAATGTCATTTCAATTCAATTTCTCAAAACGTTTAAACAATATTTTTATGACTATGTATTTGTTTTTTTTTTTTGTTGAAATTTTTTGAATTTGCAACATCTCTTCCACTTGTATATAATCTATGAATTTTAGGGGTCTATTACGTAATCTTGTTTTTTTAATCTTGTTTTTTAAAACTTTGTTTTTTCAAAATTTTGTTTTTTAAAATCTTGTTTCTTAATTATTTTTAATTTTAAAATTTTTTAAGAATATTATTTAAAGTAAAATATAATTTTTATTTTATTTTATATTATTAAAAATTAAAAATAATTAAATAAATAAGATGCTTGAATGTAAATTTTCAGTTATTTTCGCAAAACTCAAATATTAATTAAAAAAATTAATAAACAAAATAAAATATAATAAAGATTTTTTAAATTCTGTAAAAGGGATATATTCCCTTTTTGCACCCAACAGCGGCTACGCATGAAAATAATTAAGGTAAATATTCTGTAAAAGGGATATTAAAATTAATTTGAACAATTTCTATAAATATAGAAGACAACTCTTATGTTAATAATCATCATAGCATGGTCTAGATTTTGATAAAAAATATGTTGGTTTCAGATAGTTCAGATAATTTTTTGATTTTTTTTATATTTTCTAATTTTATATATTAATACGCTTAAACGTCTGTTAAAATTTCACAAAGCTTTTACAACACAAAGCTTTTTTCAACTAGATTAGAGAACTTTATTAGAACTATTACGAATTACGATAGTGTGCAAAATTTTATTTAAAGACATAAACCACAAAACAATAAACCCAAATAAAACCAAAAACAAATTAAAATTAACCTAAAAACAATTCACCTATTGAGCAATAGCATTGATTATATCTGATTATATGAATTAATTTAAAAAAAAAAACCAAGTAGCAAAGACAAAAGCCGAATTATCAGAATATAATTATTATATCGATAAAATGGCTTTGTTAAAATATTACGATATTACAGTAAAAAAACTTACCGGTAAAACAAATGGTAAATTTAGAAAATATATTTTTTACCTCACCCAAACCATGTTCACAAATTCCAACAATTGAAATTTATTTATTTTATTAACAAATAATTCAAAAGTATAAATTCCAATGCGCAGTAGCATTGAGTAAATATAATATTGTACATGGAGATTCATAAACCGAAATTTACGATCTGCTAAGAACAAGAAAAACAAAATATGTTATGATATTATTATCAAATTCCAATTCAATACACGGCAAATTTAGTACACATAAAAATTAAAAAAACTTTTAAAAAAATTATCACAGACTACCCTACATCAGAGACCCTAGCGGGATAACAGTATAACAATAAAAACTGAAGAATAAGAGAAAAAGCATAATTATTGGCTTTACCCCTAACTACAATAGTCATAAGGCGTCAATAAAAACTGAACAATAACAGAAAAAGCATAATTATTGGCTTTACCTCTAACTATAATAGTCATAAGGCGTCATATAATGTCATATAATACTTCGTTAAATGGCCTATATAATTCGATATTATTTAACAAAGCCATAACCAATCATAATCTTCACTATAATTATAATGGTCATACCTAATCATACCAAAACGTCAAAACCAAAATTTAAAAGAAGTGAAATAAAAATATAAATTCTATGAATAAATGTTTTTGTTTTTTTATTTTGAGTTTTGAAATAGTTAGGGCTATTATGATAATAAAAAAAACACAAAAAGCGTGTCTGTGGCTATTTTAATGTGTTTTTAATGTGGGTGTGGTATGTATTTAGTTTAAATGCATTCATGTATTATAAATATTTATAAATATTTGATATATTGAGATATATTTCATATATATACTGCCAGCGAAATCTCTGTTCGCCACATTTTGTTGAAATGTACGTCTCTATTAATAGTATTTGTTAGGGAGTGTTTAGACATCAGATTTTGTTTCATGAAAGTTTTACTTATTTTTATTACATTTACAAATTTTATTACAATTACATCAAATTTTATTTCATGAATTATAGGAAAAACTTTGGGGATTCTGAGGGAGATGTTGTATCGACGTAGGACCTAATGACCATATTCCTAGGGTAGCTTTCGAAAAATATATATCTTTAGTGGCGCATCTTATTTCTTAAGGACGAAAAGGACATTTGAAAGTATCCTTGTTGTTTTGATGTTTTTGTATAAAAACCGTTATGTCTGTTGATCTGTTTGATATATATGTATATATTCTAGAAAGATAACGGTCTGGAGCATATTTTAACATTTATTTGACGATGACTGGTGCTGCCGTCGTGAAGATATTGTAGTTCAAAGTATAAGATTTCGGAAAAAAAACAATCTTTATTTTCTTTCGAAATCAAAACCAAACCAAATACCTAAAGATTTTACTATAAACCTACCCCAAGATATAAAGCAAGATATAAGCATTTATTACACTTTATAAGCATTTATTACACATTTATTACCATAAAACTAGGAATGTGCCTTTTACGAAATAACAATCTTCGGAAGTAAATGTTACATCAGCTTATTGCATTACTTTGTAAAAGGCGCAACATTATTTTTTTTATATAAAAACACTATAAATTAAATAAAAATTTTTTTAAATAAAGCTTATTATAATATAACCGAAGAGAAACTTAATCTTATAATGAGATAAATATATTAAACGTTTCCTTAGCAAAATTTTGAAATATCTGGCTTTTGGAAAAGGAAAGATTGTTATTTTTTTCAAAATTTTCAATTTTGAACTACAATATCTGCCCAACGGCAACATCTGCCGTCATCAAATAAACGTTACAATATTTTTCAGATTGCTGTCTTTCTTACTAGATAACACCGAACACATGTAATATTATATACTATAAATTTACTAGATCAGATACAAAAAACGTTCTAGTTTGGTCTTTGCTTTGTCAACATCTTTGAAAAGCAAGAAATTTTAATTTTTGTGTTTTTAAAGAATATAATAAAAATTTAAATATAATATTTAAATAAAAAAAAAAAAAACAAAATTTTAGTGTAAAATTTTCTGATTGGAACATTGTAAAAATATCAAAATAAAGTTGTAAAAACTTAGAAGATAAAAAAATAATTTAGTTTTATTCAAGTAATAAATTCAAATTTTTCAAAAATGCCAGAAAAACCAAAACGTCCTCTATCCGCTTATATGATTTGGTTAAATGCCAGTAGAGAAAAGATAAAGAAAGAAAATCCAGGAATTAAAGTTACAGAAATTGCCAAAAAAGGCGGTGAATTATGGCGGGCAATGAAGGACAAATCTGAATGGGAAGCAAAAGCAGCTAAAGCAAAAGATGATTACACTAAAGCTGTTAAAGATTATGAAGCAAATGGTGGAGGTGGTGGTGACACTGGTGGTAAAAAACGTGGTAAACAAGGAAAAAAACCAGCTAAAAAAAGCAAAAAGAATGATTCTGACGATGATGACGAGGAAGAAAGTGATTAAATTAATTTAATTTTTAACATGAATTAAATCATTTTATTTTTTTTTTTTAACCATAAATACATTGCCCCCACGTCCATTTTCCTTGATTCTCCAATAAATCCTCTTGCATATTAAAATTTCCTATTCATTAAATTTTTGTATTGTATTGTAAAGGTATTAAAATACCAATTCATATTCCAATCTCCCGTATATATAATATATGTATTTTACCAAAATAATTTTTTTTAAAATGAAGAATGTTATATTTTTTGTACTGTATAAAATTGTCTAATAAAAGTGAAAAGCAAATATTTTATTTTGTCTAAAACCCTAAAACAACAAGCATGTTACCAAATGTCCTTTTTATACTTATAATACTAATTGCATATAGTGCAAAATATATATAGGTATATTTCAAAAGTCGGCAACATCATATTATTTTCGAGATACAGTGATTTGGTCACAAGCTTGGGCTACGTTTACTTCAGAAGATTGTTACTTCGTAAAAGGCACATTCCCTTTTTTTATAATGAAAAAGGGTAAAAAAAAACAATTTTTTTTAATAAATGCTTACATCTCCTAAACTATTCGACATAGACATAAAGTAAGTGTGTGTGAAAAAAATAAATGGTTCTTAGGTCCTACGCCGATACAATATCTTCATCAGAAGAGCCAAAAGATTTACAGCGCACGAATTTCAGCAGAGGTATGTGGTACAAAAAACATATAAATTAAAACGTAAGAATCGGTGATTTCTGTTTTCAAAGCACCAAACAACTTATTTGGTAGTTTTTAATATTTGTAATGATTTTTTTTATCCTTATTCCACTTGCGAGCACAGGACTCCCTCTTGATACTTCCGTCGTCGAGCTACCGCTGCTGTTTTCGCTTGTTACTGCGTTATGTTTATTTTTTCCAGCTTTTGTTTTATGGTCTTCCACCATGTCTTCTTTGAACGACCATTTTGGGCTCATTCGCGTGATGTTATTTGATTTCTTTCGATATTAATTCTTTGCCGGGTTTTTATCCAGAAGTACTTGTTGCTTATTGTGTTTGGTTCAAATATTCCGTGCATTGTCCTTAGACATTATTCTAATGAAGATTTTTAACTTTTGGTTGAGGGTGTTTGATGTTAACCATCTTTTACTGCTCTATATGTCAAGATTTATTTTACAAACCGGAATATTTCAAGTTTAGTTGCTCTGGATGATTGGCTGTTCCTTCTTATGGACTGAAAACCTCCAAATTATGCCTTTCTGTTCTTTGCCCTTGCTGCCTATTTGCTATGTCTTCTTGAACTCCACGTTTGATGTGATACATTACACGTATCTGAAGTTATTTAAAAATTAATTCATTATTTTTATTTATTTATTTATTTATTACCTATACAAGGTATTGAAAAAAAATATATATAATAACAAATAATACATACATTACACATGTACAATAAATACATTAATACATAATTATTTTAGATCAAATTGAATCTAGTTAAGTTTTTTTTCTTTTCTTCTTAAAAATAGATGATATCTATTTGCATTTTTTTAATATTATTAGATAGAAAAAAAGAAAAAAAAATATTTTAGAAATTAATATTACATTTTATTTTAGTAATTTAATTATTAAGTTAATGTTAGTTATAATTATAATTTATTAATTTAGGATTTGATACATTATCTACAATTGTTGAGAGTGTAATTAAATTAGATTTGAAGCATTTTTTGCTTAAAGCAGTTTGAAAGTAAGATTATATGTGTGTTTAAGTTCTGAAAGTGTGTCATGGAAAAGGGAGCTGAACTGTCTGTTGATGGGTTAATTTTTCCCATATTCACTTCTAAGTGTTGTTTCGATCAAAAATTTGGTATGTCTTGTAAGTCTGACATCGTTATTGATTCTGATTTTTAATTTAGTAAAGTCAACATCAAACCTTATCAGATAGAACGTCGAATAAAAAGCAGTTTGAAAGTAAGATTCTATGTGTATTTAAGTTCAGTAAATTTATAGAATGGAACCTTTCAATGTAAGGTGTTAAAGTCACTGGGATTATAGAGATGTCTTAGGGCGAAAAGAAGGAACTGTTTTTGGCTTGATTTATTTATTTTACTATGGATGAAAAAGGTGGGATTTCAGATAATGCAACCATATTCTAAGATTGAACGCACTAGGGAGCAGAATAAAGTTCTTGTTACCCATATATTATTAAATTCTCTTTCCCTTCTTTTGATAAAACCTAGCATTTTGTTAGCCTTTGTTATCATTGTTTCATAGTGGAGATAAAAATTTAATTTTTTTTCCAAGATGATAACCAAATCATTAAAGCGATGTGCACGCTCTAAGTCGAGGCTATGCAAAGCATAGTTATATATTATGTTCTCTATAATTATAAGCTTAGTTTTATTATTTTAACACGGATCTTGTTATACTTATACGCATGAACAATTTGGTACTTACATTTATTATGTAGAATTAAGTTAAAAAGAAAAAATTGAAATAAAGAAATTTGAAATTTGAATTTGAATTTGAATATAAATGTAGATCTTTTACGAGTGAAATTCATGAAGTAACACTTACTAACGTTGAGGTCTAGCATGTTTTCGGAGCATAATTTTTCTAAGAATTTAAGTTTCGGCCGGAAGGAAACAAAAATCACTAAAATTATTTATAATGTGGTATAATTTGAGATCATCAGCATATAAGTAAGATGAGATATGCCAGAAAAGCAATTAGAATGGTCTCTAATGTATATATTGAAGAGAAGTAGTCCTAAGTGGCTTCCTTGGGGTACCCCAGAGTAAACATAAATGGCTTTAGACGTGATACCTTAAACTTAACCAATTGAACTCTTTTGGTATTATAAGATTTTATCCAATTTAACATAGCGTCACTAATACCTAATTTTGCCAGTTTTATTTCTAGTATATCGTGATTCATTCACGATCAAACTCCTTGCTACAGTTTAAAGAATATATTGTGTCGATTTTTGTTTTTTTTATCTTCTTCATTTGTACACCTTTTTCCATAAGAGGTAGTACCTCAGATGTAAATAACACTAGATTAGTGGTGGTAGAACGGCCTTTTCTAAAACCGTGTTGTTCCTGGTTAAGAGTTGGATTTATTATAGGTGTTATTTTATAAGTCACAAGTTTTTCAAATAACTTGGGTATAGTCGACTGAATTGCTATAAGCCTCTATAATTTTCAATTAAAGTTTTGTCACCTTTTTTGTGAATCCCATTATCATCTCATACTACAATCATATACGTATGAGGTACGATGTTTTCCGAATTAGTAGAAAAATGCCTAATGCTATGGGTCTGTTAAAAATTAAGGTAGGTGGAGCAGTTAAATTGAAAATACAATTATACAAAAATATCGGCGGAAGAAGATCAGTACCATGCCCTTTTTTTATATCTAAGTTAGTTACTTCTGTAAAAACGTCCTCAAACGACAAAGTCATGCATTAGAGGAATTATGTTAGTTAATAATTGGGAATTCACGATTTGCAATTCTTGGCCTGTTTGCAATTCTTGGCCTGTTTGGTTTGTGGTTGTTGTGGAAACAAAATTACTTACAATTTGTCTGCGAAAGCATTACAGATTTCATTAAAACAAGATGAGATTGTGCCATCAAGGGACAACAAATCAAATGTATTAACAAATTCAAAAAATTTTCTCGGGTTACACAAAGTATAATTTCCAAAACATTCTGTATGCAAGTGTCATTGCTATGATGGATTTTTTTTTAAATTCATCAGTTAGTTCTTTATATTCATCAATTAATTCAGCAGTCGGAACAGCTTTCGAATTAATTTTCTTATATAATTTAATTCTTCGATTACGCAGAGATCTTAGTTCCTCATCTAGCCAAGGTTCCGTTAATTTATCTTTTTTTGTATAATTTTTAAAGTGTAAATTTCAATTGTAGATATTAAAATCGTATGAAAATCCGTAACTACTAAATCTAAATCTCGTTCGGTTAGCAGCTCGTTCCAATTTATGTTAGATAAGGCACTGTTAATGACTTCGTAGTCGGCGGTTATGAAAATCATACGCAATTTCTTTATTGTAAGACCTAGAGAACAATTTGTTAGTTTCATTAAATTATATTATTACTGCATTATGATGAAATGTGTTTACAAATAAATGTTCTGTTTCATGAGCAGCATGAACCAAAACCTCGTCATAAGCATTAGAGAAAGCTAGGTCTAACCATCTACCATTGTTATTTGGGTGTTGAATTATTTGCTGAATGTCATTTCCATAAATGGTACTTATAAGGCTAAATTCACTTTCATCTAAGAAGTTAACTGGTAGCAATCGACTATCAATTTCGTCTAAAGCAAAAGATAATGATGGACGATTAAAATTACCTATAACGAAATCTATTTCATAAATGTAATAATAGAATTGCATATGTCCAAAAACTAGTAAAATGAGGTATCGTTATAGTTTGAAGGAAAGTATACTAACTTAGGGAAATATTTTTGCTACTGGTAGGCACTTTTACAAATTTGTTTTCAATGGATAAGGAAGTACTGGAAAGTACTAATTCGTTTGGCAAACTGTTATTAACAGCACCACCGCCTCTAGGAGGCCTGTTGAGATGTAATTACGATCATTTCTATAAATTGACCAATTGTTGTCAAGAATTTCCTCATTCTTAAGAGAGTTGTTCAACCAGGTTTCTGTAATTAATAGGATATTAAAGTTGCATGATTTTGAGTCGATGTAATAGTGAAAGAACATCCTAACAGTATTATTGAGAATTTAAAACATATTTTTGTTAGTGTCTATGAAAAAATAGTAAATAATATCTTCCTCATTTTATTTGTTGTTATTATAAATCATATATACGAAATATTTTGCACAGATTTAAAAGATTTTATTTTATATTAGAAGAATTATAGTAATTAAATACTTACTAGAAATATTTCTACTTTCAATTATTCCGATCGATGCTCGATAGTACTTTTAGTATTAATTTTATCACTTGTAAAATTCTTTAATTAAAATTTACAATTGGATCAGTATATAGTTTTTCTTAATGCATAATTTAAAATTTAATTCATGAGATATAAAATATTTTATCCCATTTATCATCTCATACTACAATCATATAGATTTTTATTTTGAAATAACTCTTGTTCTTCCCTCTTAGGTACTAGCAACAAAAAAAAATCAACTTGCAATATTTTATTTCAAAAATTTATATTCAATTTAAAATGTGCACCACTCTACACGAATCCCAGTATTATACCATAATATTTTGAACTCATATTTAAAATCCTTTTAATTTGAATTAATTGAAGAAAACAACAAAAAAAAACAAAAAAAAAAAACCAAAAATTGAAAATCCACCGATGGTACAGAGAATTTGTTTCTTTTCTGTTTCTGTTTGGTTTTTTTCTTTCATTTTTTCATTTTATATTTCCAATAATTTATTTGGTCAAATCTGAAAGCTTGCAGTATCATTTTTTATTATTGATGGCATAATTACTGCAATAGCAGCACATATATTTGAATTCGACTCAATGATGCACTTGTATAAATGAAAACAAAATAAAATGGAAAATTGTCCTTGAGGAAATATAAAGCCATAAAAGAATTCTCGAAGGCTTTTAGAAGAGAAAAAAAATTGCATTCGTAAAATTACATTTTAAGGAATAAGTAAATTTTTTAAATGTTTTGAATCATATTTTGGTATTGAATTGGTTGGTTATGGCATCAGTGGTGAGTCAAACAAGACTTTGCAATTACTTACTTTTGAGCCAGTGTCAAGGCATATTGTTTGAGTTCGATTAAATTTATTTCATCAATACCTTATTTGGTGGTAATGTGACCTATTTAAAATTCCCTTACCAAAAACACTCAAAAAAATTATGTTTTTCTAGAACTACATCAAAATAAGTACAGTTTTTACATAATTTAATTACCTATATGGGATGAGAATATGAAAGTTGAAAGCAGCGAATATGAATATTGTCTGGATAATCGTATGGATAATATTAGGAAAAATATACAAAAATATGAAACTGTTAGTTAAACATCATAATTGGGTCATTTGAAAATAAATTAAGAGCATCAATTATACTACAACTTATAATTGAAGGTAAAATACCTACAGTGCTGACACAACATTGAATGAAAATAAACATTATTGCTCATAAATATCAGAGAATTGGCCAAATTGCAAAATTTACAGATATTATTGCAGGCAGTCCGATTCGAGTATATAGAAGAGGAATATTTCACCGCTTGGACAAAAGAAACAGAAAAAATTTAAAGTGACCAAGTTTTTATGTACCTTTAATGTGTATTGCTTATTCATTAAAGTATATTATTATCAAGCAAGTAAAATTTTGCATCCAATATAAAGAACAAATTAACGCAGAAGCACTTGTTGAGTTACATAAATTCTATGCCATTATTTGATCAATTTTAGTTTTTAACATCTGTTAAAATTACAAATTGATGGCTTTTCTCGTTGAATTTATGTGTCAAGGGATGTATATGAACATTAACAAAACCGAACCATATGACAACTGCATTAAATGGGTTAAATTGAAATTTGTGCTACGCTTATACCTAAAAATGATTTTAAACATGCTTTTCAAATCATTAAAAATATTAGTAAGTAAAAAACGGTTGAGTGTTTATTTTATACGCAAGTATTTTTTTCCGCCTAAATATAACACACATTAAGTATTTCATATAAAGAAAATTTTATTTGCCATTTGTTGACAATGTATATGGTTCATACACAATACTTGAGTTTCTTTTAAAATTGTTTCTTACTTTGATCCCTTGGGATAATATATAAAACCGTAGTTGGCATCACACAGATGTGCTGAACATTTGATTGCATCACTATCATAATTTTCTTGTTTTTGGTAATCATCTACTTTATTAACTTATATTTCTTAGCTAATTAGAAGCCTATCCTGCCTTATTAATTGTATTTTATATATACGTTTTTCTTTGTTTTTATGACCCCTTGTTACCCCCAATCAAAAACTGAATTTGTTCCCTTTTAAATCAGACATCGCCATCATCGCTAAACATTTTTTTTCCTCGTTCATTGTTATTCTTTAAATTCTGCGGTCAAGACGTTATGATATTGTGGTCAAAATTGAGAGAAAAATATTATCAAAATTTTCTTTTATGCTTTTTAAACTACAAAAAAAAAAAAAAAAAAAATAAACGAGAACTTATTGCGTGCGATTGTATCATAAATCAAAAAACCATTTGGGCTTAAGCCAATTGAACCACTTTAAGCAATAAATTGAAAAGTTACTGATTTCGGTTCCAAGAAAAGAAGTACATATACGCTTATAGAATTAAATTGGTTTAATGCCGCCATTCTCACCATAATATGAAGATTACAATGCTACGATATTATATGACTGAAATAATTCAATATTCCTTATAATGTACTATATCATATAGATGTAAAGCAAAACTTTACGTCATAATATCAGAAATGCAATTGGGTGTACTCTCTTTCACTATCTACTATGATTTTTTTTTTCTTTTTTTCAATATACTTTTGTTTTTGTTTTACTTTTATTATGAAATGCATTTTGATTAAGGTTATGAATGCATATCGTATCATACAGTTTATATTATGGTACATGCATGCCAGTAAAATAACAAATAAATTGATTTAATAGTTCTGCAGCTAAAATATATGAGCAGGCATGTTCATATATATACATTCTATCTCTTTCTAATTCGATGGTATAATATAAAATGAAAAAAAAAATAAATAAATTAAATCAAAATATTATCGCTATGATGAAGTTAAAATTTAATGAAAATTTTATTTCTATGTAAATTCATGAAATTTGAAACATGCACTTTTTTAACTATGTAATATGAAAGGGGACGAATTCCTTGCACGGAAATAATAAATTACCAATGATTGAAAATTTAAATTGAAAGAAGATATGCATGTATATGTAAAGATATTTCTGATTGCACATAATTTTTGGTTTATTTGAAATCATAGAGTTAAAACACGTTCACTAATGAAAATATCAATATTTTTCATGTGTTTTACTCTACAAATAAATTGAGAATAAGAAAATGAATTAGGTATATCATTATTAGTGATTTATACCTATTTAATCCGAGTTTGACAAAGGAAATTTAAAACATTTAATTTATCATCCGAAAAGTCAGCTATGAAGGTTATGAAATATTCAATCAGGAAAAATTTCAACATTCTGCTAATACTAATCTAATAATTTTTAATACAACTTAGTGCACACTAAATAGTATCTAATATTGCCATTAATTTTATTCAAGGTATTTTTTATTTTATTTTATTTTCAACTCAAACGATAAGGCTTGTACAGAGTGTTTCATAATTCTTAATTCAAGTTCATAAATTTTCATCAACAAAATAATTCAAAAATATAAGATGCAAACAAACTACATACAATTTAATATAATTTACAAAACAGAAATTTAGCAAAAGCAAGTTAACAATAAGAAAAATCACAAATTTTTAAACAATAAAAGAAAAACAATCTTAAATACCTACTCAAATTTGTTCTAAAAACAATTCTTGAATTTTATATTTAAATTCACTTATTTTCTCTATTTCTTTTAATTCACTCGGTATTTCATTATAAATTTTATAAGCTGTATTATATACTGTATCAAAATTCACAGTTATTGAATCTCACTCTCGATGATCTTATTCCAATTTTATCTGCATTTCTTGTTGCATATGTGTGGACGTCTCTGTTTAACGGTGGTTCAGTATTTGTGTTTATATTTTTTGTCATCATGTAATAACAATAATGTCCCAACGACCAATTACCCCTCCCGTACCGCGCACGCGGGGAGTTTCCATTCTCATTATTATTATTATTTAGCATATGACAGGAGTGTCGTATACAAGGTCATCACAGCCCTTGGAAGAATAAATCTCTTCTTATTAAAAGTATAGAAAGATTTTAATAAATTAAAGTATTCAGTATGTAATACTGTGACGAGCATACACTCAATGAACTTTCATTAATTAAACTTTAATATTTATTATTATATTTTAATTTTATTCAAAAAAGAATACAAGCACGTGATAACCCTTAATGAAGAATGTGTTAGTAAGGAGAGAATTGGTTCAGGAAATGCTTAAAACAAGCATGAAAAACAAAAAATTAACAAAGAAAAGAGAGAAATTAGTAAACACGATTAAGGAAATTAGTAATTAGTAATAAATTGATAAAATACTAAAAACAGAAACAAAAATAAATCCATAAACGGAAAAAACGGTTAAAAATCTAGTAAATTTGATTTGCCTTCCAACCTGTCAAGGAAAATCAAAGAACAAAAATCAATAAGCATTATGCACACAAGTCAAAAGTTGAAGCAATTTATAATCTTCAATCAATTAAAAAGTTATATCATAGATTTAGACTATCTTCAAACATGTCAAGATAGGCTAAATCAAAATTTTGCAATTTTAAATTATGCCGAAGAAGCATTAGTCAATTTATTTAGGTATAAGCTAAAGAAATTTAAAAAAAAAAAAAGCAAGAAAAAGAAAGAAAAGAAAAATAATAAAAATATATATCCATACATATATAAAAATACAACACATGCAAAACGCAATTAGTCAAAGATAATAGTGTAAAAATAAAAATTTTTAGAATATACTTTTATCGAAACCAAACTAGCCCCCTAAAAAGTAGAAAATGAAACTAGTGGTGGATGTTGAGCATCTAGAACTACTTTACGATAAAACACAAAAGTATATAATGAATCTTGCTGGCATATTGTTAATGGGAATTTTTAATATTTGCCGCTTTATTTATGAAAAAGTATCTAAGTGTAAATTTTTATGCTTGTAATACAATTGGTTTTCAAATATGCCAGAGACGTGCTAGGAGTTGTTCGGCAGCAACCCGACCCCGTCCAAATTTTTGAAATCGGTATGAGTCGTATTTCTTTATTTGTGAAATAGTATCTAAGTGTAAATTTTTATGTCTGTAATACAATTGGTCTTCGAAATAAGCCTTACACTTGCTAGGAGTTGTTCGGCAGCAAACCGAACCAGCAAAATTTTTGAAATCGGTATGAGTCGTATTTCTTTATTTGTGAAATAGTATCTAAGTGTAAATTTTTATGCCTGTAATACAATTGGTTTTCGAAATATGCCAGAGACGTGCTAGGAGTTGTTCGGCAGCAGTCCGAGCCAGTCCAGATTTTTGAAATCGGTATGAGTCGTATTTCTTTATTTGTGAAATAGTATCTAAGTGTAAATTTTTATGTCTGTAATACAATTGGTCTTCGAAATAAGCCTTACACTTGCTAGGAGTTGTTCGGCAGCAAACCGAACCAGCAAAATTTTCGAAATCGTTAACAGTCGTATTTCTTTATTTATGAAAAAGTATCTAAGTCTCAATTTACGTGCTTGTAATACAATTGGTTTTCCAATTTGCCACAGACATGCTGGAGTTGTTCGGCAGCAACCCGACTCAGTCCAAATTTTTGAAATCGGTATGAGTCGTAGTTCTTTATTTGTGAAATAGTACCTAAGTGTAAATTTTTATGCCTGTAATACAATTGGTTTTTGAAATATGACTGAGACTTGCTAGGAGTTGTTCGGCAGCAACGCGAACCAGTCCAGATTTTCGAAATAACTAACAGTCGTATTTCTTTATTTGTGAAATAGTATCTAAGTGTAAATTTTTATGCTTGTAATACAATTGGTTTTCAAATATGCCAGAGACGTGCTAGGAGTTGTTCGGCAGCAACCCGACCCAGTCCAAATTTTTTTATTTGTGAAATAGTACCTAATTGTAAATTTTTATGCCTGTAATACAATTTCGAAATATGCCTTAGACTTTCTAGGAGTTGTTCGGCAGCAACCCGAACCAGTCCCCATTTTCGAAATCGGTACCAGTCGTATTTCTTTATTTATGAAAAAGTATCGAAGTGTAAATTTTCATGCTTGTAGTACAATTGGATTTCAAATATGCCAGAGACGTGCTAGTAGTTGTTCGGCAGCAAGTTGAACCAGTACACTTTTTCGAAATCGGTAACAGTCATATTTCTTTATTTATGAAAAAGTATCTAAGTGTAAATTTTCATGCTTGTAATACAATTGGTTTTCAAATATGCCTGAGACGTGCTAAGAATTGTTCGGTAGCAACCCAAACCTGTCATTTGATAGCTTTGTGAAGTACCGTGCCCGGTTGCTTTCTTCATCTTGAGTAACTGGCAAAATTTTAGAACTCTGTCTTTAAATATTTTAAACAAAATTATTTTTTTTCTTTTTGCGTTTGGTTTGAATATTAACAAAAAAATTCCAACCTACCTACCAAACATATATACATATATACATATATCCATATATACATATAAACAAACACTGGCAGTTAATGTAAAAGTATAAAGTATATAAAATTAACTTAATTTATATACACTTATGTATACATTTTAAAAGTATGTAATACTACTGATTCATTGCGAACAACTATGTATACTACATGTATTACATGTCCTTCAAAAACTTATGACCTGTTTGAATAAAGCAGATTCTTTAGTTTGGACTTACTAATGTGAAAATCGAAGACATTAGAGTTATTGATTCCGTTACGCTACATTTTTGTAATTGGCTCATTCTGTCCATAATCCGTGCGATGAAACTTTAAACGAAAGAGTGCAGAATGCCTGATAGAACGAAAGTTGATATTGAAGTGTATGTGTTCTAAAATACCAACCGAGTCAACTGCACCTGAGAAAATTTGGTGTATAAATATAATATCACCCACTTCACGACGATTAAAGAGACTTTGCAGACCTAGAAGTTTAAGGCGGTCTCTGTAAGGGGGTAAGTTATATGGGTCTCTGCATGAAAGACCACGAAGAGCGACACGAACGAATCTACGTTGAACAGATTCACTCCTGTCTATGTGAACTTGATGAAAAGGTGACCAAATCTGAGACGGGTATTCAAGTAATGGTCTTACCATAGTCAAATATAAAGTTCTGGTGACATAATCTTTTGAAAATTTTGAAATTCTTTTGACCATCTTTTGATAAGCCCAAGAGCTGAATTAGCTCTGCTGACAATATTATCTAATCGGTATCTAATAGAATACCTAAGTCTTTTGTGGATGTGACATTAGAGATAATAACGTCGTTAATACTATAATAACGCGCTAATATTGCCGTTTTACGGGAAAAGGTGATGCTTTGGCATTTGCTAGCGTTAAGTGCTAGGTTATTCTTACAACACCAAATAGCGAAGTTATTAACGTCGCTCTGAAGAAGATGAGATTCACGCGGAGATGAGAATTGTTTAAATATTTTCATATCGTCAGCGTACACTAGAATGTGACAATTTTTTATAATATAATGTACATCGTTTGTGCAAGCTAAAGATCAGAGGACCTAAGTGGCTACATTGTGGGACACCCGATTTAAAGGGATCTGAAACATTAGACCTAAAACGGACGTTATACACTTTGTTGCATAAATATGAACTCATCCAATCTATAATGAGAGGTGAAAATCCTAGAGCACGAAGTTTAAATAAAATGACACTAAGGGACAGTTTATCGAAAGCCTGATTAAAGTCGGTAGCAATCGAATTCACATCTAGCCCCTTTTCCATAGAGTTGAGACTAAAAGAAACTAGTTCGGTTAGATTAGTAGTAGTGGATTTCCCTTTAAGGAATCCATGTTGAAAACAGGATAATAATAGCTTACAATGATTAAAGAGAGAGTCGTATATAATACTCTCGGAAAATTTAGGAATACAAGATAATTTAGCAATGGGCCTATAGTTATTTATTTCAGCCTTACTTTCTTTTTTATGGATCGGAGTTATGAAAGAAGTGTTCCATATACTCGGAAAAATTCCTGAAGAGAGGGACACTTGAAAAAGCCTGGTTAAGGGTTGTGTTGTGGTTTTTTAGAATTATGGGAGGTAAACCATCAGGACCGGAAGAGTAATCATCCTTTAATTTGCTAACTTTGTAATGAACATTTTCATAATCGATATTGATCGACATTAGTGTGATTTGAGGAGAGTTACTTAGATAACTGAAATAGTCAGAGTCATGCACGAAATTGTGAAGGCTTGACTAAAGAAGTTTGCAAATAAGTTTGATATAACCTTGGAATCGTTAACGGAATTATTTGCGTATTTGAAAGTCATAGGATAGCCACTCGATTTCTTTTTTGAGTTAATAAAATGCTAAAACCGTTTAGGATCTGATATTAAATCAAATTGTATTTTGACTATGAACTCATCGTAAAGACTTGTACATAGTTCAGAAAATTCGGAGAATGCACTAAAACATCGGTTATAATCAATTGGATCTCTTGACGATAGAAATTATTTTCATAATTTATTTCTTCGATTACGTAGGGTTCGAAGATGTTTATTGTACCAGGGTGGAGCCGAGGACAAATTTTTTTGAATTGATATTGGAACACACCGCGTGAAGCAGTTAAATAATATAGAGTAAAAATTACTAATCCAGCTACTTTAATAAAGATTATTTGAAAGCATTGTACTGAAATCAATTTGAGATAATAATTCGTTTAGTCTGTCAAAATCGCCACTACGAAAATTGAATTTGGAGGTATTTTCAGACTCTACATTATCATTACCATTCTCAAAAGAAAAAGATAGAGATAAAGGAGGATGGTATAGATCGATTTTAGAAAGAGTGTGTTCACTAGTCTTTACCAGACAGTTGTGTGTGTTACTTGAGAAAATTAGATCCAGTTGTCTATTTGAGTTATTTTTTACCCAACTGATCTGTTGGAAGTCACAATCAGTAAGTCTATCGACAAAAACATATAATGTGTTTCATTTTCTGATTGGATCCACTGTAAATCAGGGAGATTGAAATCACCAAAAACAATAATGTCGTCGAGACCATCAGCAGAATTACTAACATAATCGACGGCGTCTAGGAAACTCTGATATACTTCAATGGGGCTGGCGGGGCGGACGTAAAAGCACACAATGTAGATACTTTTACTCACCAATCTCATTTTGACACAAATGACTTCTATAATATTCACAGCATCACAAACGGAATCCACATCCTTTCTAAAGACATTAAAATCAGAGGAAAAGTACTCGGTACTCAAGAAGCTATTGCAGAAATTGGTTTCAGTTAAGATAAACACATCGAAAGGTAGTTTTTGAGAGCTTAAAAATACATCAGGATAGTCTTAGAACTCCCCTTACATTTTGATAATAAAGAGACAAGCTTTTCAGTTTTTTGAGATATTAAGACTTCCAATTGGCGACAATACTGCTGTATTCGCTTTTGACCTTTGGACAAGTTTTTTGACAAAAGTGTTACTGGGCCATATTGATGGAGACAATAGTAAGTTAAACATAGAATCAGGAACATACATTTTAAAAGAAGCGACGCTACTATTGACTCTTAAAATTTTTTTTGCATTTTATCAAGTTTAAATTATAACTAATGTTGTGTGAAATAATTTGTTTTTAGCAAAATCAATAACTTGTTGCGGTGTTGAGGCATGATGCAACCTTGAGATAAATACGACGCATGATGGAGGGACTGATACTAGCGAAGGAATATGGAATGAAGAAGTATTAGTATTATTATTATCAAAGTTCAGTTCATTTGAGTGTAAGGAGGTGTCGTGATTAGAAAAGAAGTGTGGGGAGGAGGTAATAATTTGGCAGCTTGAGCTACGACTGGGTGTGCATCAACTTCACGTAATTCCTCAAGTAAGGAAGTTGTTTGAACTGAAGTCGAAGAAGGGACTCTCAAAGTTTTTTGGATTTCATTTCATTTTTTTAGGTTGTTAGAAATATTATCCACGTTATGATTTAGGTTTCTAAAGTTGAGACTGAATTCGTTTATAGAGCTCAAAGTTGTATGATTATTTTTCAATGTAACTAGAACTCTGTCAATTTTACTATCTATAACGCTGTTTAGTTGTAAAAATTTTTCATTATAAGACTTGTACAAATCATTCGTAACAGCGATAGCTTTATTTTGGTCAATCAAAGATTTATTGATTATCGAAATTTTGTCATCAATAATGTAATGTACCTGCATTGCTTGTTTGCTTTTTATATAAAGCTTTATTGGTAATATTTTACTTTCTTTGTGAATTAATTATGTTGACGTTCTGTTTTTAGAGATTCAGAAGATTAATATATTTGTTATAAGTATAAGTTCTATGTTAGTGTTGAATGAAACATGCTATCTCTTTAACTGACGTGGGACTCTATTTTTTATTAGTTTAAATATTCCCGAAATTCTTCTAGTTTTTTTTAGTTACTCTAATATTTGAGTTTCGCAGGTTAAATCAAGTATAAGTAACTCCTATCAAGTATAAGTAACTCTTAAACCATATGTTTTCTTTTCTGCTAATTCCATATTCCATTAATATTTTCAGGTATATCTATATCTACTTTGTCGAATGCCTTCTGTACATCAAAGAAGACAGCTGCAACATTTTTGTTTTCCTCCAGTCTCGTTAGAAATAAATCAATTAGTGCAGCTTGGGTACTTGATTGCTTTTTAAAGCCATATTGATGTTTGTTAATCAAATTTGTCCTTTTTAAATAGTTGGTTAATTGTAGGTTTACGACAGTTTCAATAGATTTACTGAACAATGATGATATTGCGATTGGTCTAAAATCTTCAGAATAGTCATCAGTACTACCTGTATTCTTTGACACAGGTATTACCTTAAATATTTAAATAGATTTTGGCATTTCTGCTTGACTTAATGATTTATTAATTAATTTAGTTAGGTTAAAGGAGTATTTCCAGTATTTTAAAAAAAAGTATTGTTTGTTGGACCTAATGAAAAAATTAGATTACAAAATTAAAGATATTTAAATCAGAGTAATTCAAATATTTATTTCAGAGTTGAATCGTAATTTTAATTCTCAAAAACATTCGCAACTTGACATTTTATTGGTCTTGTTTCTGTTATTTAAAAAAGTTCATATTTAAAATCTTATGAATTTACCTAAAAATAACACAAACTTATAAACTCCACTCAATATTAAAACAGAAAAAAATATGCGCCAATTCATTTCTTGCATAGGTAATTTTATTTTCAAGTATAACTTTTTCAATCGGACTTTTTAAAACGTAGCAAAAATAGGTGAAACCAGAATGTACAATTTATTTTTATTTTTTTTTAGTTTAAAAGCTTAATATTTTTTTTTTTGATTATTCAAATTACAGAATATTATAGATATTTATTTGAAATAAAATATTATAATATTTTCCTTTCTATTTGAACTACTATTTTGCTGCAATTAGTGTAATTTTTGGATACAAAACGATTTCCATTCATTAATTCGCTTCCATCTTCCATACCTTTACTCAAAATACTATATTAATGTAAGTCACTGTGATCGTTTTTCTAACTTTCAGCTTCTGATCATTACCAAGTGGTACTGTTACTATATTATTATCCTTTGCCTATTCATTTATGAATTTTATAGGTTACTCCTGAGTCCTGAGTAAGCTATATTGGTATTCTATTTATTTTTCCGTTTTTTACGCCATTTAAAAATGTTTGAAACTTTGTATAAGAGCAATAACAAAAATATAGAAAGGATAATTATTATACTCACAAAAGGCTTACATTTCAAGACAAGACACATTATTGTAGTTAATAATTCCGCCATTTTCTACTAATAATTTTAAATATATTTTATATTGTTCAGAAGTACAATGTCAACAAAGTCACTGATTTAGAGCTGTAAATTTAGAATAATTAAAAATTTTTTTTTTTTTTTTTTTTTTTGTCCAGATAGTAGTAAATCATCGAAAGAGGCTTCAGGGACTACCTATTACCGGGGAAGGCAGTTTGAAGGACTGTGGGACTTTAACCCACTCAAAACTCCTATCATTATTGCAACATTAAAACTAGTCTTATAGACTAACCATTAATTTACATTTAACTCAAAGAAACATAGATACCTTTGATCTACCAAAATCCAATAAGGTTTTAATAGATAAAAGGTTTTAACCTAACTCAAGTGGTCTTGTTCGTTTTAGTCGCTTCACAAAGTTTTGATTGTCAATTAAGCTAGAAGCTTCGGTATTGACATGTTGGATCAGACGAGTTTTATGCCGTGCAGCGCATTTAATTATTTCGTCTTTTATAGATGAGATCTTCAGATCTCGATGAATATCGGCATTGCGAACATACCATGGAGCATTGACTATGTTGCGCAGTACCTTATTTTGGAACGTTTGGATAGTTTGAATATGGATTTGTTTAGCACATCCCCATATTTGAATACCGTATGCCCAGACTGGCTTCAATATTTGATTATACATCAAAACTTTGTTATAGGTCGAGACCGTAGAATTCCGCCCAATCAGCCAGTATATTTCTCTATATTTGAACTGGAGTTCTTGTTTTTTGATTTTCACATGCTCTTTCCATTTCAGTTTTGCATCCAAGGTCATGCCAAGATATTTAGCCTTATTCTCGTATGGAATCACGACATCATTAATTTTAACTGAGAGAGGAGTTACTATGTTTTTATAGGTGAAGTTCACATGACTAGATTTGGCTTCATTTAATTTAATTTTCCATTTTTTACACCAGTTGGAAATTTCGTCATTAGCTTTTTGCAGTTTGTTTGTAGCTTCTTCTATAGTAGAACCAACTGCCATCAACGCTGTGTCATCTGCAAAGGTTGCTATTTTTATATTTTCTACATCGGGTATATCACAGGTGTATAACAAATATAAAATTGGACCCAGTATACTACCTTGCGGTACTCCAGCTTTTATATCTCTTAGAGAGGAGTATTCATTCTCATTTTTAACTCGAAAAACTCTATTTGAGAGATATGATGAAAATAATTGAACATAATTTTTAGGGAGCAAACAACTTAGCTTTTTGATGAGTCCTTCATGCCAAACTTTATCAAAAGCTTGGGCTACATCTAGAAATACTGAAGAACAAATTTGTTTATTTTCCAGTGCCCTTTCTATAATGTCTGTTATTCGATGTACTTGATCTATTGTTGAGTGTTTTTGCCTAAACCCAAATTGGTGATTAGGTATTATATTCCTGTTTTCTATGAGGGGTTGAATCCTTCTCAATAGTAACTTTTCAAACAACTTCGATATTGTAGGGAGCAAAGATATCGGCCTGTAGGATTTGGTGTCGTTAGCAGGCTTTCCTGGTTTTTGGATCATTATTATCTCGGCAACTTTCCATATACTAGGTACGTATTTAAGCTTAATACAGGCATTCATTATATATACCAAGAGTGTGAGAACTTTGTTGGGTATATTTTTTAGCACATTTGAAGTTATTAAATCAAAACCTGGGGCTTTATTTAATTTTAGGTTTTTTATTTCCTTAATTACTTCTTTTCGACTTATTAAGGGAATATTTATATCTTCATGGTTATATATTTCAGTTAGATCAATAACAGTGTTCATTTCATTGGGCTTAAAAATTTCAGCGAGATGATCTGCAAAAGTGTCAGCTTTTTCTTTACCGCTTCTTGCCCATGAGCCATCATTTTTCCTCAGTGGTGCAGAATGCACAATAGACTTCTTCATTTTACTCGTAGCTTTCCATAAAGAATAATTTGTTTCTTTAGTAGCTGTTAAATTTTCTAGCTAATAATTCAGAGATCTATCATTTAATTTCTTTATTTCTCTCTTTAGCTCCTGACTTTTATTATTAAGATCCGTTTTGCTGGATGGGTCACGCGTTTGTTGCCACCTCCTTCTCGCTTTTCGTTTCTCTTTTACCATGTTAAGGATATACACCGGATATCTAGGGCTGATTTTTTTTGATTTTTTTGTCTTAGTACTACTCCAAGCTGCAAACTGGACAGCTTGCATAAGTTTTTCAGTAGCAGTTTCTAGTTGTTCCTCATTGTCTAATGTTACTCTTAAGTTAATTTTTTCTAGCAGAATCTTTTTGAAGCTTAACCAATCTGTAGATGAGTTGGTTAAAAATGGTTTACCAGATTTTTTCACTATTGTTGTATTTAATTATAGGACGACAGCAGAATGGTCGGAATTGAGGTCATAGTTATCTTCTATAGATGTGAAATTAGTTGATACTTTTTTCATTATAAAAAAGTCTAACACATCAGGAGTTTTGTTTATATCTGCAGGCCAATATGTTGGTTTTCCTGTTGAAAGAAATAAACAACCTGTTTCTCTCAGCGCCTCTCTCAGTTCTTTACCTCGAGTAAGGGTCATCCTGGAGCCCCATTCTAGATGTTTAGCATTGTAGTCACCTCCAAGAATAAATCTTTCACCTAATTTCATTAATAAGCTCTTGAACATATGTTTTTTAATAGCGTGATTGGGCGGGCAGTACAGCGCTCCTACGTTGATATTTTGCTTTGTGCACCTTATTTGTACGGCTGTGAGTTGCATTTCTGTACTTTGTATGTTACAATGTTCATGATGGGTAATAAGATCATTTACTATGACCGCACTACCTCCTTTTGGTAGATTGTCAGGGTGCGTTGTATGATATACTTTGAATCCACGAATTACTAAATTGTGCCCCTTTGTTAGATGGGTTTCTGACACGAGACAGACATCTATGTTTCGTAAGTTTAGGAACATTTCCAATTCTTGTTTTTTGTTGTTAATGCCATTCGCATTCCAAGTACATATAGTGATTTTGTCCTTATTCATTATCTAATTGAGTTATGTGGCATATCAGGATACTTAACAGTATACCTACTTTCCAAGTTATCTAATCTTAGTGAGATTCTATCTACCAGACTCATTAGTTTTTCCATTGTTTTTAGTATAGTTCCGTGCTGTTCTTTTTCTGCAATCAATTTCGTATTTGTTGAACGAGCTCTTCTCGGAATTTGATTGTTTGACGAACGAGTTCTTCTCGGCGTTTGATTATTTGCATTTGATGAATAAGCTACTCTAGGTGTTTCATCAGCAGTGAAATCTCGATTTTTTTTCATATTTTTATTGCTTTGGTAGACATCTTCATTGAGTTTGCCTTTTGCTATGGCAGAATAAGTTACTCCCTTTATTACTTTCTTTGATATAAATTTTCTTGGTTGTTGCCTTTGAACTAATTTTGGATAAACTGAGTTTCTCCTTTTCTGAAGTTCTTTGGCAATAAGACATCCTCTGTAATTTGCTGGATGAGACTCTTGGCAGTTGGAGCATTTTGGCTGTGAAGTTTTCAGCTTATCGCATTCTGCTGTTAAATGTTTACCAGCACATTTCACACATATAGGCTCCCTATTACAAAATTTTTGCGTATGATTATAACGCTGACATCTTTTGCACTGAGGAATATCTTTGCTTTTTCTCAGAGGTTCAATATAAACTATCATGTTTTGAATATGATTGATTTCGTAAATTTTTTTCATGTCTTCCTTACTATCAAAGGTAAGCATGAAAATTGGTAGTTTAACAGTTACCTGTTTATCATTTTCCTTGACTTTCTTTATCATATTTACTGCATTGATGATATTGAATTGCCTATTATGAAGCTCACTTATTATATCTTCTGGCACCAATCTTGCATGCAAGCCGCGTGCCATGACTTTTATTGGTCTATTTATTTTGCTTTTATAAGTATGCCATTCGTATTTGGAATCATTGAGATCTTTAGTTAAGTTTCTATAATCCATTTCCGTCTCCAGATTTACTTTCAGCTGCTTATTGTTTAGCATCTTTATTTCATATTTCATATTTTTAGCTTGCAACATTTTATTTAATGGTTTGAAATCATTTATGTTACTTATGATTACAGGTGGAATTTTGGTTTTCCTTTTGCTCACAAATTCAGTTGTTTTGGAGTTTTTTTCCTTATAGGTTTTTGTTAAACCAGATGGTGACGATTCAACTTCAGGTGAAGAAGTAGCTTTTCTTTTTTTATTTGATCTTTTGTTTTTTTTGAGCAGCCAGTCAGTTTCTCTGCTCAATTCATCTTCATCCGTGAAATATTCTTTTTGCTCGATTATTTCATTTGGTGCATTACGTTTTTCTCTTTTTTTCAAAGCTTCGTTTTCTGCTCTTAATGCCGAAATTTCTTTTTTTAGTGACATACATAATGCCTCTTTTTCGCTTAGCCTCTTTTGGAGTATATGGTTTTCGTTTGGTTCTTTATTATTTTGATTCCGTATATCAATTATTGGCTCGGTCATCCTTGATGGCGACCTTGGAACCCTCGCACTCTTTTTAAAAGGGTTAATCAGCTTGTCTAAATTGATGTTCCCCACTGGCGACTCATCTGAAAGTCTAGTACATTCAGCCAAGCCCTCGCCGGCAGCCGTGGTCTCTGCCGACACTTTGGTAGATATCCCTACCGAGTTTATTTTGTTATTTAGACTATACATTATTATTTGTTTTTATGTTGCATTTTATATCTCCTGCCAGGTGATTTTAACTGCCGCCCCTCTGGGATCAGCCGCATACCAGGGAGCCGCCTATTTTAGGTCAAACGCTTCTGGATTTTTTATTTTTTTTTTTTTTTTTTTTTGTGTTTGTGCCGGCACTCACAATTTTAATTACCATAAATCGCGTCCGCGCACGTGATAACCAAATCGATTTACTTAGATATTGCGCCAAGTGTTCGCATTCACCCGCTCTCGTTAGCCTTACAAGTTACCAGGTGGTACCCGGCAGATAACTATGTTACCTACCTTCGAGGAGGTGAGAGTCGGATTTGATGGCAGAGCTGTAGATGTTTTACCAGATGGCATTTCCTAGTTTTTATCGGAAACATAGGTTAGCATATGTTCCGTCTAGAGCCTTTAGCACCCTTTTACCACCACAAGTAAAAATAATAACATTTTTGACAAATTTCTACGGAAAAGTCAGACTAACTATTTAGGAATTTTGTACTTTGAAAATATTTTTTCTCAAAATTTGTGTAGAATTTCCAATAGAATTTTATTCTCTTCATATTATTAAGTATCCGTTTCTTATTTTTGAATAAATGTTATTTACTTTTAATACAGATTTCTTCTCAAGATTACTTATCAGCCGTAAGAGATTCTTCATAATTATTTTATTGTTAAAATACAAATTTATCAAAATATTTTCATCCTATAAACATAAAACATCAATAGAAAAGGCTTTAAATTTTTTTTTCAGATAGAAGAAAATCATCAAAAGAGTCTTCTGTGTCTGTTCTACGTGCCGGAGAGAACAAAGTGAAGGACTGTGCCGATTTTAACGCACTAAAAACTTCCACCCTTGTTAAAATTGAAACTAGTCTTAACGACTAGCCATTAATACAATATTGGCTTTATTACTTCAAATATCTTTGCTCAAACATTGTTGTGTAAAATTGCAGTACCGTACTTAATTAAGCACGAAAAAGTGATTCTACCTAAGTTACTGTCAAGATTATTATTAAAAAAAAAAAAACAAAATTCGATTATGAATAAAAAGAGTTTTGACAGTCAGCTAAAGGTGTAACTTCGACATTGACATGTTGAGAAAGACAACTTTTATTACGTAAAGCAATTTTTTTTATTTCGTCAAAGGGATTCTTAGATCTCTGTGATAATCAGCATTGTAAACAAACCAGGGGGCATTAACAATATTTCTCAATACTTTGATTTGGAACGTTTTGATAGTTTGAATATGTAGTTGTTTAACACATTTTGCTGAATTTTGATATAGTATGATGTTGTTGACATTGCATGACATGGTTTAATTTTACTGGAATGTTCGACTCATTTTTTTTATTTGTAAAGTTAACGTGCGTGGATTTTGCTTCATTTAGTTTAATTCTCCACGTTTTTCACCAAATGGAGATTTTTTTAATGGCTTGTAACAATGTATTTATTGATATTTTTACGGACTGCTAATATAGCCATATCATCTGCAAAAAAAGGTACCGTCGCATCTTCTATCTCTAATATCGCTAGGGTATAGAAAATATAGTATGAGGCCCAGTATACTAACTTGTGGTACTTCTGCGTGTATATTGTGTAGAACAGAGTAATTCTTCTTCTTGCTTATCTTTAAATACCGTTACTTGTTTTAGTTATTATGTACTTATTTTAATGAATAGACGATCGAAAAATTTAAGAAAAGAAAATCATTAGTCGATCTAACGTAGATTGGTTATAACGAAAAAGATAGCTGGGCTTTAGATTCGATTCCCACACTATCAAGAGGCACACGCGGTTGCAGATCTTGATATCCTTCGGGGATTACATCGTTCAAAAAAGAAAAAACACATTTTAATTTTAAGGTTGAGGAATAATTTGAATTGTTAAATAATTTAGATATTTTAACAATAGAAACTCAAATTATATTTTGGAAGAACTAATGTTTGATTTTAGGTTAAAAATTTCTCCATAATTCTCTATTCAAAGAATATTGGTTAAAGCATAACTCAAATAAACTTTTATACTTACTTTTAGTTTGTTTTATATATTTTTTGTTGAAACTGATATTTAATTTGATATTAAATGATTTTTCACATCAGATAAGAACCGGATGTTGTGGCTTTCTTCTTTCGTTTTTGTTAATCTTCGAATATTGTAAATTAAATTTCGATATGAATTCACTACATACTTCTATGTTTATATGCAAAATGCATTTTTACCCATTGATTTTCATTTTACTGAAATACTATTCAACACCGGAACTCTCTCATACCGTGAGAAACGTGATTTAAATATCTAAAATAAATAATTTATAAAATTTAGGTGACTTTTTGTCTACAACTTGTTGATAAGAATATAATTTTTAATAATCCTTACATTATGTACAGCTCTCTGAATAAGTGTTTATCTTTTATAAGTAATCAATGAAATAATATTCCAAAATTAACTTTAAAATTCAAATCAACACACACACAACAGGAAAATAAATTATAATTTGAATCTGAAGAAGTCTAATAAAATATTAATGGAAATCGGAAAAACAATCAATGAAATTACTTCCGTTTTTGCGAAGCAAGATTCTTCTTTGCACCACCGTACAGAAATAATTTATTATGAGTTAATTTCTACTTTCACTATCATACTTTTTATACCCTCATATCATAATAAATTGGCTTCACATTTAAGAAAAAAAATACAATTTATGATCGAATTGAATTTTAAAATTTTTCGAACCGAATTTTAAAAGCTCTCCTGTAATTTATTTTGAGACAAAAGAATATTAAAAAAAATGTACCAAATATATTTTAAATCTTTTTTAACTTAAATTAAAAAACGTAGATGTTTATTGAAAATATTCTTTCTTTATTGAAAATATTCTCCAATGCTAACAGATTGTACCCACAAAAATCATAGCTTTAATTAGATTAACAGTAGGAGTATCTAACAATATCTATCTGTTGCTCAAATGCCCACGAAGTTAAAGTAGAAAAAAATGAGAACAATCGGAGAAGAGAAAGAAACTGATAAACTAAACTTCATATGAAGTAGTTCATTTATTCATTGTGGGTATCATGGAATGCATCTCGTTTGCAATACCACAAAATAATAACAAGGAAACAAACCGAACAATTTCGATTTCTGAGCAATGCTTAGGAAATGATATTCATTAACGGAATCCAACACCATATTATTAATTTCGTTGTTTAGATATATTTGACAATTGTAGATAAATACTTTTCGAAAAGAAAATTCCGGTAATATTCAAGAGTTACAGTATAGAATTAGAGTATCTTTCTGCAACCAGAAGTCTCTTAGATAAAATTTGAAACAAATTTGGAAGACAATAATAAATTATCATTGTTCGTTAATGATTTATAATTGATTGTAATACTCGATCTGACTTCATTTTTACAGAAATAAACGTTCCGCAAAACGTACACCACATCAACCAACACATTTTCCAGGTGGAAAGTTAACCAGAAATGAGATTCATCACTGAACAAATTTTTTGGATAAAAAGGTGGGTCAGCTTTTCATTGCTTTTCATCCCATTCGCCCATTTTCATTCCAAAAGAAAAACACGAACGATTGTCTTCCGACTTAAGATCTTGATCCAATTCTGCCGATATTATGTTAGTGTAGAGGTAGACTACAAAATTTTCAATTAAATATATGGAATAGAGAAAACCAACTTTTTGAGAACGGCCCCGAGTAGACAAATTCGGTTTTTCGTCAATTATTCCGTTTTATTTTTGTTCATGTTCTTGCCCGTAGCTTAGGTAGAATTAGCTTTAGCTGCATTCAAATACAGTACTACAATATTCTTAATACATAAAATTTAACGCATGATGTCTTTCGATGCTAATTAAACGTGTAAAACTATTACAATTGCCAGGAGTTAGGCCTTCTTAAATATCGTAGTTCCATTTCACTTTCAAATTATTATTAACAAATTATATTTGTTACTTTTATTTATCACCAAACATAACAGTATAAATTTTCAGAAAAAAATATTTGTTTTCCATATATAATACTCCATTCAAACGGTGCAAAATGTCTCATTTCAAAATCTTGGAATAAAATCATTAACAACGCAAGAAAAGCTATATTTGTTCTTTGTGTATTCAAAAATGTTGATGAACATTTTTACAAAGAAAATAATTTTTAAAAATCAATTTTACATAAAAACTTGAAAATAACATAATTATTAATTATTTTTTTTTTTTCTAAAAATTTCAACTCTATTCAATTTTATGCCACCCCTACATAAACAATATTCAAACAAGTAGTTGGCAAAAAGTAAAAAAAAAATATCTGATTATACTTCTTGTCATTTCCAACAGCAACAAAGTTGTTGAAATTTAAAAATGACAAAACAAAAAAAAAAAATACTTTCAAATTTGATCCCAAAATAATAATGAATGGCACGATTTACAAGAATTTTGTGGAACAGTAAAACAGCAGAAAAAAGAATTATTACTTGTCTAGTTCAAATATGAACTTCAGGTATATTATAAAAAGTACCTAGGTACCATGATTTTTTACCTATGTTAAACAATGATATGCTATTTGAATTTGTAATGAGTTTACTTTATTCTTTCTACTAGGTATGTATGTATGTTTGTATGTATGTATATCAACATCAACCGAAGAAAAAGAAAATTAATGAGGGATAAAATGTTATCACATACTATTTAAAAAAAAATAAAATTCATTTTCTATTTCTGGTTTTGATAATTTCTTACCAATAGCAGTCATACTGTATTTAAGATGGAATAAGTCAGATAATAGAAGAGAAATCTTAAAATACTCAGTTAAAGATTTTTGATAATATTTTGAGATGAAATTTTTCTACTTTAACCCTTATGTTAACAAACAAACATTTTTTATTTAATTTAATCAAAAATTATTAAGCCGGTGGTAATTTTAAAGGTTATTTAATTTAAAATTAATATTTTGGTCGAGAATATAGTAAAAAAAATAATTTTTTTCGTATGAATTCAATCAAATTAAGCATTGACTGCCACTTTATATCTTATACTCTACATCAATTGTGATGCCGATGCACAACATTCATACCATTTTTTGGAAGGTATTCCTGGTAGCCCACAAAACATTTTATTGTTATAAAAACAAAATTAGTGCTATAAGAATCCTATATGAATCCCCATAATTACTAAAGGTGTTATAATATCGTTTTTATGGGAATAATGTGATTAATATTGCTATAAGGATGTCCTTATAGCAATTGCGGGAGTTGTTATAATGTGATTTTCAGCAAGTGCTACAGCAATATTGTTGAAAGCCTAAAAGTGATAAAATAAATATAAACTCCATAAAATTATTATTTTAAAATAAAAAATAATACCTATTTCAATCTCGCATAACATAAATTATTTCAAAGACTTTTATTTCAAAATAAAAACTTATACACTAATACATATTATTATGTATACTAAACCTATAAAAATATTACAGCAACAATATCGCTGCGGTGCCTTGTATAATTCTCCCTTTTAGTGCTATAACGTATTTATAACGCTTCGCAACAATTGTGGAGCACTAAAATTAACCCTAATACTGCTATAAGAGTGTTTATAACAGTGTTATAAGAGTGTGTAAAAGTTTTATAGCAATTAAATTGTTACGTGGGAGATACTTAATGTTGACATTGCTACCTTCGTCAATCGATCTTCTGCTTTATTTCTATTTAAATGATCTCTTCAGTTTGTTCGTATATTTCAACTCCAAAACGGACAATATATTGTATGTTGTATGGCGTGGCTACACGCCATATATTTGCCTTAAAGTTTGCATTTTTTTTTGTTTCAAATGTTTCCGCAGTTTTATCGATAGCAATAGTTAGAAAATTTCAAATTATATTATTATCATTGAAGCAACAATAATTGCAAGATTCAATATACATAGAGGGTAATATATAATGTACATTACTAAACTTTGTGAATAAATCAAATAGGTTTGATTAGCTTTGCTATAACAGGTATATTTACTTTATCAGCATCACGATGTCGATTGCATGGGGGATATTTGGTATATTTGGTGAACATGCAAAATTCCATTTAGTGACATGGTAATGGCACGCCTAAACTTTGATAGTTTGATATAAAGTTAAGAAGAAATTCTATAAAATGGAACTCAAATGATAGAAAAATCAAAATTTGTTTCGTACTGATTTTAAAAATTTCTTTGAATAAAATTTTAATAAAATTTCCTTTTAACGTACCAAACGTATATTAATTTCTTCTATTACACTATTTATTGAGAAAATACAAAATAGAATATTATAATGAATAATTAGAACATAATAATACAATATTGATCTTTATTGGAAAATATCATGTTTAAAAAGGGATATTCAATCTGATGCAGACTATTTTTTTTGTTTAAAAAAAATTCGACATTGCAAACTGATTATTTATGTAAAATATTTTGAATATTATCATTTCGGAACTGATTTATAAATAAATAACTGATTATTTTTAACTCATTGAATGATGGAGCAAAATAATAGTATGTATTATAAACAATCATGTTAGCGACAGTAAATATTTTTTTATAGGTACTTGACCCCGGTTATATAATATTATTAATTTCAGCGAAAGGTATAAATGCATTTTACACAAGGTTTTCCCAATTTATATTCTTGTCATCGTAAGGGTTAAGAAGAAATAGATTTAATTTATTACACTATATGAATTCAAATATGAAATTTTCTTAAATTGTATTCATATAAGCAGGACATGTTACCCTCTTATCTGTTTTAGTTCCAAATATTTTTTTTTTTAAATGACAATAATTGAAAATAGATGTAAATTTATGATAAATGATCAAAATTTTCTTTGTTTTATTTTTCTTTATTGTTATGTTTGTTTTTTCAAAATCAATATTATAAAATACAATGTTATGGCCCCAAAATGATTATAAACTTCACTTTTGAGTATACGGATAGAATACTAAAATAGATTTAAACATAATATTATAATGTATATTATGCACATAATTATGTATGTATATAATGTAGTTAAAGATCGTTTTCAATAATTGAATATAAGAAATTTGATGAGATTTTTCTATTATTAATTTTTTTTTTAATTTAGATATGTTAATGTCACCTGATAATAATGTGAGAAGAGTATCTATACATTCAAACTTTTTTTTTTGTTATTCAAGATTGATTATTTAAGTTTTAAAATTACGTGAAATACATTAACGGTTTTAAAAGATAAGATATGTAATGTATTGTATGTAAGTATTATAATTATTTTTTGCATCTTTAAATTACCTAAGAATGATTTTATTCTAATTTTCAGATATTGTTTTGTCATCATAATTATTATTATTTATATTTATATACTTCTTTTACTTATAGTTCGACAAGAATAATTAATTATTTTTGGTAAATTATAAATTAAAATAAATTAAAATAAAATAATGCATGGTAGGAATTAATGAAATGAAAAGTAAGAGATAAGTGAATCAATAGTATTATTTGAAGATTATTTAAAAGCAATTTATTATTTCAGCCTAATGATGTAAAGAATATTAATTTATCTGGTCCCAGAATGACAACTAAATTAATATTTCGAATAGTAAGTATAATAATTGATATTGCCAGAATTTTTGCTGCCAATGGGATGTGGACATGATGTTGTTGAAGCATTTTGTTCTTAACCAAAATTAGTTTTAATTCGATAACAACAATAATCGCCATTAATAATACTGTGATAGTTTTCTGTAGATTCCTGGTGAAATTTTTCTCCTTTGTACCAAAGCTACATACTGTATGGAGTTGTTATAACATATAATACGCATCACTGAAATAGAAACAAGAACACAAGCTCTACGCTACCCAATTGATATCTACTTTAAATTTACTGAATATTATGGACGAAATAATGACAATAAAGTTATTTATTTTTAATATACAGATTTGTTTTTAGTTGGTATATTTTTGGTTTTTTTTACTTTAATTATTCAAGTAACCAAAAAGAGCCTAGGTTCTTATAGGGTGTAATAATATTAATATAAATTTAAAATTTACACAAACAATAAAGAAAAGAAATTTTAGTGCAAGTTAACACAACTAAAACTAAATATAAAAGTCAGTTTGAATTCATATGTGGAATTAATGAGCTTCAAGCTGTTACTGTTACGGAGATTGAAAACTTATCCAATCAAATTAATGATATTTTGGAAAAATATAATAAATAAAATAATATAATAAAATAAAATAAAAATATTAATAAATGATTTTCCAAATAGGTACCATCTAAAAAAATGTATTTCTTACTATCTTAATGTGAAAAAAAAAATTCATTACTTTTAATTTGTAACTCACAATCAGTTTTTCGACATTTGCGAAGAGTCGTTTATGAGTGACTTATCCCTTTTTGTAAATGGGCAACAGTATTGAAATCGCAATTATAATAAATCCAGTATTTTATATGGTCTTATTAATTTTCTTGTAGAATATCCTAAAGTAACGTGTTGTGTCACACAATTTTTTATCAGTAAAATTCCACTGTTTTTTTTAACTAATGAGTTAAAAAAAATTAAAAAATATAGCTACTTGGTAATTCATTTTATTAAAGTTTTAAAACGTATATTCAGTTAAAAATGGTTATTATAAATTTTGTTTCTTATTTACATTTCTAAAAATTTAATAATTATGAATCAAAAACCCATTTTTTCTCTCGAGTATTATATTCTAAAGCCTGCTATTTATAAACTTTTATAAATTTGTTTTTTGGTTTAATTTTACAAATTAATTAACTATTACAAGTAAAATTATAATATCACAGTTTTTACTATTACAGCTATACCAAAACTCATGTATGGTTAGTTAATTAGAAATAAAAATTACAACAAAAAAAATTAAAAAGAAAAACAATTTATAAAACTGAAATGTGAACATAAAACATTTAATTGCTTGCGAAAAACTTCATTAAAATAAAATTCTAAAGATTTATATGAAAACTTTATATCCTCTTGCATAATTATGTTATATCCTTCTTTTTAAAGTATTACTATGAAACATAACCTTAAACATAATCAAAGAGCGAAAGAATAATGCTATTAAATGAAATGAAATGTGTAGAAAAAGAAAAAAAAAATTGTTTTTGTTTTTCATTTTTGTTTTTAATGAATAATGTGTAAGCGATGTACTTGGCTGACACAACTTCCATTCAACTCCATTATTAAATGTACTTTGGGGAATAATATCCTTATTATTTATGTTTTCTAAGTGAAATCATATATAGATTTTTTTTTTTTGTATATATAAATTTTCTTGCAACTCATAATATATTCGAATATGTGTCTCTTGTTGCACAATTTTTATACATTTAAGAGTATTCATTTTACAGTATTATGGGTGGATATAATATTATGAGATATAAAGGATTGCACATAGAAGAAAATGCAACAGCATAACAACTTATACTTAAGTTAAATGCTAAAGAAAAGAATTTAGTCTTAAATTTGATATACACATATACACAGAGATATATTATAAATTGTAATATGAACATACATAGACAATTTACAAGAAATAAAATAAAAAAATATGGAGCTAAAAATTTCAGTCATTGTAATTTAATTTTTTAAAAGTACAAATACCCTTTTTGATACTCTCACAAAATGAGCAGTAAATATAAAAGTGATTAGTTGGATTAGAAGACACCAAATGTAAGTAATTCCTGTTGCACAGTGGGGTTTGTTAACATTATACTATGTGAATACATTTTTCAGTATGCGATGCACCTGGGCTGTATAAATCCAAGTATAAATTCTAAAATCAAAAGACTTACGGTTCCAAATTTTTTTTTCATTTAATCCATCAGTATTCAAGGATTTCCGTTATAAGTATTTCATACCTGTAAGTTTTTGCGGATTACACAGCTGAACTAATTGCACTATTCAGCCTGAGTACTTAATGTGTGAACTAACAATTTTAGCCTATTGCATAAGTGGATTTTTCGGAAGTCAAACATGGAAGTAATTCTTTTCTGGGGTAAATGAACGGTAAGATCTTGTAAGATATACCCTGCCAATCGCAAGCTGGATCATATCGAATATATAATTCATCAACGTTTGAATGTTGTTAAAATGCTTTTTTTAAATTTTTTTTTTTTTTTAAGTTCTTGACAGTAACTTAGGTCTCCTAAGTTACTGTTAAGAACCGAAAAGGAGAATCTCCTTTTCGTGCTTTTAATTAAGTACGGTACCTACTGCGCCACCCATTCAAATTAAATATTTACGTTTTAGCTGGTCACTTTTTATTTCTTTTCAAAACTTTTGCCTATCTTAAAAACAGTTTGTGTAAGTTTTTAAAATGATTTGATTTTTGAAAAAAAAAAAGTATCTTTATTCAAATTTTTCAAAGAAAACGTCAGATATCAACCCAAAAATTTCGAAACATCAGCAAAATTTCTATACCTGTTTTCATTTCGCTGGATTGCTCTTCAATTCTGCTCATGTTATTCCTTATCTTGATTTTAATTTTGTGAGTTACTAGTTTATCTTGGGAGTAAGTTTTAATATTTCCATGGTTATTTTAAGCTTTGCTTTTGTAGATATGCAATGTTTGGAATACCAATTATCTTTATGTTAAAGTCGATTAGAAGAAGTTTCAGGATTGTAAGAAAAATTACTGTCTATAATTTGATCGTACGTTTCGTGATTTTTCTTGTCGTTGATTCAACATTCATTAATGTATTTTATTGTACATATATACATATATAGATAACTTGAAATTAAATTGATTTCTTGCAATTAGATATGTAAGAAATATTTGTTTTCAATAAAGATTATAAGGCAGCGTTTACACATCAATATTTTTTATCAACATTTGTGTTCACCAAAACTAATATAAAAATAAAAACTTTTTTAATCAAGTACACTGTGAATATAAAGCAAATGTCAAATAAAAAAAATAAAATAAAAAAATAACATATGAATGTTGCTAAGTTTTTCATTCTTCGACATATTTAATTTTGTCTCTCTCAATAAATTCTATTTTTTTCTTCAATTTACATTGATATCAATTTGTGTTTACACATCAGCATTTCTTCAATATTCTCTCTCATCAATAAATACTGTCAATATATATTGATGTGTAAACGCTACCTAAGAGAAAATTAATATCATAGGTAGTTTTTATAAAACTTGTTTTCCATCGTTAGAGTAAGATTTTGGTGTTGAAGTGAAAATAGTTGAATATTTTCCTTTTAATTTTACTGATATGCTTATCATACAAATACGCGTATTTCGTCTACTACTTGCAGACTTCTTCAGTGTTTTTTACTCGACTGAGGAAAGAAATCTAAAATCGTCTTATATATTCTATTCACACAGGTAACAATTTGATGTTTTTCGCAGCCATCTTATGTTGGTAGGAGTGGTTGGAGGTATTCGGGATGACCCTGTCAGTATCCGTAGGTTTCCTGTAAATCTCTAATTCAAGGAACGTTGTTGTTTTACTTAACAGTAAATCTAAGAACGGTAGTTGACCTTCTTTTTCTACTTCGACAGTAAACTGTATATTCCTGTGAAGTCCGTTAAGAGTAGTTAAGGTTGATTCTAAGACCCTTTCCCTTATTACAGCAAAAATATCATCTACGTATCTTTTCCAAAATCTCGGTAACCGTTCTTCTGCTGCTAAATCTGACTCCAGTTTAGCCATGAAAATTTCACTGATGAATGGAGAAAGGGGGTTTCCCATTGGAGCCCCCTTCAATTGATTTTAGAAATCCCCTCTAAAGGAGAAATAATTTTCTTCCATGCAAAGTCGGATCAGCTTTTGTCCTCCACTGTGGTCCAGTTTCTTGTTGTAGTAACCATTCTTCTACCAGAATAATAGCCTCTTTGACTGGGATACTGGGAAAAAGGGATTTTACGTCAAAAGTGACCATGAACTCGTCTTTGTCAAGTCCTCCCATTGATTGTAATTCTTGAGCAAGTTCCTTAGAGTTTTTCACTGATTGGGTTTCGAACTGCTTATCCATATTACGAAACTTCTCCACTAACCATTTGGCTATTTTATATGTTGGAGACATATCTGCTGTCACAATTTCGCTCATCTCATTCCCTGGTTTGTGTATTTTAGGAAGTCCTTTAATTCTAGGAAGTGCTGAATTGGGGACCTTAAGTTTGTTGACTCCTATTACTTGTCGGCATTACTTAATAGGATTGTCTACTCGCTTGATGAACTGTTGAAGAGGATCGTTTCTTAATTTCCTGTAAGTTCCATTCGTAATCTTCTCCTGCATCCTATTATTGCAATCTTCAATACTTCAATCTTCTTTTTCTTTTTTTAAAATTACCAGGCTGATGCCTTGACAAAGTATACTGGCCTTGATGTCTCTGATGACTTTTTTCTCATTTCTGATCACCTTTTTATTCTCATAGTTAATTGACATCTTTTCTTTAATGACTTTTGCTGTGGTGGCTCTTATGAGCTCCTTTTGTTCTGTTGGAATGGGCAACGTTGGATTGTACGTGTTGATTCCTGCTTCTAAGTCTACAATAAGTCTTTCTTCCATTTGATCTTCGGTGAAGGTCTGAGAGCACTGATTCACCACAAAATTTCCAATTTGCTGCACGCGAACTTCAGGTTTTGTGCCAACCTGTTGTTTTTCCCGAAGTAAGTTGAGTTTTTTTTCAAGCATCATAGGTATTTAAATGACCGTTGGTAAAAATTTAATCATCGAAAAAAAAGAGAAATAACTCCAAGCTCATTAACTGAATTGAAAATATAAGTTTAGGGAAAAATTACAATTACGGAAAATGATCAGCATAACTTCAATATATACCAGTTTCTGTAGAAAAATTAACAAAAATAATTTAACTAAAAAGAAAAACTGCCGAAATAAATGCATGATAAAAATGTTTTAACTCCGAACGAATCGTAACTATTATTTTTTTTTTCGATCATTAAAAAGAATACATTTTTTTAGATAACTTTGTTTATATAATAATAATGATAACAACATTTTTTTCTATATAAAAAGGCGCCGAAAGAAAAAAATATAATATAACTTGGTTATAAATTACACACAAGCACATGTATACCAACGTAACACATAATTTACAATGTGACTTTCAAGTTTATGTACAACAAGCGTAAAAAGTTACGGCAACTGCATTCAATACAGTAAACTTTCATATAACTGTACCTATATATATACACAAGTAGTTTTGTATTTTATTTATAGAGAGAGACATGATAATGACAATGCTTCCTTGTCTTCATATTTTAGTCCTTTTTATATAATGTCCTGTATCGTATTGTTGACTTGTATGTACTAATTTTATTTGAAAATTATTACATAGAAAATATTGTATAGCACTGGCATGCATTTGTCATACACACATGTAAAAGATTGTGAAACATTGTAAATTTTAAAATTAATAAGATCATATTATATCCCTGTTTTATTCTAATAATGTACATTGGTGTATATATTATTATTATACACAATTATTTGCTCCTTGTTCTTATATTAAATTGTTTTTTACAGTTTTTTTCTTATTTATTTTTTTTATATTTAAAACAAAATTATTTTGATTACAGAATATTCTCGACTGAATTAATGATTTGGAATTTTTAATATGAGTGCAGTGCATTCCATTGCATATCAAATTTATAAGTTTATAATAATAAAAGGATTTTACTATGATTTTCTGACAATGTATGCATGGGTTTGTAACTGTAAAAAAGGAGTTGACTACTTTATAAAATGAATAATTGAAAAATATTAAAATATTTTTTTAAATATAGTTCTATTTAATTATTTTGATGACATGCTTGTATTTTATGAAACTTTTCTAATTTAAAGAAATGTTCAATAAATTTAAAAATAATAATTTTAAATTACTCATAATTGTAAATAATAATATTAAAAACAGACTGGGTGGCGCAATACGTATAGAGTGCTTGCATTTAAACCGAAAAATCCTAGGATTGATCCAATCCCAATGAAGCAAAAAAAATCTTTATTGATTTTTCGATTTGGTCTATTCCATTATTTGTCATTGGCATAAAATAAATGAAAAAAAAAAATAATAACTGAGAGTATAACCTAGTAACAACTTTAATAAAAATGGAGGAAATGGATATTCTGTTTAAGAAGGCTTAGTTCCTGACAATAGTTTTCACATTTAATGAGTTGATAAGCCAGTAATTTTATAAATAAATGCTGGCAAAACATTGTAAATATTGCCGAAAGCGCCAGCAATTTATGAATACAACTCAGAGCCTAACTAATGTGAATATGTAAATTTTTTTATATAGAAATTCCTAGTATTATTTAATTTCCGGAACTACCTCATTGTTTAACCTTGTCTTGTTTTGCCTCTTTATACAATAAGGTAGTAAGAACTGTTGTATATAGAAATCAATCACAGTTATATTCATTGCAGGAAAGGTTTCAGTAACTGGCATTTTCGTAATTCCTTTATATATTTTTTATTTCTCTTATATGTGATTTTGGTTTATTTCTGATGATAATATATTTCTGTAACAAGTCATACAATTTATAATATAAACAATTATTCACTTGTACCTGATTTTTCTGTACATAAAAAATGTCCAAGTATTTTATAATATTTTATTTTAGTGTCTCCATCTAATTTGTAATTATAATTATATATCTTGACATTTTTTACATATTTTATTTTATATTTTCTTATATATATATAAATAAAATTTAAACTATACATTAGTGAATTCACACTAGTAATGTATAGTCATTTAAATCATTCTTAATTTTACTTTAATTTACTTTTTCAATAAATTAATTGTGGGGTTTCAACAAATATTAATACTAATTTAATAATAATTTTTAATCTAATGAAATACAATAGAAATTAAGTAAGTTATTTTTTCTTTTTTTAATAATAAAATTTATTTATTGCAAGAACAAAAGTGGTTAAGTTTGAAACTAGAATAAATAATCTAATTGACGTAATTTACTTTAGTAGTTCAATCTCGTAATAATTTATATTTCAAAGCCATTTTTTACAAAGTTTAACAAATTTATTTAAACAATTTGAATTTTTTTATATTCATTGGAAGATTGTTAAAGTATTTTGATGCCATAGTAAAGTAAAATATCTCATAGTATTAGGGTATATTGACTATCATTCTATAAATTATTCTTAAGTTATAAGAGTTTGAATTTCGAAGTCTCAAATGATGTTTGTCCTTATAAAATTTAATTAATGAGTAATGAATTGTCTGACAGGCAGTATATTTAGTTCTTGGAATAGAGCCCAACAACTGAAGGTTCTATTTTGAAAGTACATGACACGGAGAATACATTTTTGAGCTTTTAGTAATGGTTCAATTGTATTGAAATATGAGCCACCCCAACTAGTTATACCATACTTTATTTTAGCATAATAAATATTTAATAAAAGCTTTTTTGAACAATATCGTCTCAATACATAGAATTTTCTAACACATAACAACATATATTTATACAAGTTATCTAGATGAGATTTCCAATTTAAATTTTTATGAATAATTATTCCCAAGTACTTGTACTTTTCAACAGATTCAGTTTTAAAACAACCTACTGAGCACAAACTATTTAAACATGAGCCAACATGACAATTGCAATGAGAAGCATAATTTAAACGAACACAACCAGTAGAATGAAATTTAATTTCTACATTATTGTCAGAATAATTTCTTAAATTAAAAACAATTATTTTGGTTTTATCTTTTTATTATAAGTTTCTGAACTACGAACCATTTTCTGAGCAAATCTACATCAAACTCCATACTTTGTTTTAGTGAATTAAGACTATGTTCACTATATGATGTATAACAGTCATCTGCAAAACCTGTTATCTTACATTTAAAAGATTGTAGAAAAATAGAATTAATATAAATTAAGAATAACAGTGGACCTAACACTGAACCTTGAGGTACTCCAATGTTAGTAGTTTTGAGTTGACTTACTATATTATTTGGCTTAATTTTTTGAGTTCTATCTCTTAAATAAGAAGTTAAAAAGTCTAACATAAAACCCCTAAAACCCACTGACTCTAATTTGTTTAAAAGAATCTGGTGATCAATCATATCAAAAACTTTGGTAATGTCAATAAACAGAGCTGAAGTACATTTTTTATTGTTTATACTCGAGTATAACTCAGAACATAATTTTAAAATTGCATCTTCAATGCATTTATCAGGTAGAAAACCAAATTGGTTTTGATCAAAAAAATTTGATTCAAATAGAAATTTTGATATTTTTATTTTAATTAATTTTTCCAAATAACTTTGCTAAAGAAGGCAAAATTGAAATAGGTCTATAATTACCTAACAATAGCTTGGAACCCTTTTTAAATAGAGGAATTGTTCCAGCACTTTTCAGGGAGTTTGGAAAACTTCCACTATGAATTGATAAATTGAAAATGTGACTTAATACTTCTGTTATATAGGGTGCAGTTTTTTTTAATATTAAATTATTTATATTGTCAGACGTACATGATTTTTTGTTATTTAGTGAAGAAATAGCTGACATTACATGTTGATAAGCACAACATCCATTTCTGTCAGTTTCTTTCAATTTTCCCGAGCAAATAGCTTATAAACTGATATGACTATTGAAAATTTATTCAACCAAATTAACTTGATTCTATACAGCTATCCTGCGATTATTTTAGCAAGAAATTGCAATATTCGTAACAAAAATTGACTTCGCTTTTCAAGATATGACATTCCCGAAAGTATTTAAGTTCCAATTATCAAAATTTTGTTCAATTTGTGAAAAGTACCTCAAGAATGTGAGATCACAACGACCAGGGCGAACAACTCCTAGATTTATTCATGAATTCCCATCACCTAGAGAAACACGCGATTCCTGTTCACTTTCCATTAAATGATGCCAACCAGTGTTTTGCTAGTACAATCTTTTAAGTAGGCACAACTATCAACTCGAACGATTTATTTCGAAATAGATGACCTACCTTTAAACTTATGACAAACGAAAAAATTTTGAATAGGCAATAAACTAGATATCTATAAAAGTTCTCATTTTATCTTTCATCTACTGAAGCTTATGGGATAAACGAGAGAGAAAAAAGAGAAATTAGTAGACATTTTAATGAATTTAAAATGCAAACAGGACGTGGGCCAATTTTTTTTAAATAGAATCATAATTTTCAAGAAAGCATTTTTCGTTTATCCGACTACTTCATATCATAATTTTATAATTTATATCAGTCTTGCTGGATATCTGGGTTGGTAACCCAAAAGAAAAATCTATGATTTTTGCTGACCACTTGGCAGAGTCAGTCTACACAGCACCCATACAAAATCTTGCTAATAAAAATATAACTTAAAATAGATGAAGTGGAAATTTCACATGTCACTCGAAGAAAAGGATAGATGGGTTTTAGTGGATTCGATTCCCACACTATCAAGAAGAACATATCAGTCTTGCGGATGAAATTATTCTAGTAGCATAGTATGATTTTCTTACAAAAATATAATGCTACAATTACCGTTAATTACAGTTTAACGCAAATTAAATAATAATGGGGTACATGGTGATGGTAATCATAACAAATCAATCGAGTTTAATACTAAGATTTAAACCCATTTGGTTAAAAACAAAATTATGTCATTTAATACTATCCTTAAGTTTTTAGATACAAACTCGCATAGGCAGGATCTAGCTATTTCATAATGCAATTGAACCAAAATATGACCTATACATTTTTTTTATTTTCGATATTGCGTAAAGCGTCAATTAACATTTGAATTTCCTGGATATCCCATAAATACATATAAACTTAAGCTACAACCCTGAAAAAATTTAAATTATGTAAAAAATATTACTAAATAAAGTAGAAATAAAAATACTTAGGCATTTGCATTATCAATGCAATCAATTGTAGATCGCTCACAGGATTTAAATCGCCCACATGTACATATAACATATCGCCTTTTTTCCGTTTTTAATAAATTAGCTAATTTAATTAAATTTAAATTCAATTTATAATAATAATCAATAACTTTGTTCAAAATAAAATTAAATAAGCACTTTTTATTAATTTTCTTATCACAAATGTCTCACAAAGCACTCACTACACAATATTTAAACTTACAAACTTATTTTTACGCATTTAGTTGGACGCAACTTCCTTTTTCGACATTGTAGTAGGTTTAAGTTTTTTAAGACATTTACGTTGTCTCCCACCGAATCATTTCCTTGCCTTTTACCCATCGGTGTGAGAATATAGAGATTCACTTGACCAAAGTTATGCCTATTTGTGTTAAAAATGTATACACACTTTTATAAAAATTTAATTTAGTAATTTCCATACGTCTGTTGAAAACTATATGAAAAAACAGTCCACATGTGCTATGTACTAAATAAATAATGATATTCACACAGAAATCGATAACATCCCGGATTCAATAGTAGGGCATACATCTATACGTATACACTATTTTATTAATTTATCACCTACCTTATAGTAAACCTACATAAATCATCTGGCGTTAATAATTTAAGATTTCCTGTAAAAAAAAAGTAAAATATCCTTAAAAAAACAAAACATTCCAAAAAATTTCTTAAATTTACCATAAAATTACAAAGTGCCTTTATTGATCTAGGATATTTAATTAAAGTTGCAGCGATGGTGGTAATTTTATAAGAATTCAGTTAAAATTTTCATTTGCATAGACTGAAATTGTTTTTTCGTGTGTCGGAAATAATATAATTCTGACAAACCTTCTTTTAAATTTGGTCATGTTAAATATTTTTAGTCAGTCTTATCTAATTTAGGTCTTACTAAAGTTGTGTCTTACATTTTAGTCGCAACTACGAAATTTAAAAGTACTTACGAAATACAAGTCAAATGAATTAGATACAGTAGTTATTGGTTCCATATATCAAACATTCTATATACCTTGAATAATATTCACCACCTGATATTGCAATATCAAATCAGATCCTTGAACAGTTAAGAATCATAGCACATGGTATATAATGGTGTGTAAATGCGATACCGTAGTAAATTCTTATTACAGACGCCATATAGATTTTTTATTTCTTTAAAGTGCTTTGTTTACTACTCTTGTTTGATATCCTTGATATCCTCTTGTTGAATGAAGGAATGAAACAAAAATAAAAACGTAAAACTTAGCGGATGCTTTAAGTGATGTTTTGTTTAAAGACAAAATAACATCAGAATAACATCAAATAAAAATAACGAAAAGAAAAGGATATGATGACTAGAATTTTATCCCTCGAAATTAAAAGAAAAAAAAAAGGTGTGCAAATATTGATTAAAAATGTTTTTTTCCTGTTGTTTTTCTTTTTTTATTATACTTGAATTCTCCTCTGTTTTGCGGTTGAATTGTATTTTATTTATGTTTGTTTTTTATATGTTTGCACTTGAAATCTTGCTTATTTATTTTTTATATGTGGAGCATTCAAATACAATACAAATATTATCAAATACATACAATAAAAAAATTTTTCATTTGTAAGAGAATATTCAAAACATTCATCTACCTACCTGTAAGAACAATATCTAGGTATTGTTTTAACGAAAGGAACACATTAAGAATTTGAAAAACTGAAACTTGACAATGACACTATAAAAGCAGGTAACAATGTACGAGATTAAATAAAAAGAAATACAAATGGCATCTTTAAAGATTTTTCTTTATTGCATAGGGGAAAAATAAAATAAATATTTCCTCAGGATATCTTAGTAAATTGATTTAAATTATTTTCAAAAACAGAATGCGATTTGAGTTTTTTTTATTTTGTTTAACTTAGCGAATTATTGTAAAAGAGTATTTGATAATATTACAACAGTAAATTGAATTAATTTTATCCTTGACGATTCTATCTAAATTAAAATTTTGTTTCGTTTAATGAAAATTTTAATTAGAAATTAAGGGAACGTGACAACTGAAATAATCATCATTATCTGCTAACGTCATCTAGATTTATAAAAGCGAATGTTTATTTTTTCGCTGAACACATCCATTTATTGGTTCTAAAATTTTGCAAATCTATTCATGACACAAAAAAAAACAAAGAGTTAACGAGGTATTTAAAAACCTATCAAATGACAGGTTCTAGTAACTGCCGTACAAATAAGCTACTAGCATTTATCAGGTATATATATAAAAAACCAATATGTAAATAAATAGTTAAATTATTGAAATAGCGACCAAAGAAAATCAAGCCTATATATTCCCAACCAACGGAGTTTCTTATTTGATTATATTTAACACGGTTTTTGACATTCCTTCCGCACCAGCCAGAATCGAAAGTATAGGAGCTTCAATTATATTTTTACGAAACCTCAATCTGTCACAACTCTATACAATACCAGATTAATAATAAAATTATAAATCTGTAGATTAGAATCAAAAGTTCACTATTTCCAAAAAAAAACAAAAATTTGGTTACGCCATTTTGTTTCTATACTTTTTCCACTATATTGTGGCTACAAAGTAAGTTTACAAATTTAATTTTAACTATATGATATGTGAGTTTGAAAAGCTACTTAGAATCAAAAACAATCCATTGCCAAAGTATAATAAAAATATAATTAAAAAAGTTGAAGGTTAATTAAGGAAGTTGAAAGTAAAATAGGAGCATACTTTTTTTTTTTATTTATATATTTATTTCAGATTTTACAAACAAAAAAAAAATGTACAAAAATTTGTTTTATTTTAAACAATTCAAAATTAATCTAAAACTATTAGTTTTTTTTTTAATTTTATTTATATATACTTATAGTTATTTAACCTATAGAATTTCGTACTTCTTAAGTATACTTTGATGTTTACATTATTTTTTTGGAAAATTTCAAAAGATTTTTTTTCTTTTTTTTTTATTATTAAAACAAACTACAACTAAACTTAAACTACCTAAACTAGAGAGAGAGAGAGAGAGAGAGAGAAAGAAGCAGAACACCATATTTTGTTTTTTTCTACACGTATGCATTTTCTAACCACCAATGTTTTCTTACAATTGGCTTATTTTTGTTTGGAATAAACATATCGTATTTAAAGACCGAGTTATCCAAAATATTAGGATTAAAATCAATGCTTTTACATGTGGCCCTCCTGTTATAATGATATAATAATTTTACATAAAATCATTTGCATCTATATATATGAGGTGCTCGGGGGCAATAAAGCCCGTTTTCATACTATACTGAATATATTCCTCGTTATGATAGTATATTTTGGATATTAATCCGTTTTCCGAAGTTTTCAGCGAGCGATCAATGTGGTTCAGGATCAATTTTATTATAAAATTGTCAAACCTAACAATGTTAGCTTCTTTATATATATTCTTTATATTGGAATAGAAGTGTTTCAAATCTGTTTCAGATTTACGCGTTTTATTGATGCAAGCTTTAATACATTTTCTCTCGAACCTTCTTATTTTTTCCATTAGGCCATTAGGCTTATATTAAACCATATAGGTGCTCCATATGCCAATATTATGGTCTGATAAGTGATTGATAAGCAATTTTTTTGCTATAGGGTTAATATCTTTGTTATAAAATAATTTTTTGGCCGCCCTAAAGGCTTCATTGCCTTTCGTTAGAATATAATTTAATTAAATTATTCATTTTAATCCTTTATCACATATTATCATCCAAAAAATTGAACAGTAATCTGTGTTTACATAAAAAGATAATATAACACATCAGTGCAGCTTAATAAAAAACCGTAATACTTTAGAATTTTACAAAACATTTTATAAGTTATGCGAAAAACTAGAACCAAACAGGTTTCTGTTTTCTCATACATAATGGGAATTTTCAAAAAGGATTGATCGACAAAGAGGCGGACCTTAAAATTTTTCAGTTAAATATTTTGTAAGATTATAGAAAACAATATAAGAAAACAAAAATTCACGTATGTCAAAATGTATTTTTGAATATTCTAAATATTACGAAATGCCTGTAAGAGCCATTGGAAAACAGGAACGATAGAAAATTCAAGAAATATTAGGAAAAAAAACAACAATAATCACCTTTATAGAGACATTCATTGTTTTTGAAATTCATTATTGTCGTGGAGTGACTTATTACAACGAATATGTACCTAAAGTGGGTTGGGGTCGAAATCTTATTTCTGAAAATCTTATTTCTGAAAATCTTATTTTTTAAAATCTTATTTGATCAAAATCTTAATTTTTGTTTTTTGTTTTTTGCTTTTTTCTATATAATTATTTATAATAAGGCATACAAGTCTTAGTAAAAAAATATGTTTAAAAAAATTATTGTATTTTTATAGTCGGGGGCTGCCGCCCTCAAACCCCCGTTAATCATTTATTGGAACCCTGTTTTTGCCAACTCCAAGTAAACGCATACGGCATAGTCTTAGTAAAAAAATGTTTTTAAAAAAATTATTTTATTTTTATAGTCGGGGCTGCCGTCCTCAAACCCCCGTTAATTGTTTATTGGAACCCTGTTTTTGCCGGCGGCAAGTAAACGTATACGAAACGCATGAAAGTATGTGATATTAAGTTTCGACCCCAAATCCTGGGACCCCGGACCTATTGTCTTCATCAAATTTAAGGGCTGTTGTACCAAATCCATTTTGTGTATAAATTAAATTTCACAACAAAAAAAGAATAATATGGACGAGAAAAAAATTTTGCAGGAAAAAATAAGATTTTCGGAGACAAAAAATAAGATTTTATTTATTAGAAAAAAAAAGATTTTCAAAAAATAAGATTTTCAGAAATAAGATTTTCAAAAAATAAGATTTTGAAAAAATAAAATTTTCAAAAATAAGATTTCGTCACTATCCGACCTAAAGTACATTATCAGTAAATGAAATTAATAAAAATTTGATGGGTTTAAAATGCCTTCTCAAGATGTTTCTTCTACGTACCTTTAGTATTAGAACAATTTTTTTCTAATTATGCTTAAAGAAAAAAATTTCAATAGAAAAAAGGAAAAAAAATTAAAATAAAAATAAAAAAATAACTAAAAGATCCGTTAATACAAAAGTATTTTGAGAAGTAACGGATTTTCACTTTCGCAAAACAAGATAATGCCGAAGTAAAAACTTTTTTATTTGATTGCAAAAAGAACATGATACAATTTGCGGTAATAATTGTAGATCAGGCAACTAGTTGTACAACTTTCAAATTATATCGTGTGTGGGGCAGTTGTACAACTATTTTGATGGTAGGATAATCGGCTGTCCAAAATGTCCAACCAAAATGACTTTTCATGAATTCTTATTTGAAAAACATATGTTTTTTGTTGCATTTTATTTATCAATAGATATGTTCAGTTTTTTATTGTGATAAAATATTGGACACTATCAACATCTAATTTTTAAAAACTAAAAAAAAATAAAATAAATTAGAATTGCTAAAACATATTATCTTAAAAACAGTAATGACAAAGGAAACTTAAGAAAAATTTAATTTTTTATAGGAAAATTTAATCATACATAATTAAATAATATAAAGTCCTAAATTTTTGCTCAGTAACTAAAAAATATAATTGCATAGATTTCAATTGACTAAATGAACCTAAATGAGAAATTTCATGGTTGTACAACTGATTGTAAATAAAGATGACAAGTTGTATGACTGATTGTACACTCAAGTTGGATCGTCTATGGCCAGGCTTACTTATGGCACGAAGGCGATATAATCTTAAAAAATCGAATAGAATTTGTTTTGCCATGTTTTACAAACTGTTTATGACCAATGTTCTATTTGCTAAATATTTATAAATTGTTTTTGAAAGGAAATCATATCAAATCTTGTTATTAAGTCACGTTGTGCAATTTTGTATAGTTAAATTTTTTATTTCCTTTTGTATTATAATTTAATGACATTGAAAACTAATTGTAGCCCATTAATTTGACTATTGTTCATCATCATTTAGCTTTTATGTGAAATCAAGGGGAAAAGCCAAAATTTATATAGATACTCTATAAACTAGTGATGAGGTCAATGGTTTCCAGTGTTGGTATTTTACGCGTAAATTAACTTTTTTTATGATACTTTACATATTTGACGTAAAGAACTGTAAACAACTGTAAACAACTGTAAATTACTGTAAAATTATTTGATTTTAACAGCAAATAGTTAATAGATAATAAATAATTTTATAAATCTTCAATTTTTGTTCAAAATATTCACGAATTAAATTTATTAAATTATGAAAACTTTTCATTAAAACAACAAATATTTGATTTATAAATATTGTAATTAATCTGCAAAAGAATTTCATTTGTAGTTTAATGTAAAATATTCATTAACATAACGAACAAATTATAAATGAATAAAGGTTAGTATTAATGTATGAAAAAATTGTCGTTGTCTCAATGAACATTCATCGACTGAAAATAATTTAATATTTCGTTAATACAATGAATTTTTTCATTATATTTACATACAAAAATTTTTTAAGGTTTTGCTCCCGTTCTTTTTCATTTGTTCAGGTTATGTGCCATCTACATAAGCTTTACTTTCTTTAATTATTTTTTTTATAGTGTTGCAACATTAAACAAAAATAATCCGATGTGTATAAAAACATCAGGTTTAATTTCTAACATCTCCAAATCTTTTAGTAGACCTTCTTCGAATTCAACGTTTTCTTTAGCTGGATTTTTTATTGTGGAAACGCATTATTAACAGAACGTAAGCTTCAAAATAATATGTACATACTGATTTCAAATTTTGTAAGTCATTTGTTAACTTTTGGCTGCAAATAAGATAATTTGTTAGAGAGAAAGAGAAAGCTATACCAAGCTGCCAATCTATATTTTTATTATAATCTAAGCGCCTTAGCAAAAATGCTATAAAAGTTTTGACAAAGATTAATTATATAAAATATACATTGTAAGGTTAGATATCTTAATAAATTGTAAAGTATAGGTTCTTAGCAAAATGTGATTTTCATTATTTTTTGAACATAATCACATCATATTCGTAAGTTTTCATTTATTAATAAACAAATGTTGAAGCTAAATTATCTATTTTGAGTTGTTTACGTTATTTACATTGTTTATACACTTATAACAAAAAAACATTCTAGTAAATTACTAAGTTCTTTACATGTAAACAACTGTGTAAAAACTAGCCATAATCAACTTTGTCAACACTGATAGTTTCATAAACACTTTGAAATGTATAAGTTTAAGAAACCCATCAAAATACATTAAACCAGCATTAATATTCCTCAAGTATATATACATATAAAAATAAAAAACAATCTCAAGAGAGGTATAACTAAAAATAAGCCACGTCTGAATGAAATTTACATAACAATACGAATACTCAACTAATATGGAACTTAACAAACAACCAGCATTAACGAAACAAAAAAGAAGATGAAAATAGAAGTATGGTTGAGTTAAAATTTAAGCAAAATATTTGAAATGCACAATAATGGTATTTCCTTACAAAGCTATCAAGTGAGAATCATTTTTTAAAAAAAAAAATTAATGTATTATAATCTTTAAAATTGAGACGCAAAATACTTTAAAACTACAAAAATCTTATTTATTTGTGAAAGTAGATTTATACTGGACGAATGATTCTTTCAAGATGGAAATCACAGCTGAATGTTCACTACACTGTTGTAAATTATACATTTTGAAAAAACCAATATAGATTAAAAACTGTTAAGCGAAAAAATTCATAAAAGATTTAACAGTTTTATAAATTTTATATAAAATTTGTATCTCTCAATAAAATTATTTTTTAAGATCTTAATATTAGTAATTTTTGTTACAAAAATCCCCATCGGTTATAATAAGTTATTTTTTAAACAAAATTTGTCTTATCCTATTTATAAGCGATAAAGTTAAGAGATCTATATAATATAATTGTATATGCACAGTCATACCTCTCTTTGTATTGTTTCATTGAGAATTCTTATATTTCTCTTTCCGTTGCTCAAATTTTCACGTATTCATGGTAAAGCTGAAAAATATGATTTTGGGTAATGTATTTCCGGCTTATTGTTTGTATTTATTTTTTTTTGGTTTTCAGTTTTTTATTTATACTTTCAGATAATTGCTTAGAGCAAGCACATCATTAGATGTTCATTACTAGACGACAGCTTGCTAAATGTATCTTGCAAATCAAATGTGATTGTGTAAATTTGATTGTCACGAATGTACCATAATCAGTATGGTGAAAAGGGATAAGGAAGAAATCAACAGTTTTGATATTATTCCGGTTGGTTCTTTCAACCAAATAATTTGACATGTTTGAGGCTAGTCTTGCCGGAAAGAATCTGGTTAATAAAAGAGTTATCTGCCGCTACCCGGTCAGACAATGACTGTTAGTCAATAAGTTTAACATGTTGGAAATAAGGTGCAAGTCACAATGGATCATTCCATGAAAAATTACTTAAAGCGACACGTATAAATTTTCGCGAAACCGATTCAATTCGATTAATGTTAATTAAGTAATATCAAGGGGACCCTTGAATATGTGCAGGCCTTACATATTATATAAAATAAAGATGTTTCGTATGGGAGGTAGGGTTGAGAAAATTTTTTAAGACCCTCGCTTAATGAAAGCTAAAGATGAATTGACTTTGCTCACTATTATATTTATTTATGAGAACTTTATTTAGTTTAATTAAACAATATACATTAAATTATAACAATATAATATTATAATATAAACTAAGTTTAAATACAAAATTCAAAAATATTTATCACAATAATACAATATTACCCAAAAATTCATAGAAATTATTATTCATTTAGATTCCTATTCAAATTTTTCTTTTACATAATAAAACAATTTTTTCTTAAATTTATAAATATTCTCTTCAAATTTTAAATCATCTGGCAAATCGTTAAATAATTTTAAACCATTATACATTATGGTTTTCTTTTAATTTTCTGTTCTTAAAAAGTCTAATCTGAAATTAAAAATATTCCTCAAAAAGTAATGTTGAACATCTTCTACATATTATATCAGCTACCTACATAAATAACTTGGAACTAGGTTATGTTTTATTTTAAGTACAAACACTAAAATATTAAATTCCAAACGTTTTCTTACTCGCGCGCAAACTTATACGCGAAAGTGTGAGTTTTTCCTGTAATCTTGAATGGAGTGTTGTTTACTCATATACTGTACACTCTTGCCTGCGCGAATACTGTTGGCTTTAAAGCTTTAAGTTCATGCATACAAATTGTTATTGTAATTCAGATTTTGGAGTGTGGCGTGTGGTAAAATTTGAACACTCCAAAAATCGAACAGTTTTCTGGTTATTTTAATCATGATTGCAAGTAAAGTACCTGTAGTTTTTGCTTTACTTTGTTTCAAATATATAAAATTGAAAAATTCAAAAAATAAACGTAAAATTTGGCAAACACAGTGATTAAAAAATGAAAAAAATTATAGTGACGTGAAATTACTTAAGGCGAGCTTAGACAAAATAATCCAGAAGATTTATATAATTATTTGAGAATGGATGCGGAAATATTTGATACTCTTTTAAATTTGGTGAAACCGTACATCCAAAAACAAAATACACAAATGACATACATAAAAAAAAACAAATTGCAAAAATTAACTGTAAAAACAAAAAACATAAACTCCACACCTACGTGATTAAACACGGTTAATCTTGCATGTGTATGGTAGTAAAACTGTACAGTTTTAAGTAAAGAATACGCGCACGCAATCTTCTCCATAATATGTTTACTCATACACAAACGTTCTTTCGCGCAAACATTTGTGTGTATGGCTTACTAATGTCAGATGTATGTCCATTTAACTTAGTACGTTGCCTACGATTCCGTAAATAGGATTGGAACCATTAAAATTCAGTGCCTCCAATTTCGTAACTCTGAAGTTTTTTCAGCAAGATATATCGATCAAGAGTTTCAAACGCTCCCTGCAAATCTAGGCATACAGCAATAATCTTTTTCTTGCCAATCGCAATCCGCCAATTTGAAATTAACAAACTAAGAAGAGTTTCACAACTGTGATTACTTCTAAAACCCGATTGGTTTTCTGATATTATACAATATTTGTTTAAGTACTCAACAAGTTGGTCAAAAACTACCTTCTCCAAGATTTTTGATTCACATAGCGTCATATTGATTGGACGAAACTGAGAGTCTATTTTTGTCCCCTTTACATTCTCAAAGCTTCCTTACATTTATCTGGAAAAGTGCCTAATGATAACGATTGGTTAAGCAAGTGTACTAAGTTATCGCCTATCAAATAATAACCGTCAAGAATCATATTTATGCTAACCAAATTAGTGTATTTTTTATTATTCATTCATTTTAATATTTTTCTTAAATTCTCATTCATATCCAAATCGGCACCTTCATCTGATAACACGATGCTGCCCAGTTGACCATCCATCAATGTTGTGCAGACCATCAGTTGTTGAAATTATAAAACTAAGGGCTTCTATGTGAGTACCTTGAGGAACTCCAGAAGACGCTGATTATTGGTTTGAAATCGCAGATACAAGATTAAAAATTCAATTATAAGCAAAAAATTTATAGAATGCCAACAGAAATTATCTTATCTACACAATAAGTGTAGATACAGAAACAGTATCGACTTTATCTATCGAACATTAGTAACAGATATTCGAAACGATTAGAACACTAATTCGAAACTGAATTCAGAATAAAAACTTCTCATCTACCAGACTGAAATTTAACCAGATCCATTAATAAGATCATTTTAGATGATCACTAAAAATTCGATTAATCGGTTGGCACTTAACGAATCATTTTTTAATTTTGGTTTATATTTTAAAAATTATTGTGAAACAAGTTTTTATTATTAAAATATAAATCAATATTTTAGTTGATTTAGTGTGGCAGCGGAAGGAATTCATACTTGCTATTTACATAAAGAAAAAAAAACAATATTTTGCGAAGGCATTTGTTGCACAAATCGAGATATTGGTGTATAGGTTTAGATTACATTACTTCTTGCATTACATTACATAAATCATTCATTTTCGAAAAAAAACAACACATCAAATCAAAAGGAAATTCACAACTATTCCAAAGAATTTATAGAGAAAACAAAAAACTATATAAAAAGGAATTTATTACATAAAATTGTATCCACTCTAATCCAAACTCATATATAACTACCTTCCATAAATGAAAAATATGAAAAAGGACTAAACTATAATTTTAAAGTTTCGACAAAACTTATCAGATAACATAAAAAACTATTTTTTAAGAAGCAACAGAAAAGAAAACATTTAATAAAAATATTTAACAAAAAAACAAAAAAATACTAAGAAATAACGGTACAATGTAAATAACATACTTTTATACTTAATAATAGTATAGTATAATAGTATAACTGAGTGGAACTTGAAGCAAATAATTTTGTTACTTGTACTAAAAACTTTAACAATTTTCCAAAGGCAGGAATACAAAAAAAAATAAAGAATAAAAAATAAAAACTAAATGAAAACCTTTCATGTTGTGAATTAATTTTCTTCCATACTTTATTAAGAGTTCAGTAAAAATAAAATAAAAACACAAAACAGAAATATTTCTCCTTTTCACAATTTGTTGATCATTTTGATTGTAGTTATGTAGTTGTATAATTATATATGTATAACAGATATGTTAATTTGCCATATCAAATTCATTTTTTGATATCACAATGTATTAAAATACGATATGGTAATTAATTGTTTTGTATTTTTACCATGTTGTTTATGTTTTTAAAGACTTTTCTTTACTACTTAAGACTTGTATAATTTGGAGCCATTTAGCAAAGAATTTTATATTACCTAATCGAAAACTTTCTTTACCTAGTTTGGATTTTGTAATAAAGTAAATTTAATTGACCAAAGTCATTCAATAAAACATGAAATATAGTTAACCATGCGATAATTATAGTAAATCAATTGTACCAGGTTAATGGAAACTCTCCGAAAATTTGAAAGAAAGGGCATAAGAGTTTGTACTAATATATATAGAAAACCCAATTCCGAATACAAGCATTACTACTCTAACAAATACTTGTAGAAGGAAGCAAACATAATTAGAATCTAATAATTAATTTTATTATAAAATTAATTCGAGACATATTGATAAAGCACAAAACACTCCGCAAAATGGTTTAATATCGCATATATTCTACCGCAATGTGAAGTACATCAAAAAGGCCTTGCTCACGGGCTTCATAGCTCCTGAGCATTTTATCTATTTAGATAAAAATCGTTATATTCCAAACCGTAATAATGTCCCTCTATTATACCATTATAATAGACGGGTTACATGTAAAGCTATTGATTATAACCCGGGCAATATTAACGGAGAAAATTTCAAATTTCAAATGTCCATACCAGATGAGGACAAATTAATTAAAGCAAACTGGTGGTTGGAAGACTATAATTATAATTTACACATAGTATAATATACATTATTTTTTTTTTAATTTGGTTAAGCAGTTTTAGTTAGATTAAGATAGATTAAGTTAGGCTAGATTTTTAATAAATAACTATTGGTTTTTACTCCCTACTTTTCCAATAATATAATTCAAAGTCAAAAAAATTTTTGAAAGTTTGTACATAATATAAAAAATTCCTGAAATTTTGTGTATAATTAGCTTAAAAACGAAAAAATTACTTATAGTACGTTTTCAAGCTCATGTTTATGGTTAAACATGGTGTTTACGATAAACTGTACGTAGTTGTTTTCCTATACAAATTTGCTGAAAATCATAAACAACTAACTAGATGTTTATATCATAAACCGCTTCAACTTTGCACCGATTATTTTACACCGGAAGATCCTCATACATCTATATTAAGTCCGCTCTGTCCACAAAATGTATGGGTTTAGTATTTTGATTTATTATAATTTTTTCCCTTGATTTTTTTGTCTTAAATTCATTTTCTTATTTGTCAAAAAAAATAAATCAAAATGAAAAAGAAATCAAAAAGAAGTTCAAGAAATATCAAGAATAGATCTTTTTCAATAAAAAAAATTTTTCTAGTCTAAAAATTTAATTTACTCAATTGAATTTAATTAATTTAATTTTAGAAACCAGACATTTACCTTTTTCCAAGTCGTCTTATCTTGTGTAAAGTCTACAACAAGTATTGATTAACACTATATGATTTGCTATTATAAATCCTCCATATTTTTGTTATTTTATTTATTTATCGTATGACGAATTATAATAGCTTAAGTTTTACTCAAAGATAATACAAAAATTTTTTTTTTATATATGTAGCTAAATAATAAATATATAAAATTAACAGCTGGTTGTTTTCCAAAAAAGCTTGTGAACACTTGACATTTGACTGGTTTATGAGCTAGTTGTTTAGCCATAAACATGAGCTTGAAAACGTACTATTAGATGTTAATAAAATTAGAAATAAGTAGCTGTTTTTGTAAAATTTTGTAGGTTAGACTAGTGTAAGAATGTGAAAAAAGCGGAAAAAATAAAATTTATACTAAAAAAAAAAAAGTAAATCAATTTATTAGTAAAACAGCATCAGAGAACAAAGTTCTAAATATGATTCATAATTGTGCAACAGACCCAACTAAAAAAATTTAGTTTAAAAACGTCGATGCCATCAAAGCAAAAATATAAATTAATCAAATCATATGAAGACAAAACATAGTTCTCAACTCCCCGCCTTTCTTCTCTCTAACTATCCCTTTCCTCTCCTTTTCCAAGCCCAGACGGTATGAAAATATAAAGGTTTCTCTGGCCTAAGTTTTGGTTAATAATATAAACAAAAAAAAATAAAAAAAAACAAGGGACATTACATTTCAGTTTATTTAAATTGACAATTATTGTACTAGCCAGAAATAATATGCTAGATATTTTTACATCTCCCATGAAAGTAGTTTCAAGTGTAACTGTACTTAATTCCTCATTAATGCCAATATTATATAACAATCATGAACGATAAAACAACAAGCTTTTTATAAATTCTTTTAATGTTTGCAACTTTTTGAGATTTTCCGAATTTCCATTAACAATATTCGAGCCAAATTTATTTATCTCATAATAGTTCTAGAAGCTAATTTTTTTGATTGGTGGTCAATTTTCTAGTTTTTAGTTTTGTTTCTAAAAAAATATTATTTTATATGAACCAAAAAATTTTGGAATCCAACTAAAAATCACAAAATCAAATCAGTGTATATTCTTCAATCGCTGAATGCTGTATTTAAGCCAACAACTACTTTATAGTTAATTGACCAGTTGGTTAAACTTCCCGCTTGATTCTGCTTTTATTCGATCATATTTTTGTCTGTCTGTATGAATATTTGTGTTTAAGTAGAAACATGTTATACGATACTTGTGACACCCTAACTGCTTTTTCGTAAAGACTTGGTTTACTTGGTAATCACATACAATAGGTATTTTATTTTGAGTTTTTGAAACATCAAAATATTTGAACAAAATTTAAATGTGTCAAACGATTTTCCATTTAATTTTTAAGATAACCATAATTTAAAATTTAAGATAACTGAAATAGTGAGCAGATGACAAAACCACTAATTTATATTGGATGGCTAAATAAAGACAAAAACATGATTAAAATCAAGGTAGTTATCAAAATAAAATTATTTTGTTTTTAAGCCTTTTAATAAATTTTAGTTAATACGCAATCTGAAATATTGGAACTCAATACCGCAATATATGTAATTTTAATCTGAAATATTAGGTAAGTTTTTATTTCATTTTTTTTACTTCGAAACTGTAGCGTCCCATCAAAAATTCTCTACAGCCTTTCATTTTGCATCTTATAAAAAAAAATTATTTATATGAAAGATGAAAAATGAATTGTTTGTATTTCGTAATGCACTTGCACGTAAAACTCTTGCAAATTAAAAAATTTCAAGATTTTCGGTATTGAGTTTAATTAAAATTTTAAAGTTTGTTACTTGAATTTTAATATAGACATAAAATTGTCCGGAAGCAATTTATTTGCTTCTTTTGGCATAATCATTTTTAATAGAAAATTAAAATAATAAAAAGTTATTCTGAAGGTAGGTTGTAATGAGAGTATCCTTTTTCTATATAATGTAATAAAATATCTAAGAACTTAAAAAGTATCTTAAAGATAAACAATGTAAAAAAAAATAAGAAAAAAAAAGAGTACGTACATAAAATTTGTATAACTAACAAGTAGTAAAAAAAGTTTTATTAAACAAGTAGAAAAATTTTCCTAGTATTTTTCTTTATAATAGTTTTAATAATCGTTTTTCAGATGTCAGCTGGGATGATGAAAAAGATTGAATTTTAGTAAATAGATTTGCATTTCTTAAAAAAGGAACAAAAAAAAAAACAAATAAATTTAAACAAAGAACAAAAAAGGTAGGGTGAAATTAAAATATGTGGTACTTACCAGCTAAATGCAAATTCCTAGCCTGTAAAAAAACTACATTTAGCACAGTGATACAAAATATTATCAAACATAGGAATAGAGCTACCTAAACTGAAATACCTAATTTTAGTTTTATCACTTAATAATAATTTGTGATAGCAAAACCAGCGACGTAATGTATTTAACAAGTCATAATTAATAATACACACGTTTTCAAAAAATGACTTATTATTGGATAGACCAACATCATCAGCAAAGGCAGTTGAACATCCCTTAAATTTTTGAAGAAGAACAGAACTAAAGAAGATCAAAAATAATGTAGCACGCAGAACAGATCCTTGAGGTACAACCAAAAAAATTCTTTTAAGATCACTGATGGTGTCATCAATTTTAACTTTCTGAGTTCGACCAGTTAAATACGAAGAAATTTAAATCAAAAAATTTACCTCGAAAGCCAGCTTTATACAATTTGTCTAATAGGATCTTATGATCCACAGTATCAAATGCTTTTTTAATATCAATAAATAACGCATCATTTTTTAGTTTATTATTAAGAGCTTCATAAATACGCGAACAAATAGTTAGAAGAGCCTCTTCAGTAGATCTGCCACTACGAAAACCAAATTGCTTATTACTTAAAAAGTTAGTAAGATCTAAAAATTGCATCATTCTATTTTTTATCACTCTTTCAAAAATTTTAGAGAAAGAACTTAACATAGAAATGGGACGATAGTTATCTGAACAATTTTTATCTCCTTTCCTGAATAAAGGTGGAATGAAAGGCTTGAATTACCTCAGCATTTTCAGAGTATTCGGAAAAATTCTTTTAGAGATTCATTAAGAAAAACTTTTTTATCACATACAAGAGCATCACAAATAGATAGAGAAGTAATAGAATTGCTAGAATTTTGATTACTATTAAGTAAATTATTTACAACTTTCTATTAATTTTTTGCTTTAAAATTCTTCTTTAATTTCCTGAATTTTTTTCCTGAGAAGTTTTGAAAATTTTAAATATTTTCTTTCTGGGCTAGAATCATTGGGAAACTTTTGTTGCATGATTTGAGTTTTTTTTTTCAATGAGTTTAAGTAGACTGGAATTCATCTATGGCAGCAAGTTTTTTTTTTCTTTTTCGCATCGTAACAGTGGAAGAGTTCAGATAATATTTCAACTTACTTATACATAAATCGAAGCCAAATGAAGGGTTTAATTCAACAAAAATATCATCACAGATTTTAAATCTGAGCTGAGAATTAAGCTCCACAAAATTTATTTTTGAGTAAAAAATTCTATCAGAGTTCAGATTATTTGTACGCTTAGGTGAAAGATGAAGTGAAATTATATTTTAATGACAAATTGTCCACAAATTGAAGCCCATATTTAGAATTTCGGCTGAAAATTTCATCGAAAGCATTATTTCTGTCAGCTTATGATTTGCTCTTGTTTCCTCAAATGTACTTAATTTTGTCAAAAGCACAATTAGGTAATCCGAAGAAAATAGACAAAATACAAAATATTATTATGGGGCCAATATGGGTCAGATCATTAATCATTGATGAAAAATTTAACCTAGAAGTCACCATCAATGAAGACAAAAATCTCAGTTTAAATCTAAATTTGAATTGAATGAAGCTTTGTTAAATTTTTAAAAGACTTTTTCAATTTTTCAAAGCTTGTAAACTTTAAAAATTTACTTTTCACAAATTTATCTATGTATACTTTGGCAATTTTATCTTTAAAAATCCGTTTCTCAAAAAGAAAAAAGAAAATTTCACTAAACATAGACCCAATATAATAAAATTCAGTCATCCAAAAAAACCACGAACATTCATTTCATCAAGATAATATGTATGTTTGTCTTATGAATTTTTACGTTATATACAAAAAACATGTTAAAATTCAATTCTTTAAAATTCAGTTAACAGTAAATATTTAATATATATGTATAACATATCCCAAAATACAACAAATATAATTATTAGGAGAAGAAGCAAAAAATGAACAGAGAAAACCTCACAAGTTTATTGGGCTGGAAAGTTTCCTTTATTTTTTTTTTACTTGTTCAGGATCAGCGCCAGATTTTGATTTGAAATTTTGATGAAATAATCAACACTTCAAAAGTGCCAACAAGTCCTGCCAACATAATATTCATTGTAAATTTATTGCGCTTCGAGAGGTTAAAATAATTATAATTGAATCTTAGTCACAAAACATGTTGGAAAAATCGAATGCTTATAAATTATAATAAAGCTAACGATCGGGTAAGGAATTGCAAAATTAAATATTATATTTTTTACATTCTTTTTGTACATTTAAATTTTGATTAATGTTAAATTTTATACAAATATTTACTTAAATTTTTAAATGATTCAAAAGAAGTCTGAAATAAAATAAAAATTGTCAAAATAGTTATAAATATCAAATTTGTAATTCGAACCTCTTTTCGAATGCTTTCAAATAATTTGCGATGAAAAGTTGGCTGTTTCTGGTTTCCAAATTTTTTCGTCTCTACTTTGCACATGATGTGTCAATTTAAGTTCATAGAAGAATTTGAGTTCTTTGGCGATGTAGGATAAAAAAGAGACGATCGACGAGTGTTAATTACAATAGAGCAGGTACACAAAATAGCTGCCCAAATCAGAAAAGTCTTCGAAGCGAAAAAATTTGCTCAGCCGTCTTCCACTATGTCGCACAGGCTTTGGTCTAAAACTTTCAACTTTGACATGATGGTCTAAACTTTAAAATTCAAACTAATCTACCGTTTCAATTTCATCAAAATTATCAAATCGTACCTAACCGATAGGCGATTTAAAGTAAAATACAATGATTAATTAACTGAAGAACATGTTATCGAAGCTGGTGTACCGCAGGGTAATATGCTCGGGCCGCTTTTATATCTAATCTACATGAATCGGCAGATAATAGGGAAACAAGATAGTAGGGAAATACTAACATCCACATTTGCAGATGATACGGCTAACTTGAGCTCACACATAAATGCTTATGTTGCCTCCAGAAATCTCCAGGACCACATTAAATTTAAAGAAAATTGGCTTAGTAAATGGAAAATCAAAATAAATGAAAATAAAAGTGCTCATGTCACCTTCACTCTAAATAAAGGCACATGTCCCTTAGTAAAAATAAATGGATTCACCATCCCACAGGCAAAAGATGTAAAGTTATCTAGGAGTTCATCTTGATAAACTAGTGGCTCACTTGGAAAAAGCATATAGCAACGAAACATGAACAAATGAAGCTAAAATGTAGCGCGGAATCTTTTATGCACCTTTAGCGAGCAGATTAAAAAGGAGCACCTTAACAGGTTAGGTGTGGTTAACCTGAATTGATGTCTAATCTCTGGATTATACGCTGTCCAATTTAGTATGTAGGATTTGAATAAACTTGTTCTTTCTGAATAAGTCAAAATGCTAAATTTCCAATGAAAAGATTCCATAAATACTTAAACCGTTTAAAAAAACGAAAAACAATATTTTTTTATATTTACCTTGTTACGTAATGAACATTATTGACATTTCGTCGGTTTATTTCTATTTTCGGATAAACATTTTAGAATAGTTTCGAGTAAATCGAGCCTAAAGTTTGAAGTTTAATAAAAGAAAAACTGCCCGATAAAAATTTATTTTAAATTTGAGTATTAGCTTTGTATATTTTCAAGCTTTAAAAATAAAACTATCATTACTGTTTGCGCCCAAGATTCGAGGAGATAGATCTGAAAAACCGAACCCACCTTTTTTGCTGTTGGCTATATCCCATGGAGAGTTAAGAAATTTATTAACATTGTATGAAGTGTCCGAATTTTGCTCGGAATTATTCGATTCTAGCACAATTTTTTTTTTTAACTAAAGTGGTGAAAAGTAGATAAGAAAAGGTTAAAACTGAATAAAATAAGAGAAAAACGGTATTTCAACAGTAATGTTTATTCATTTTTAAATTAATTTTTAAACTAACGGCTTTTTTCACAGCTGTCGTTTCGTAAAAAATAAGTCGGCATACTCTGTGAATATGCGATGAAGCTAAGTAATATTTGAAAGAAACGGTTTCACGTGTTTGCTCTTGGATGTACGGCGACGTTTAACATTGAAATTTCAAGTAAAATTTGGTCTTTTCATTATCCGACAATTCCCAAAAAGGTTCAAAAATATTCCGCCTCTTTTTCTGAAAAATTTTGTACAGAAAAAGTTAAAATATTTTTACAAGGTAGTTTCATATATTTCGGTTAAGTATCTTAATCTTTATAATTTTTATAAGATTAAACAGCCTCTCTTAATTTCTTCTGAATATTCTTTTCCATAGTTCAGGTTTTCTTATTTTAAATAAGAACGCTTGGTGGCGCAGTAGGAAGAGCGCCTGCCGCCCGGGTTCGATTCCCGATGAAGCAAAAAAAAACAAAATGCTTCATTGGTTTTTCGACCTGGTCCAGTACCCTTTGTCATTGGGATATAATAAATGGCAAAAAATTATTGAGAGTATAATCTGGTAACAAATTAAATAAAATGAAACTATTATATTTAAGAAGGCTTAGTTCTGCATACTTAACATACACACAAATTTTTACAAGTTCATCTTGATAAACTAGAGGCTCACTTGGAAAAAGCATATAGAAACGAAAAGTAAACAAATGAAGCTAAAATGTAGCGCGGAATCTTTTATGCACCTTTAGCGAGCAGATTAAAAAGGAGCACCTTAACCTATAATAGTTACCCTAAAAGAATTGGTGACAACGCCAGTGATGATGATGATTCCCTTTCCATTATAATTTTTTTTTAAACACTACAAAAATATAATACTAACACTTTGAGAGCTTTAACAAAACTGAAAAAAATATTAAAATACATATTGTCCTTATATAGTTTTTCACAATATACGTTCCGCGGCTTATTTTGATTGCTGAAAGCTAGGTCAATTTGTTTGTCGTACGTTTCAGACATATCCACATAAAAATGCTACTATCCAAACTATATACAAAATATATGGAAATGGACGAAATTTTTAAAATAATTTTTTATTATTATTTTTAAACATATCCATAACATTATCAATACTATAATAAAATTTCATAATGTAAGTGGACAAATTAAAAACTTGCGGAAAACCTAAAAATTTTTAGTGCATATCCTCGGATCATTAAGATGTCTTAATTAAGGAATTACAATAAAATTATCGAAAACTTAATATAAATTTTCGGACATCAACCAAAAAATTGGATATGTCCGACTTTTGTATTCAAAAACGTTTAAAAAGTGGAGATGTCCGAATCTCGCCTCTCCATATCTACAAAACTAAAATAGATAATTAAGAACGGGTCAGAAAAAATTAAAGAGCATCCCAAAAAACCTAAGAACCAAGTCCTGAGTCAAAAAACAAAAAAAAGTGGCGTTTGTCCGAAAATAGACATTTACCGACGATTTTGGTTTCTGGACAATTTTTTTGTACAAAGTGTTCGGTCCCGACTTCTGAACCACGGGTCTTTCCGAAAACTTTTTAAAAAATATTTATCATAATAATTAATTACCTTTTCCCAGAAAACTACAATTTATACACGTGATATAGAGTTTCGGCCCCAATTCCTTGGAAACCGGACCTATTGTCTTCATCACAATTGGGGGCCATTATACTGATGACAAAAAAAAAATTTTAGTGTCTTCGGTCCCGACACTTGGGACGCCGGACCTCTAGTTTGCATTGTGCTTATGAGCCATTGTACTGAAGATAATTTAAAAAAAAAATTTTAAGGTTTTCGGTCCCGACACTTGGGACGCCGGACCTCTAGTTTGCATCGTGCTTATGAATTATGAAAAACATTTTCGAGGGCTTTGTAAGATGGGATCTGGACCTATTTTTGCTGGAGGCTGCTCAATTTCTTGAACTTGGCACTTTCCACCAGTCACCACGTAGAAGATGTAGTTCATATGACACGGTCCTGTTGAATACACCTACATTGACTCTACTCTATTCAATATTCATTTGCATATTAAACAAACCTTTTGGACATGTCTGTATGTATGTATGTGTTTCCAATCACATTTCCAATATAAGTTTTCTGTGATTTTTTTGTGGAAAATACTAGAGAAAAGTATTTGAGAAATTTAAATAATTTGCCTGTATATGAAAAAATCAAGTCAAATAATTTTATTTAAAAAGTACTCGAAAATAGTATTTACATTTTTCTTACATAAATAATTTTACTCAAATACTTGAAATCAAATACTTTTACTCAATGAGTAGTATAGTATTAGTATTTTACCCAGCTCTGACAGCAACTGATTAATGTCCATATCTCAATATTAAAAATACATTTTCATCGATTAGTCTTACTTCTAAAAATTTAATATTTATTAGATAATGTAATTTTGATACGCTCTTTTATTGAAAAATGTACGCCACTGTTTAGGCCTGTCTCCTGTTCTTTATTTCTGTATGCATCTATGTCATTTTTTTGCTTAAATTTTCCTTTCCGCTTCATAAGTTTTACATTATACTTCTGACCATTTCTTTGTCTTACGGATTTTTTTTTTTTTGGTACATACTTCATATTTACGTGTATATATATATGCATATTCATATACATACAAATATAATATGAATATGTATGAAAAAAATATATAAATGGTGAACACTAGTAAATAGAAAAAAAAACAAAATAAAACGAAAAACATTTAAAACCGTTATTTCAAACATTGTTGGAAAAAATTTAAGAAGATCAAAGATGATCTAATACGTGACAGGATTTTTTAACAAAGTCTTAAGTAAGAACAAAAAAAAAAATAAACAAAAATAGAAATAGAAAAAATCCTTTAAGGAATACGACAATTTTTATGTTGTCCTTTTCCTTCCAGAAAAGCATATACGGGAATTTAAAAAAAAATATTTTTTTTTTGTTTGTTTGTTATTCTTTAGTTATGTGACTTACTAGTGAAATTCCATTTCAACTTTTGAAAACTTATCTATGATTAAGAAAAGACAAAAAAAATTTTGACTTGTGAAAATATGTTTGTGTTTTCATGATGTATACTAGTGGATAGAATATCTTAAAGGATATAATTTGGGGACACGGATGGGTACATACGAGTTATTATTTTTGTTTTACTGTTTATTTTTTTTTTTGTTATTATAGTTGTAACGGTTAAATTCGGAAAAGAAAGGACAAATAGGTTTTCCTTTTATAAATTTCATTAAGACTTTTTTTTATATTGTTTTTATTTTTTTGCACATGATCCAAATTTGAAGGGTTTTATTTTAAGTTGTGACATTGGTTGCTCTTCAAATTTCTTGTGTGGTCTTTCGAAAGTATAAAAGTTTTCACCAAATACATTTAGTTAGATATTATAAATTATGGTATATTGTTCATGTATGTTGTATGTATGTACATATTATATTATAGGTATATAGATAAAGTTGATTTGCTTTGAAATAGGACACAAACAAAAGAGAGAGAGATAGAGACTATTATATTCACAATTGGGATTTATCTTGGGGAACTTTTGTATGCTTGATGTTTTTTTTTATAATTTCCTGTAATATTGATTTGATCAAGTAGTCGAATGAATATAAGAATATTTTCTTTTTTATAAAACAAATAAAAAAAAAAATTTTTAAATTTTTTTCTAACAATGAAAATGTTTTATTAAAGGTATAACAAAATACATTATAATACCTTTTATTTATTTTTATTTATTGTTATTACATTTTTATTTGCTTTTTTTACCCATTTATTTTTTTTTATTAATAAGAATATGTACTAATATTACATTGTGTCCATGATTAGGTTTTTTGTTGCTGCCATAGCCAGGAATATATACAAAAAAAAAATATTTTTATTTCGAAAGTTTATAAATATTATCGAATTGCTAATTTGTCTGAAACACGTAATAGATATTGTAGCCGATGGAAACACGGATATTATTTAATGTACTACGTTATGTTAACAATAAATATAAATATGTAGAACTGAAGATGTAATAAATAAAATAAAAGAACTTCTATTCTTTTGAGTTTTTCATTTCAAAATTTTAAATGTGTACACCGTTATAATAATTTGGAACCCAGATCCAAGATGACATTAGAGAGTAAATTATAGATTTATAATCACATTTCAAGTTAATATGGGCTTATGTGATACAGTTGCCTATGAGTTTGTGTATCAACAAAATAAACCGTACACATTTTGGAAGTTAGATTTCAAAAAAAGTTGTTACTAATAAAATAAAAAATTATACTAGAAATCATGGTACCACTTTCATGAAACCAAAGATAGAACTGGAGTAATTGGGAAAACATTTCTGTTTTAATCTTGTAGTATCACTCGTTAGTTAAAGTATTAATAGTTTATGACTAGTTTTGAGTCTGAGTTAAAATTTTGTAATTCTATAAAATTTTATCGCCCGATATAGTGCATCAATCATTTCATTACAAATCAAAATGTGCTGAATTCGAATATTGGTTGGAGAATGGATGTTGTAGGAAGTTATTATATTGAATTGGCATTTCATTTTTCATTATTTTTTGAAAACAAGTAAGGAAATTGCTTGCTTCTCACTAAAATAAAATGAAACTATGGTATTATGATAAGAAATTATATTCTAACTATATTAAAAATTTAGTATTCCACCAAATTATAAAACAAAATCACAAGATCATCTATTGGAATTATAGTCACATAATTCGAGTATATTTTGAACAAATTGAATGATGTCGAAGCTGAAAAAAAATTAATTAAACCTCTATTTTGTTACTATTCGAGAATCTTTGGCCAAGAAATGTGTAAATAAATCGTTTAAACTTGAATACACGGATAAAAATGAAATATTATTTATCATCAACTTTCTTAAGAACGTAAATTCATCGGATATTCTAAAAATGTCTTCAAAAATGTTAAAAACTTGTAAAGAAAACTATGAGTCAATTGCAATATTACTTAATAAATCGTTTAAAGAACACATATTACGAAAACAATTCGAAATTGGAAAAATAATACCAATTTTTAAAACAGGTAATAAAGAGGACTTAAATAATTTAAGACCTATCTAATTGGCACTATTAATTGCTTTCCAAAATATTTGAAAAAATAGTAAACAAGCAACTTATTCCTAGAAAAAAATAATCTATTATCAAAGAATCAATATGGTTTTAGGAAAAAACCTAATTCAGAAACGACAGTTGTATATATGATAACCCAAATACAAAAATTGAAGAAGAAATCAGTATCGGTGTTATTAAAGGATTTATCAGTAGTACAGTTGATTACAATATACTGTTAAAAAAATATAAAGTTACGGTATTAAAGGATCACCTTATAAATGGTTTGTTTCACATCTTACACAACGAACACAATTTACGCAAATAGGAGCATTAAAAAGTTCTCATGAAAAATTTTTTTACGGTGTACCTCAGGGCAGTATACTCGGTCCTTTGCTATTTAAAATTTTTATGGACAGCATAAATGACTGTAATATTGATCCGGAAATAATTCTATTCTCATCTGTTTGGCTCATTTTTAAGGTGGGTAACATTAGCGAATTACAATGAAAAATGAATGAAGAATTAATTAAATTGAGATATTGGATGAATATTCGATAATTAAAAATCAACACAAAAAAAAAACAAAATTTATGATACAAAATTTATGACGTCTCCTATACTTAATATAAAAATATCAAATAACTCATTAGAACAAGTTCATGAATACAAATATCTCGGACTTTGGATTGACAATCAATTGAAATGGAATATTCATACTTCCTTCCTTGGTAAAAAAATTAATGATAATTGGTTCAACGTTCAAACTTTCATCAATTGCTGGTGTATTCAATAAAATATCTAATATACTTCCAACCAGTGTCAAAACATCAGTTTATTATGCACTGTTCCAGAGCCATATCAGTTATGGTATAAAACTTTGGGGAACAGTAACTAAACAAATAATTGATGGACTCCAGGTCATTGAAAATAAAGCAATAAAAAGCTTGTATAATTATAAGTGGATTGAAAGAACGGAATGCATTCATAGTGAAAAAAAAAATTTGTTAATTAAAGATTTCGTTAAATTAAAATTATTACTACATATACACGATATAGATTGTTCAAACACTCACACTATAACTGTACTACCAAGATTGGAGATTTACATCAAGTAAACACCAGAAATCAGAATCTCTTCCATATGAATCGGAAAAGAACATCATATTTTGTTTCGAAAACTGCTCTTCATCTAGGAATTAAATTGTACAACAATAAACCAAATCATTTTAAACTTTTAAATAGCGATCACTTAAAGCATGAATTAAAATATAATTACAGCAAAGAAACAAATTGAAAATTTTTTATTACTTGTGTATTTAAAAAAAAAAAAATAATAAAACTCTTTCAACTCCTCTTTTTATTTGCTTCTACTTTAATTTTATTCTTCTTTTTTAACAAACCATTATTCAATGGTTACAAAGAATATTCCTCGTTTCTATACAAACGAACATTTTTATGGTGGGTGGTGCATTATTTATTTGAACAGATTTTTAATTGAGAAGCTGATAAACAGTTATTCCTTGATTTGATCCACTGATTGAAATGTGTTTTGTGTGATTTATTATGATGATATTGTTATTTATTACACCTCGGAGTTATTATTTTTAAAGTAGGACTTAAAATTAATTATTGCAAATTAAAATTGCACTTTGTGACATTGATGTTGTAAGATCTTTTAGTAAATAGGTAAACAAAATTAAAAATTAAATTATTTTGATTCTACCAATTTTACCAAAGTAGCAAAAAGATGTAGACTTATATAACTACGTACATATAAAAATTTTGACAACTAAGTACTATAAAAAAAAGACTAGACACACAGACAAAAAATTATGTTTGTTAATAATTAATTCTTGAAAAAATTAGTAACTAGATGTTTATGGCAAAGTTCGGTGTAAAAAAATATTCACAGATGTTGTGTATATTTGTCAGCTTTAAGTTAGATCTAATTATAAGTTTTTCACTTCTAATTCAAGTTTTTTTATTTCAAATTCAATATTTGTAAATTTTGTTATTTTTATTTTTAAATTTTTGAAAAAAAAAAACAAACTAAATATTTTTAAACAAACAAAAATAGATTTTTTGAACAAAACAAACTTTAAATAAGTATATTAGATGTAACAATTAATGTAATGGCTGCCCAACTACAGCCAATGGTAATTTCATTGACATATCCACGTAATAATTGTTGCAATCGGCTGAGGTGACAGTTGCCACGAATGTTTCTATTAAATTCACCAAATTTATATTAGTTTGTCGAACGCCAAAAAATCTCTCGCTGATAATTTTATTTTGTAAAATACTTTTTCTATGAGTATGGAGAAAGAAAAATTAAAGTATAACTTGTCGAACTAAATTTTTCACGCACTTCCAGAGTTTTTTGGATTGTGAAATTGTCCAAAACCAGCCATACTCCTGTTATGAGCTTCAGCCAGTTCATCAAGGAATGTAATAAAAATTTTTTGAATTAACAGATGAGTTTGCTATTATTTGACTATATATTATTTCATGTAAATTCATAGCTGCTATTAATGAAACATGTCGTCCTCTTACAGTTGGTACTATGATGTGAGCAGCAGTAACGATTTTTTATCAGCTATAGCGTTTTTGTAACGATTTATTATAGACATGGCAGTATTTTTGTTGATTGACTCAATTATGGTTTTGCCTTCTTCATAGCATTTTATTAAGATGTGTTTTTTGTCTAAACTAGTTTTACTGTATGGTTCCTTATGGTATCTTATACGACGTACAACCAAGTTAGATGTAGTTTCTACATTGCTATCATCAGAGGATATTATTAGTCGATAACTTCGTCTATTGGGACTGATCAAAGGACTCGATTCTATTAACGAAGTGTTATTCATGTTTCAGATTAACAAGACTACTGCAATTGCTAAAACTTATTTAAAGGTTGTTGGTTTAAAAATTCTATTTTTGTTTGTAAATTTAGTGTGTTTTCTTTAAAAAATTTAAAAATCAAAATAACAAAATTTACAAATTTTGAATTTAAAATAAGAAGTGTTAAATTTGAAATAAAAAACCTTGAATTAAAAGTGAAAAACCTATATTAATAAAATAAATAAAAACAAATAATAATTAATACAAAAATTATTTAACAAGGATTAATATCCTTTAGTTGTCCTTTAGTTATATTGAACACATTAAAAATTTTCAATTCATTTTATTAACTGAATGAAAATTATTGAAGTTTCAATTCTTATTTCCTTATTTTATTTTTATATTTTTTTTCTGTAACGAAAATTATTTTGTTTGTTCCTTAAATGAACACAAATTGATGAAATTATTTACCTTTATCTTCTCAAAAGTAAATGAAACTTATTTTGTTTTAAGTTAACTTTTATTGTAATTTTTAACGTATTTTGATTAGAACGTATTTTATATTTTATTGGTTTTTTTTTTTTGTTTGTAGAAAAAAATACACGACAATTGTTTATATTGAAAAAATTTAAGATTGACGAAAATTTTATTTAGAGTTAAAGTAATTCAAAAAATGTTAGCTTTAAAATAATAGGTTTTTTTCAATTTTTAAACCTTTAAAGTAACGAAAGAAATTTGTAATTCATAAAATTTTTATTTTTTAGGAATTAATATAAAAATTTAAGAAAAAAATATTTAAAAAACTGGTTGGAAGACTCAAAAAAACTTATAACATTTACACTAAGCACTAAAAATCCTTCGTTTACAATCCCTACTTTTGAGTAATGATAAAAGAAACGTCGGGAAATTATTTTAACCATCGACAGATACAGCTTATCAGTCGCTATAAATAATACCTCCTATATAAATAATTAAATTTCTCTAAGACTTCAAGGAATACCAAAAGATAATACTTTCGAATAAGCGTGAAAAACTTCAATGGAAATGAAATTTGCTTCTGTTTTTTTTTTTTATCACCAAAAATAAAATTATAATATTAAAAGAGCTCATAACGGAATTTAATGATAATTTTCCCCATTTAAATGATTTTTTAGGCCAAAATGAAATTTAAAATCTATGTTGAATACCTTTTTCCCCATGCCAGCTCCTTGTTCAAAGTTTTTAAGACAAATTTTTACTGTCCAATTAATGTTTAGGTGAATATGTTTAACATGAGACAAACTACTCTAAACTAAGTTTTTATAATTTCAGAAAGTATTAAAATTGTTTAAATTCACAGTGTTTGTTGTGTCTACTGTCTAGTGTATATATATATATTTATTTTCGTAATACTTTTGTACTGAATAAATCGAATTGAATTTAAAAACTTTAACTTATTTTTTTTTTAGTAGTAAAACATAAACGATTTTTTGAAAACTGAAACGTTCTTCATATACAAATGCTTTTGATTTCAATCAAATAACCTGACTTCATTTAGTTTTATTCCGCAAAGAATGTTGTACTCCCATTTTAGTCATAACCAGATTTCACTTAAACTTCATAAGAAAGCTGCAGACTAAAGCGAAATTCATAGAAAAACTGACCGGCATTTATGTAGTTTTAATAATTTTCCTACTTCAAAATTTTAAAATACAAATGTAAATCTAACTAGTTAAACAATTTATTTAAGTTATGCGAAATACATTAGAGATTAGTATAACCCTAAAGGTCATAACGTGAGCCTATCAGGCTCATTCTTTTTTCAAAACTACATGTTTTCTAAATTTTTCGTAATATTGTAACGATTCTTCTTTCTAATCTTCATTTAGGTCAATATTCACATATTGCAATTACAAAAATACATAGTTTTTTTTTTCTTTTGCTGCTTAAAAAAAATACCACGTAAATTCATAACATGAGCCTGAGGGGCTCTCATATAATATTTCATAATAATTTCTTAATAATGTAAGTTTTGACATGAATAAATGATGATAAAGTGAATGGCGACATAGAATTCGACGATGTGCCAATTGACTCTCAAGAGGATCATTTATTTGAAACTTCAGAAGCAGAAGATGAATTAACTTATGATTCTGATAATAGCGGTGAAATTATAATTTCTCCCAGAGAATTTTTTGCAAAAAATGATAAAAAATGGGTTCATGGCCTTTGTATAAATAAATATTTTGCGCTTTGACAAAATTTTACGTTTTATTAGATTTGATGAAAAAACCACAAGAAGGAATCGACGTAGATTTGACAAATTAGCCCAAATTCGAGACGTGTTTGAAGCAATACTTAAGAATTTGGGAAAATATTATATATATACCTTCAGAAAATCTTATCGTAGACGAACAATTAATGCTAACATATGTAGTAAAATTTGGTGGCTTTGTAACTCTCAGACGGCATACCTAATAAAAGCAATTCCATATACTGTGAACAAAGATAATAACAGAGCAACAGGACTTGCTCAAAATGTAGTGGTACAAATTTGTGTACACCATATTTTGGAACTGGACGAAATATTACAATGGATATCTATTTCACAACGTTAGAACTTGCAAAAAGTTTGTTGTCTAATGGATTGGCGATTGTAGAAACTTTACGTCGAAATAAAACTTATATTCCAATTTCTTCAAAGTAAAAATAGAGATCAACATTATTTGGACAAAAAAATTCAATAAAGGAAATTTATTTCTAAGAGCACGTGGTGAAAGTTTAGTAAATTCTCTTATCAAAAGCGTGCTAGTACTAAAAAGTTGCAATTGCCATCATCTCGTACTGCAATTTCAAAAACGGTAGCGTTTATTTTGTTATTTTTAAACATCTAAAAATTAATTATTTGAAATAGAAAATTTAAAATTTATTAAAAATTATTTTTTTCTATTACATTATAAGGTAAGTATCTCTTATAACTTTACTAATTTTAATAAATAAAAAGGAAAAACCCGATTTATTTATCGACAACGATACATAGATATAGTATTAAGTATTATATAAACTTTGTATCTAATCTTATATATTAATACGCTTAAACGTCTGTTAAACTTTTCGCAAAGCTTTTACAACACAAAGCTCTTTTCAACTAGATTAGAGAAATTTATTAGAACTATTACGAATTACGATAGTGTGCAAAATTTTATTTAAAGACATAAACCACAAAACAATAAAACCAAATAAAACCAAAAATAAATTAAAATTAACCTAAAAACAATTCACTTATTGAGCAATATCATTGACTATATCTGATTATATGAATTAATTTTAAAAAAAAAAACAAAGTAACAAAGACAAGAACCGAATTATCAGAATATAATTATTATATCGATAAAATAGATTTGTTAAAATATTACGATATTACAGTAAAAAAACTTACCGGTAAAACAAATAGTAAATTTAGAAAATATATTCACCCAGACCATGTTCACAAATTCCAATAATTGAAATTTATTTATTTTATCAACAAATAATTCAAAAGTACAAATTCAAATGAGCAGTAGCATTGAGTAAACCGAAAATTGACTAAACCGAAATTTACGATCTGCTAAGAAAAAAAAAAGCAAAATATGTTATGACATTATTATCAAGTTCCAATTTTTCCACGGCAAATTTAGAACACATAAAAATTAAAGAAACTTTAAAAAGAAAAATGACAGACTACCCTTACCTACATCAGAGACCCTAGCGGGATAATAATATAACAATAAAAACTGAAGAATAAGAGAAAAATCATAATTATTGGCTTTACCCCTAACTACAATAGTCATAAGGCGTCAATAAAAACTGAACAATAACAGAAAAAGCATAATTATTGGCTTTACCTCTAACTATAATAGTCATAAGGCGTCATATGATGTCATATAATACTTCGTTAAATGGCCTATATAATTCGATATGATTTAACAAAATCATAACCAATCATAAGCTTTACTATAATGGTCGTACCTCATACCAAAACGTCAAAACCAAAATTTAAAAGAAGTGAAATAAAAATAGAAATTCTATAAATAAATGTTTTTGTTTTTTTATGATAATAAAAAAAACACAAAAAACGTATCTATGGCTATTTAAATATGTTTTAATATGGGGGTGTTAATTTGTTAACAATGTTAGTTTGAATGCATTTAATTTCATATCTATACTGCCAGCGAAATCTCTGTTCGCCACATTTTGTTGAAATATACGTCTCTATTAATAGTATTTGTTAGGGAGCATTTAGACATCAAATTTTGTTTCATGAAGGTTTTGTTTTACTTATTTTTATTACATTTACAAATTTTATTGCAATTACATCAAATTACAAAAATTTATTTCAAAAATTTAAATTACATATCTCAAAGATAAACAAATATAGTTGCAAAATATACTATATTTCTTCATGCAAAATTCACTTTCTAAACTTGCAAAATACGAAGATAAGAATATGCGTGACGAGTACTAATAATAAATTCTTTTAAACAAATAATATTCTAAGTATTTGTATTGATAAATAATAATAATATTTAATACACATTTTTTATATTTTTTAATGTATATCTTTCAATATGTTGGCATAACACAATTAGAAGTTTATAAATACCTTTTCTCGCAAAATTACTCTTTCAACTTTCGAAATACGAAAATGCGTGTCGAGCACTATTATTTAAAAAAAAAAATATGATATTCTATAACAAAGTCGGATGTCAAACTTTAATGAACATCATTTATACGTTATAAACACAATTCAAAAACGTATAAACGCTGCCTTATATAAAAGTTTTTCTTCAAAACTATTAGCGGTCAAAATTTTCAATTTGATTCTATACAAATAAAATTATTACTTATTATATTAAACATATTAAGTATATTATAAATATTGGAAATTATAATTTTATTAATTTTTTTATTCATTTTATTATTATTATTTAAATAACAATAATAATTACAATAATAATAATTTTTGATACCGTACGTAATATAATACCTACCTACCGGTTGTAAAAATAAAATTTTAATACATACAGTGAAAAAAAATAAAAATCCTTTCCAAATAAAACAAAAAAAAATATAAACCTGAAGTGGGCTTGCGAACATATCTACTGGTCCACTGTTTAATAAATAAATAAATACCTAAATAAAAAATAGTTATAGATAGATCAAACGATATTGTAAATTACTAGCTATTCCCGGCGTAGCATTCGCCGGTCTAGCATTAGCATTATAAATGAAACAATTTATTTTATTTGTTTATTTTCTTTATTTTCTTAAAAAAAATCAATGTTTTAAATATTTTTTTATTACATAATAAATAAGTTACAAATTGAAAAATTTAAAACTAAAGTTCACTTTATTTAATATCTTAAAAATAGTTTAACATTTAATACTTATTCATATATTTCACTAAAAACACAATTCTCTACACAGTTGTGTGTTGCTTTGTCTAGAGTACGATCTTTTGATAGGGTTAGTGTAGTATAAAATATTATGAAATGTTTGAATAAGTATTAAAATGTTAAACTATTTTGAAGGTATTAAATAAAGTGAATTATAGTTTTCAGTTTTTCAATTTAACTTATTTATTATGTAATAAAAAAAAAATGAAAAATATTGATTTTTTTTAAGAAAATAAATAAATAAAATAAATTGTTTCATTTGTAATACTAATGCTAGACCGGCGAATGTTACGCCGGGAATTGCTAGTAGTTATTTTATTACTTATAGAACGTAAGTTTTATTTTAATATAATTATTTAAAGGGTGTTCAGTTAGGGTTAGGGTGTTTTAACTTAAATTTTTTAATTGATTATTAAAACTCACAGATGCTTGCATCTTGATATAAATAAGGTCAACCTGAATTAAAAACCAGGAGTTGTATATAGATAGTCAACCCTATAAAATACTTAGTGATGAGTTCTATTAATAGTGTCAGATAAACAAAATACATTTGATTTATATTTAATCATATAATTAATAAAAGACTTACTAATTTTACACTAATACTAAAAATAAATTTCGTGAATAAAAAGCCACTAGATTTAATAAACTAAATTTATAATTTATTTTTCTAAAAATCATCTGTACAATCTATAACCCTATAGAATATATCTCGAACACCCTCTCAGTTTAAGTGAACATAGGAACACAAGAAATGTTATGCTATATAAAGAAGCAACAAACACAAATTTAATATAACTGTTCTGACAAAAATAAAAACAAATGAAAAAACATTAAAAAAAAATTTTTTTTTTGAAATGAAAGAGAATTTTTTAAGTTAAAAAAAGGATACTAAAAAAATTTAAAAAAAAGCAAAATTAAATAATTGGAGAAAATAATATAACAGAATTCAACATAAGGATGATATTGATGATGATAATAATGATTATGATGATAAAAATGTAAAAGAAAAAAAATTTTTTTTTATTTGTTTGGTTTATAAAAAAAGCAGGAATTTTAATATTATGAAAAAAAAAAAAAAAATTTAAGTAGATTGAAAATAAATAAAAATTGAATAAAAAAAAACCGATTATTTAATATTAGTTTCAGAATACCGTAGGGTATATTTTTAAGATTTCCCTGTTAATTTCCATTGATCAATTCAAAATGCATCACATTTTTATAATAAGTATGAATATCAATACTTACTATAATTTTTTGCATAATATTAAAAAGATTTTTGCTTTAGAGCTGTAGAAAAGGCAAGTTAAGTTATTAAAATAAAATTTTCCATTATAACTAGGTTTTCTAATTATTTTTGACACACTCTTAGAAACTGCTAAAATTCAGAACTGCTAAAACATTTGATTTAAATTTTTCTAGTTGATGTTTAAGTATTCAAAATAATAGGATAGATATCGTCGGCTTATTTCTAGTTTGTTCCATACGCCACTTTTGTCTTTTTTGACTTAGGAGTGCTTTCCATGCAATGTGATCTTTCAGAATCTTTAACCCGTTTTACTATCTCTTTTACTTAGTAAGATAATTACTCGTTAATTTATTCCATGTCCAGTTTTTTAGTAATTTACTTTGTGCTATAGTTTGTTCCATATGCCAAAAAGTTGGATAACGCCCAGTATTTACATGTATTTTCGAAAAAAAATTTGTATATGCTTATTTGTTCAAAAACATATGACAATGAACGTGGAGCAAATAGTTACAATAATGCGGTTAGAACTGAAATGTACCACGTGGATAGGAATTTGTTGTGATATAACTGAATTAAAATTGATGTGGAGCAAACATATTTTCTAACTCGTTAAAATAAGTGTGTTCCACGTGCATAAATGAATAAATTATTATCATTTAAGGTAATATACATGTTAAAAAACCAAACTTCGATTTGTTTGTGTAAGTTTGTTCCATGTATATACCTAATATAATGAAATGAATTCAGAGTATAGTATATAACAGTTTGTTTCCTATTTGCATGAAATGAACAACCTTCTCAGAAGAATAAAAGCTAGTTTATGATGATCTTCAATATAAAAAAATATGCTTGTAAAACTGAACGTGCCATTAATTCCTATCAATAAAATAAATACATGTATTTTATGCTACAATTCAGAGAGTTATAGGCTTACCGAAAAGAAATTCCTCCACTTAGTTGTTCCGGTAATCATATCGCTAGCGTTTTAGTTAAAATTTTAAATCAATTAGTACAGGATTTTCCGGAACTTAAAAGAATAACACTTTGGAGTGACTCGTGTGTGTCCCCAAAACAAAAATAGAATCAATAGCATATCAATAAAAATATTTTTGCATTCAAATAACATAATGTTAGAATCAATATCTCAAAAGTTTTCTGAGCCGGGCACTCTAACATTAAAGAGCTTAACCGGTTTTTCAAAAACAAAGAAATTAGCAGTTCTTTACACTTTATTATATTACTTAAAACAATTAGTACTAGTAATATACAACTTAGAATTCTGCAAATGCCAAAATCTAACTTCAAAAATTGAAGTGTACTTTTTAATGCAAATTCGGATTCTACATCAAAAAATAAGAAACTTAAAAATAATTTTTTTATTTTTTTTTTTTAAGTTGAAAATACCACCAATCGATAGAGCACCCTCGATTTAGATAACAAACTTTTCTAAATTTTAAAATAATCTATTTTATTCATATCCAATATTTTTTAATTTTTTAATTTTTGCTTTAACTTTTTATTTTTATTTTCACTTCATTTTTGCGTTACAATTAGAAAAAAAGTCTTACAAAATCTAATATTTATTACCAAAGTTTAACAATAACTAAACCTTAAAACTACGATAAATTTATTTAGTTTACAATTTTACATCATTCTTATAATTGTGGATTAGTCTTTTTTTTTTTAAATTTTTCGAAGGAATTATTTTATATTTGTTAAAATTTTGAAAAACATAGAAAAAAACCAAAACTTGTTTAAATTTCATTTATTAAAAACCTATATGCTAACTAAACCTCTATGCTAATCTAACTTACCCTAAGCCTGTTCTAAAGTTAAATAATATATTTATGTTATTGGTTTAACCACCAAAGATGAGTATATATTATTTTTTTATCCCTATCTGGGATAAACATGTCTTATTTGAGTGAACTTGTCTCTAAAATGTGCGGGTTATATTCAATGCACTTGCATGTAGCCCGTCTATTATAGTGATATAATAGAGGGACATGCTCGTGGTTTTGAATATACCCTTTAGCATCAAGTTAAATAAAATGTTTGGGTGCTATAAATCCCGTTTTCATGCTGTTTTTAATGTACTCTTCATTATGGTAATATACATGAGATATTAGACCATTTTCTGTTGTGGTAAGAGATCTGATGATTGACGAAAATGATTACGAATTGCTTTTATCAAAAAATTATAGAATGTTACGATACTAGCTTTTTGGTACAAATATTTATTGGAATAAAAATGTTTGTAGTCCGTTTCGGGTTTTCTGTGTAGATTTACGCAGGGTGGATTTATGCCAATTTTATTATTGTAGAAAAGTTTTTTGGACGCCATAAATTCTTTTGCCCCTCTTTCCAAATTTTGTTTTTACATTATCAATTTAATTTAAATGTTGATTCAAAACAACACCTAAGTATTTGACTGATTTTTTCCTGTCAATTATGGTGTCGTTTAAAAGCTTTTATTTGAAAGTTCTTTCAAAATTTTTTGATATTACTGTTAGTTTTGTCAACAGTGTTTCGAAAAAGAATTGCTTCACATTTATCTACGTTAATTTTCAGTAACCATACCTTACAATAATCAATAGTAAGATTGAACTGTTTCTGAACGTTTGCTGTTACGTTTGCTACCCTATTGCCGGCGACATAAATAATTCGATCTTCGGCAAATTCTATAGAGTAATATGGACCCTTAAAGTTTCAAAGCAGTTCCAACAATTCTGTTAAATACAATGAGATGAGAATCGGTGAGTTAACGGTACCCTATTGCAAACCATTTTTAATCACGAATTTTTTTCAAATATTTGACTTATTGGCTATTCTAAATTCATGGTCGGATATCCATTGTTAATCTAGTTAAATTGTTTGGAAATTGATAAGTTAATAATCTATATATCAGACCATCAATCCAAATACTATTAAATGCCTTCTCTAAATCTATAAGGCACGCGCCTACATCTTCCTTATTATTTATGTACCAGCATACATCGGAGATTAGTTTATTTATGGCGTGTATAGTTCTATGCCTATTTCTGAACCCAAATTGATTTTCAGGTAAAAGCTATCTATCGTTTACTAACTTTATTATTTTTTCATTAATTATAGTTTCATACACCTTGCTAATATTGGACAATCGACTGGTCTTTTTAGTATGACAACTTTAGCTATTTTCCATATTTTAGGGAAATAGCAGTAGTTCAATGCATTATTAAATAATATTACATATTTTTCTATGACCTTAACCGATAGATTTTTTAAGATCACATTAGCTAGGCCATCTACGCCAGATGATGATGTTTTTTAATTTTTTACATTTACTCAGAAATTTCAACATATTTTAAACAATTTCCGCTATCGTAAAAATAAAATTTTTATATGAGAATATTTCATTCATGACAAGAACTAAATTAAGAGAGATAAAAGTTTAAAATTATATTTAAAATTTATTTTCCAGCTTTTATGCTAGAACTATAGATTTTTAGGCACACCAAATTTTTCATAACATTTTTAAATTTTAAATAATGAAATATTTTAGTTGTGTAGAAATAAGTACATCTGGGGCCTGGGGCCTATGTAATAAAAGTCAAATAAAATGTAATATTAATATCTTGAAATAAATAAACTTAAGTCTTACATTTTTGATACGACAAATAAATTGTGTGTTGATGGTTAATATATGTATATATTTTTGATATAAGGAGCATGTGTTTGAAGCCAGTTATAAATACATAAATAATTTCCAATTTGCGAAAAGTTATTCAAATTCCAGATGTTTTACTGGTAATCGAATTCACAGACAATTTATTCGATCGAATTAAGTGGTAATTAGTTTTATTTAAGTGCCAATACCGGTATTATCTTCATCACCAGTATTGTTTAATTAGCAGTACAAGTACAGTTTTAATAAAAACTCATTATAAAACTGATCACTTTAAAGAATATTCTAATTTTTTAACCGTTAAAATCAAGAATCAGACAAAATTGAATAGGTCTATTCCTCAAATATTTATAGCTGTGAAAAAAGTCTATTATAAAAAAATCTTTCTTTGTAAAACAAGCTAAGTTTTTAAATTTTTTAAAATAAAATTCAAAGTTTTTAAATTGAAACACTTTAACCTATGAAAAGTATAATTTTTAAACCAAAAGAGAGCTAATTTAGTATATTATTCATTTATGTTTCTAGTGGTGACTCTGGCACAATATGTTTTTCTAGATATGTACTTATGTTATATAAAAGTATCCGAAGACCGTAGATGTTTGTGTAAACATTAGTTTTTTAAAAGAAATGTAAATTTTTTTCCATTTCTTTCTATTTTAATAAATAAATAAATAAAAATAAATTTATGTAATATATCTGTACTGATTTCATCTTACTTAAAATTCGTAAGTATCTACTACTATGCTAATGAATTATCATATACTTCTATACAAAATATAAAATGTACAATATATAATATACACTGCTATATCAATTGTTCTTATTTATTAAGTATTTATGAAAATTTTACGTGAATATTTTGAACTTGATCCGCGGCCGACTGTCCTATATATACCGAAATCAGTTTTATTTTATTTTTGCACTAATCAAAATTTGAAACCATATTCCATTAGAAGATGCCTGTAATTCGGTTATTCATTTTTGTATCGGTAAATACATTTTCTATTAAGTTTTAGATTTTCAAAATTCTTTTGGGCATATTAACGTTACAAAGTTATTTTAATAATGTAATCAATAAATTTGATTTCTATGATTGGAGTAAATTGAAGCCATAGTTAATAAAAATTCATAGCTAAAATAAACATAATAATACAAATATAAACTGTAATTTTGATTTATATTATATGTAAAGTGATTTTAAAATCAAATTAAATTAAATGCAATTATGGAAACATTATAAACGAAAAACGTTAAAATTATTCCTTAGAAAATTATTGAGAAAAAAATTTCTGTAATTTTCATTTCTAAAGGATAATATCATCAGTGAGTTCTTTTCTTTCTACTTATCAAATCATATCCTTATATGAACAGAAATTCTGATTTTTTTTTTTGTATTATGAAGCAAAGAAAAATAATAAGAGAAAAATATTTCAAGGACATTTCAATAAATTCAATATGTTTTCTTCTCTTTCCTTTAAAAAATGCAATAAACAGGGAAATTTTTCAGATTAAATTTAAAGGTCCTTAAAATCAATAGAAAATAATGATATAAAAAAATAACATTAAATAATTTTTATATGATTAGTACACAAATAAATGAACATGAATGAAAATAATATAAATTTATTTTCTTTAATAAGAAATAATAAACGAGACCACCCAATTTTTATTCTGATTTTAAAGCTACAAAAGGTCGGTCGGTAGTTTTAATATCCTACATTAACAATATTGTTGAACTACTTAATTTTTAGTAATTATGAGAATTGGCTTATGATGACACACACAAGCTATTTTTTTCCAATTGCTGTAAATAATTAATTTCTGACAAGGGTACTAGTTTATCACATTTAATTAGTTGATGTCAGAAATTTGATAAATGAATACTCGGAAAATATTAGACACATTATAAGTAAAAACTTCAGTACCACACTTAATATAGGAATAGGTATTACTACCTAAATTAATGTCAAGAACATTAAAATAACAACAATTTTAATTTTTAAAAAATCGAAAGTTTTTAGAACTAATTTGATGTGCTTATCGACTATAAATTATGGTGGTTTTTAGTTGTTATAAGCTGTAAATTTTATACCTTAATTAAAAAACAGATTGAAATTTATCAAAAATATAGAATATAAAATATAGAATATGATAAAAAGACCATATCAGAAAACTATGGCAAACATGACACAAGAGTGCACTTTAGTCCTATTTTGAGGAATGTAACTATCGCTCCATAATGGAATTTTCGTGACACCTGAAATTTTTTTAACTATTTGTTTTAAATTTTTTATCAATGTGCTACATAATAATATATCGTTCAACTTAATGTACTAATTTTCCGCATATAATAAAACTAAGATTACTTTCTCTTTGCTAAAAATGTTTGCAAATCGTAACATAATAAATGCATGTTTTGTATCTATATTTTATCGGTCCAAATTACTTTCAGCTCTGTAAGCATTTTTTTCTCTTATAGTATATTTTAAGGCAATATACCATTTTAGTTTCAAAATGAGAAACTTCAATACGAGAATAATAAACTTCAGTATGAAATTTTTTACTTTAATTTAGTTTAATACAATTCATATTAATACAAAATATTTTTTTACGGTTTAAGTATTTATTGAATCTTTCAATAATTTAGCATTTTGACTTATTCAGAAAGAACAAGTTTATTCAAATCCTACATACTAAAGTTGAAGACGTATAATCCAGTGATTAGGCATCAATTCAGATGAACCACACCTACACTGCTAAGGTGCTCCTTTTTAATCTGCATACCCTTATGCATAGAAGGTTCCGCGCTACATAGTTTGGATGGTTTGATAATCTGCCAGCCTTCTTTGTTTTTTTTGGAGTTCATCCCGGACCGTAGGTATATTTAGATCGTTGTGTATGTTGGAATTTTTTACCTACTAAGGAACTTTGGTAATGATTCTTAGTATTTTTGATTGTA